>OY776119.1:48038240-48638240 GCA_963675135.1 Galeopsis tetrahit | reverse complement strand
GGTGCTGGAACAAACACTTGCCAGGAACTTCGAATCACATCCAAACACCTTGAGTCACTCAGCCACATCTTCTGGAAACGAAAGGGGGATGCCTGTGGGCGATAGCCCAAAGTGCAGTCTACAATATTGGGTGGTGATCCGAAGAGGCCCTTGGGAGCGCCGTAACCGAGACTGCAGACCAGGTTTCCATGAATTCCGTTAATGCCAAAACTCTGTCCAAGCGTGAAGCCACCACACTGCCATCTTTCCGGCGCACCATCCACGTAAATTTTAGCCCCTCTGTGCTTAGGTCTAGGAGACCACCCTCCGCCACAAACTCTCGAAACTCTCGGCATGCAGTTGGGTTTGGGCTCGTGAGGCCTGTATGTTCATGAGCACCCATTACTGCATTGAAGTCCCCAATCAGACACAACAAATTCAGTTGTAGTGTCAAAATGTCCTGCCACAAGGCCCGCCGACTAATTGGATCCGATGCTGCATGGACCATGCCCAGGTGAAAGGTGGAATTATGCAGTGTTGTGCAGAGAATTATGATCTGCTCCGAAGAGAGAATCAATGTCGTGTGCTGCGCTATAAATGCTTTACAAAACACCCAAATATTCGGACGCATTCCATCTCGTTGATTTTCACAATAAAAAACGAAGCCCAAAGAGTCCCAAAACTTCGAATCGACGCTGGAAAGGCATACCTTTGGTTCTACCACTACCAGAAAGTCAATGCAACGAGTGCTACAATGACTTCTAAGAAGGTTTTGAGAATCAGGATTCCCAACACCATGAATATTCCAAAAGAGCACTATCATTGATCACCACTATCATAACCGTGCTTCGGCGGCTCTTGATCAGAATCGGATTCCTCAAAATCTGAGGTTTCTACATCTCCCCATCGTCCGTTAGCAGCATTTGCCATGCTTCTAAATTTTGGGGATTTTGAGCTCTCTACTGGAGTAATTTTCCTATTGGAGGCTTTGCTTTTCTCCTGTTCCATTGTTGTTTTAAGAGCCTCATCGAGTAGGGATGTTAGGTCGTTTATCCCCTCCGGATCCTCTGGCACAAACACGGTTGATTTAAAGCGCGGTGGGCGTCCATCAATCTTCGTAGTGGCCGATGTATCCATACTGTTTCCATCATTGTTTGATTCATTCGGGTGATGTACTCCATTCTCCGAAGCCCCGTCAAGAGGGCCAAAACTGTTATCATGTGTCGGGTCAGGCGTAAGCGTCTCTTCAGCTGGGTGTGGCCGTCGTAGACGTTTTTGGCATCGTTTTTTCTTGACATCGTCCGTTGTACCATGGTTCAGCGGCGCCTGCTTGTTCTCACCCCTTGTCGTTTAGTCCGCTAGCGGGCGCTTATTGCA
This sequence comes from Galeopsis tetrahit, assembly GCA_963675135.1. NCBI lineage: Eukaryota > Viridiplantae > Streptophyta > Magnoliopsida > Lamiales > Lamiaceae > Galeopsis > Galeopsis tetrahit. The sequence continues at coordinate 48,636,884 of OY776119.1, read as the reverse complement.
ATTCTCCCATGAATGTCCAATTATTGAGTAGTGTCGACAATAAGCTGGCGGGTTTTCGTATTTGAAGTATGCAAAATTTGCCTGTCCATTTCGCTCAAACTGAATTCTCTCCGGGATTTACTTAGAGAAGTCAATCTCAACCAGTACTCGAATGAAGTGGCCCATCGTGCCATCAAGAGAACGTGGATCAATTTGTATCGGGGTCCCCAAGGAATGAGCCATCCCGGTGATCAACGATTTTGTCCAGTATTCGAAAGGCAACTCATAAATCCTCACCCACACTTGAGCCAGGGAGGTATTGGCCTTGTACGGGTTAAAGTCTTTAACCCACTTTGACATCCTGAAAACCCCTGGATTCAGGGACCAGCTTGCACGCCGTAAGGCCAAATCCCGATCCTCCTCTTCGTCGAAGCCAACGTTAAAATAACCAAGTCCGAGCGGAATTAGTCGCCAGGGCCCTCTAACTCCCCAGGTTTTCGCCAACGCCTCTTTCAGTTCCCCCAGAGGCCAAGGTTTGTCTTTCTTTGCATTCGTGATCCTGCCTATGTACGTTGAATGGCATTTTCGAACCCTTTCTGCATACTCATCCTCATCCACCATTATGCATGTCAAGTCTCCCTTCTTGAACGGCATGTGGATGGTTGGCCTGGGATCAGCATCCTTGTTGAAACTCCCAGTAGCGTGCATCGCAGGCACGAGGGCGTCCTTGTATGTCACATTCGGCCGGGCGCCAGAGGTTGAATGGGCCAGGGGCGCCGTTTCCAAAGATCGGGCGGTCAAAAACTCCTGCAGCCAAGGGATTGCCGAGCATAATCCAGCCAGTGCCGCAATCTTGTCCATATCCGTTGCGGAGGCGCCGACAGCCGCCATCATCGAAACGTCAAGATGTTCAAGAACCCTAAAATAACCAACTCCACATTCGCCGGAGCAGATATATTTATTATTTTAATCTATATGTTTAAAAAAATAAAAAAAAATAATTTTGCATTTTAAAGATATGAAAGTTTAAAATAAAATAGCGGAATTGAATGTATTTAGGATACTTGAGAAACACTTGTGTAAAATATTTCACAAATGAAATATGTCTAATTAAGACAATTTTATTAAATTAGCAGGTCATAAGCCGAATTCAGGTTGCCCAGAAAATTTGTAAGTCGCAAACAAGTGGTTTACTATATGATCAAAATATTGTAATTATAAGACCAAAATTTTACTACTATATGTCAAAAAATATTCTGGCAAATTCACCCAAAAAAATGTTCTAGTAATTTTATCGAAAAAAGTGTCCAAAATATTTTTATACTTGTAGTAATATAGGGAAAATTTTTATTTTAGTCCTACAAGTTTGAGAAAATTAAAAATAAATCCTTTAAGTTTTAACTTTACAAAATACGTCATTTACCTTTCAATTTTAATCTTTTTTTACATCAATTTTAATCCTTTATGTTTTGAAGGAATTAAAATTGGAAAATTTGGCGCCACATATAATAAAAAATGGCACATCACTATCTCTCCTCTACATATATTAAAAAAAATAGAGTTAATAACACACTAAAATTAAATACTCTATACACACCCCACAATTTTAAATACAAAAATAAATGTATATAAAATAGCTAAATAATCCTTACATAATTAAAGAGTAAAATAATTTTAAAAAATAACTTGAAAAAATCTGGAAAAAAAATGTAATTAAAATTTAAAATTATTTTAAAAAACTAACTAAATATTTAAAAAATAATTAATTTACATAAATTAATTAATTTTTTTGAAAAAAATCTTAGAAAATTAAATAGAATCTGAAATTAAAAAATAAATCATAAAAATATTGAAAAAATTTAATAAAACGTAAAAAAAAGCATTAGTAGCCTTACACAAAAAAAAAAAAAAGGATAAATAGAGAAGAATTAGGGTGTGTTTAGTAATAAAAATTGATTTTTAAATTTTAGTGGGTTTGTGTATAACATTTTATTAGACCCGTTAGTAGCCTTACACAAAAAAAAATTATTTGGATCTACTCCAAACTAATTAATAGATCCTCTATATATATATGAGAAAAAAAATTTAAAAATTCCATCTACTTCAAACTAGTTAATTAATTTATTTGAAATATATTTATTTATCATGAGTATTTGATAAAATAATTATATTATCATTAAATTTTGTTTACGTTTCAATTAATAAAGGAAAATAATATAAGGGTTATTTAATCATTTTATATCATTTAAAATTATGAGGTGTGTATAGAGTATTTTTTAGTGTTATTAACTCTATTTTTTTAATATATATAAAGGAGAGATAGTGATGTGGCATGATGATGTGGCATATTTTAATATTTGTGGCACCAAGTTTGTCAATTTTAAATCCTTCAAAACATAAAGGACTAAAATTGATGTAAAAAGGGATTAAAATTGAAATGTAAATGATGTATTTTGTAAAGTTGAAACTTAAAAAATTTATTTTCTAATATTTCAAACTTAAATGACTAAAATAAAAAAATTCTCTAGTAATATACTTTTGTGTTTGTATTGATAAAATTTTGATTTTATAGTAAAATACTCTCTCCTTCGCTTATAAGCTTCCCATTTTATCATTTTGGTTTGTCCGCCTATAAGCTTTTCATACCCTTTTTTGTAAGTATTTTTTCTTACACTTCATTTTAAATCTTACTTTTTATTTGTATCTCTCTCCTTCTTCCAATCGCATCACTTGTACTATATTTATTATTTAATCACTTTTCTTAATCTCTATGTCAAAAAGTATAGTGAAACTTATAGGCGGACAGAGGGAGTAATATTTAAGAATAAAAAAAATACTCCCTCCGTCCGCCTATAAGCTTCACGTTACTTTTTTACACAAAAATTATGAAAAGTGATTAAATAATAAGATATAGTACAAGTGATGTGATTGAGAGATGAGAGAGATAGAGAGAAAAAGTAAAATATAAAGTAAAGTGTAATAAAAAGTACTTACCAAAAAAAGGTATGAAAAACTTATACGCGAACGGACAAAAATAGTAAAATTGAAAACTTATAGGCGGACGGAGGGGAGAGAGTATTTTAGTTAAGATTGATTGGTATATGAATTTTAACCTAAATTTACCTTAATTTATCCGTGGTGTAGTGTCAGTGTATTTGAATTTACACCCGGAAAAAGGTGAGTTGATCTGAATTGGTAGCGTATAGTATTTGTGCAAATCTGCATCCCTACCCTACCCTACCCTACCCTGTGTCTGTTACACCTAGACTGGGCAGTGACTGCAACTCACTTGTCTTGGAAACCTACTAACATCTTTTTCTGAATTCTCTTCATTTCCCTTCCCCTTCAATTCCCACCTATTATTCTTATGCCTTCTCTTCCACCGACCGCCACTTTCTACCTTGGGCTTTTCTGTCCATATTCGGCTTTACTTTACCATCTTGTTTCGTGCTATTTTGCCTCCAACTCTCAGAGTTAAGGCTAACATTAATTCGTCCACCAATGGACAACACTATTCTCTGCTCCTTGGGTTGTTTTTTTGCACGACTGTTTGGAAGTGTGCAATGTAATTCCTACCGCGATATCATCATGAAGCCGCACAATCACTTGACTATTTTTTACCGGTTAACGGACCCGTGGTGCCTGCTTACGTCCCTATAATTCTGGAATCAGCTGTTATGGAAATGCTTCTTCCGACTCTTGTACAAATCAACTTCTTTGGGGTTAACTTCTTACATTTTCATTATTCAAAAACTGAAAATGTATGTTTACTAATTGCTAAATTATTTAGTAAGTTTTCAAGCTACCACCAATGCAAATGATTAACCTAAGGAAGAAGAAGAAGAAAGAAGATAACTGGAGATTTCTAATCCTGACTTTCTTGCTTTGTTTTTGTTTTTGTTTTTTTTTTTTTTTCTCTAATTAAAATATTTACTTTGTTTCTGTTACTGAACGTTTTATTCATGCCGATTTAAAATATAGTAATATAGTGCGTAGAAATTTATTGTTTTTGAAAGCTAATAAATAATACTCCCTCCGTCCCATAGAAACTTGCACACTTTGGTGGATACATAATTTAAGAAATGTGTAAGAAAAGGTGTAATGAGTGATGTTTTGAGGGGTAGTTTTATAAAGTTTTATGAATAAAGTAGAGTAAAAAGTAGATTGAGTGTGGAAAAGTAATGGCATATGGGTAAATAAAAGTATATTTTGAGGGTGGGATTATGAAGATATTTACTTTTATGGAGTGTGCAAATTGGTACGGGACATCCATTTATAGAAAGTGTGCAAATTCCTGTGGGACGGAGGGAGTAATTAATTAATATTAATTATTTATATTTAATAATGTGGATAAAGGTAGGATCAGTTATTGGATAACCTCCTATATATAAGAAATCCAACGGGATTTTACTAACAACTAAACGCAGAGAGAATTCTGTTCTCTTCCATTAATCACTCATTAGACAGAAAGATAGAAACAAAGATTTCTGTATTCTGTGCAATACGACTTCACAAACACTTAAATCTAGAAGGGCATTTAGATTGTGGATACTAGAAGCGGTTCGTGAAACAATTCATGTGATCGTGTTCTGACTACGAGGATCACGTATGTGGAATTCAACCGAGTTCAAGAATCTTCCGCTGTATTGAGAATCTTCCGCTGCATTAAGAATTACAGGTTGATAATTCTAATTCTGATTATTCAATTAATTAATTCCAACATTGGTATCAGAGCCAATGTGTTGGATTCTCGTACGTATGATTATATGCTTGTATGTGTTATATGTTTTTGGCACTGATTTGACATTACACATGGCATAGATGAACAATCTGTATTTTTTAAGATTTTTGATTTTTTCAAACGGTTGAATTAGGGGCTGAATTTTTTACTGTACATGCGTAGTATAGTGTAGATGATATCTGGAAAATTTCAGATTTTTCGGCCTTACCGTTTGGGAGAAAAAAATCGGTATTTGGAAATTTATAGAAACTTTGACTGGAAATTACGAATGATATATGGGGAATCGTGATTAATTCTTGTTATTGGGTTGAAGTACGTTGAATGAGGATTCCATCGATATAAAGTTCGTTAATTTTGGCCAAGAAACAAGTGAGTTATGAATTTTTGAAAAATTCACGTTTTTTGGGTAATTCTGAAAAGTTTCAGAAACTTTGTGAGTGGCTAAATGAGAATTAGATATTCTCTAGGGACCATTCTGCAATTAGTAGTTGTGCGCTCTTTCAAAATCTTGTTTTGGCTCGTTTAGGCTCGTTATAACTCCGTTTTTAGTTCTGAAAATTCCTGTGAACTCCGTTTTTCGTGTAGATTCTTAATTTTCATAGTATGGGTGTATTTGAACAATGAAAAGTTTAAGTACTTATATATCTATAGAAATGAGAACCTTGGTATGGACTTATTTCACTTGTGAATTAGCTATACGCATTGAATTAAATTTCTTTGCGTAATTATGGGCTTGAAATTCATGTGTTCGAGTTTGTAAACATTAAATTATTTTTAATGGTTGCTCGTTTTATGGGTATGACTCGAAAGAATAAGAACATTTAATGTTCAATAAATTCGAGATAATGGAGTTAAGCTCCGTGATTTTAAGAATTACATGATTAAAAATCACTAATTTTTTTTTGGAACTTTACGTTGATTAATGGAGATTTATAGTTTGTCGCTCTTCTATTATCACATAAGGATATTCCGATTGCAAAGCTCGTGATTTAATTGGAGTTAAAACTCGAGCTAAGACAATTCCAAGAGAACTTATTGTAGTTTTTTTAGATGAATTATGTCTAGATTGGAAAGTGATAATTTTATGAAAATTGTTGACATGATTGGGTAAAAAAAAAAAATACTAGTGAACTAGTCGTTGGAACGACTTGTTTACGTGTTGAAAAATGATTTCGGGGATCCGACGTTCTTAGCTTGAGAAGTTGGAGCAACATTCGGATGGAGAACCGTGATCTGTAATTTTCCCATTATTTATTCATAATATTGGTACTAAAGTAGTACTACAAGAGTGCATAAAATACATTGAAGGTTATCCGAAATCTTCAAGTTAACTGCCTGATAGTGTAGCTGAAACAAGATTTTTCTGAAATAACCATTGTAGTTGGTTTATTAAACTTACAATAGTTTTATGATTACCTGGACTACTTTGGATTGTTTTAACTTATGACATGATTGTGCTTTATTGTGTTTATGTTGATAAATGTTTAAGCATGCAGATTCATGTTGTTGAGTGGGAGTTTTAGCTAATTTTTGGATTAAATGCTAGAACTAATTTTGTTCATGTTTTGGAGCTGAATCTGTTAAATGCGGATACTTAGTGAGATTGATGATTAATAGCTCTAAGTTATTTTTCGATATCAAATTTTGTATCAGATTTTTCAGATGTCAGTTAGCTTAACATTGAACATAATGATTCATAAATTAACATTAACTTGTTGAATCACTTCGATTAAAAACCAGACAAACGCAATGATCGCTGAGTTAATTAGATAAAACCTAAAAGGCGATAATAATGACACATGGTGTCATAATTAATTTTTAATGTTCTTGGAAGAACATAATTCATTGGATACTATCAACCATATTATGGATGATCCTGAAGTTAGGATGAAGACTCAGATTATTAAGGGTCAAGAGACTTACCATAATTGAAAGGTATTCACATAGCTTGTGAAATACTGGTAAACTCGGTCATTGACAACATGATCTATAATTGTGAACAACATCGTACTGCCTATGATATTTGGGAATATTTGAAGGAGAAGTATGGTGATACTTCAGTTTTTTTAGAAACATCAAATTCGGGATCGAATCCGATCACTTCGTGAAAATTGGGAACACTTGAGGGTCATTACAAATATTTGATGAAAGTATTGAGACTTTCACTTAGACACCTCAAAACATTGAGTTATATGATGAGTGACTTGAAGTTGATTAAGTCTACATCTAATGTTCTCATTTCTGAATCCAGTTCTATACAAAAGAGATACTGGAGAAAAAAAACATAGCTAGTAGCATAAGATTGGGCACCTATTAGAAATATAGACATCAATCTTAATGCTAAGAAGAATAAGGATAAAAATATGCTAAACTGAAAATGGATAAGAGTGAGATGACATGCTACAGATGTAACAAGCTTGATCATTATACTCGTGAATATCCTGAGTCCATGATGGACAAGGTAGTTCATTCTGATTTTTGGCTGTGGCATAAATGTCTTTAGTACTATATTTCCGTCTAAATCTTATGATTGAGGATTATAGACACGGGAATGACAGGCCATTGACTAAAGACATATGAGCATTTGTAAATCTCTGTCTATTTTCCAAGAAAGGCGAGATTGAATTATGTAGGAAACCGAGCTCGAGTTAAAGTCTACAGACTTGTAAGACTTGAGACTGACAAAGGTCAATGTTTCATAAAGCATGATGTCTAGTTTGCTCTAAAGATCACTCAGGATCTCACCTCCAGACCCGTTCTTCTATGATTGAGATGTGATTTATTATTTCCTTTAGAGATGGTTGTGAATAGTATAAACAATGTAGATTATGGTACTAAACATTTATATGACTATGGTTTGTATGAGAACAACAACTAGTTTTATGAAGCGAGTTCATAGTTATTAAAAGTTTGTTCCACTGGCAATACTTGAGTCATTGATAAAATTCGGTATGCTAGATTAGGTCATGTTGTGCAAGATTAGGAGAACTGGCTTGTGAAAGAAGGACTACAGTGTTCGTCTTTATAAGTTGAGTTTTTAACACGTTGATATTGTCTTCCTCACAAGTGACTGAAAAACCATTTGGTCATTGTTAATTCTTTATTGCATATATTTCGTTATGATAAATGTGATTTTGTAAATGTCAAATAACATGGAGCTGGTTGTTTTCACTTCTTACGTCAATAATTTTTCACGTGTTGGACTTGTCCATACAATTTGTCAAAGTCTAGGCATTTGGATTGCTTTAGACATTACCTAATTGAGGTTGAGAATAAAAGACATGTTTTTAAAGGTTTTAAGAACCTATAGAGCGTGAATGTTTATCCAACAGTTCAAGGAACTATGTAATGAAAACGACATAATCCGACAATTATCAAAACCTAATACTGTTACACAAGGATGTGACTGTAAGAAGAAGTACACGTTGTTGGATATAATAAGATCCATGATGGCAAAACTTTAACTATCATCTTTGGGAGATGAGTTGTTAATAATTGTCAATGTTTTATGAATAAAGTTATTCGTAGATATTTACTTCAACTCCATTAGAACTCTGAACGAGTGGAATACTTGTTCTTGAGTAATTTTTTGTATCTGAATATCCGCAACTTATATACTTGATTATACGAGTCAGTATGAAAAGTTGGGTTTTGGGGGTTTAGAAACGTATCTTCATAAGGATATTGTGCTAAATCTAAATGATACATGTTGATCGAAAATTGAGGAGTTGGAAGTGTGACATGAGATAGAATCATATAATACCATTTTTCTGAGAATTTCCTAGTATTGGAAGCATTTGGTATGCTACACCATTTTTGTGATTGAAATAATCACTCTCTATCAGATCCAAGTGGGAGTGAAAATTTACTTAATGTGATATTTGATAGAAGTTTACCCATTAAAGATCGGATGGATCTTGATGAGAGTAATTATCTAGAGAAGATGTCACAGAGTTTCAATCTAAAACTTTTAGGAAACGTGTGTCTAAGAGACATCATGATATTGAAGGACATGTCTTCTATGTATCTTTAGAAAATAAGATAAGTTTTAGTGAATGAGAAAGAACCTACAAACGTTTTAGAGGTTCTTGCTCGTTCTACAAGAGACTAATGAAAGAAAGCAATGGAAGAAACGACAGAGTCGATAAGGTCAAATCAAGTTTGGAAACTTGTCGATCTTTCATCGAGACACAAAGAAATTGAGAATAAATGGATTCTCAGATTATTAAAGAGACTGGTGGGTCTATAGTGTGGTAGAAAAGTTCACCTGGTAGAAAATAATTATACTCAGATGTGGGTATATAAACCTTTTTCACCTATTGTGAAATTTATCTTGATTCGTCTACTTCTGGCTAGATTTAGAATTATATTATAATGGACGTTTAAACTATGTTTTCTCAGTGGAGAATTGGAAGGAGAAATCCACATGTTGAAAAAGGTGGGATTCATTCTTCAAAGAAGAGGATAATGTTTGTGAATTGATGAGATCGATTTACGAACTTAAACAATCCTCAAGATAGTGGTACTTGAGACTTCATTGAATGAATGTCTCATGTAACTTTGTGATGATAGACAAAGACCACTGTGCTTACGTTAAACAGTCCTAAGTAGTTTTGTAATTCTATCCTATGTATGTTGATACGATGTTAGCTGGAAAACGATAATGAGTATGTTTGGTGAAAATATTCATAGAGATAGTTCAAGGAAGTTACTTGGGTTGTCTCAAGAGACATATAAAGAGACTTCTAGAACAAAATCAAAATGGATGCATGAAAGCCTGTTGATACTCTTGTTGTAAAAGATGAGTTATTAAACTATTATGAGTGCTTGAAGACTCAAAGATGAAATGTTAGTAGTACTATATGCGAATGTAATTGAAAGTCTGATGTATGCTAAGATGAGTGAACATCCAGATGTATGATGAGCTGTTGGTTTGGTTAGTAGATATCAATTCAATTCAGTATTGACACTGGTGACAGTGTAAGGGATTGTAAGATATCAGAAATGTACTACAGATTAATTTGAACCTGAAAGGGTATATAGACATGTACTATCCACTGTGCGAGTAGAGCTTGTGGCAAGTGCATCTGTAAGTACGAGGAATAGTTTGGGTAAGAAATTTATTGAAACTTTAGAAAAAAGTAAGCAGTTCCATTAGGAGTTGTAACGATTCATTGTAGAATTAAACGCTCTAGTGGGAGTTGTAGCAATTCATTGTGGAATCAAACACTCTAGTGGGAGTTGTACCGATTCATTATTGAATCAAACACTCTAGTGGGAGTTTATACCGATTTATTGTTGAATCAAACACTCTAGTGGAACCTGTAACAATTCACTGTGGAATCAAACACTCTAGAGGGAGAGTTGTAACGATTTACATTACCTTAGGAGTTGTAACGATTTACATCACCTTAGGAGTTGTAACGATTCATTGTTGAATTAAATGCTCTAGTGGGAGCTGTAGCAATTCATTATGGAATCAAATACTCTAGTGGGAGTTATACCGATTCATTGTTGAATCAAACACTCTAGTGGAAGTTGTAACGATTCACTGTGCAATCAAACACTCTAATGGGAGAGTTGTAACGATTTACACTACATTGGGTGTTGTAATGATTCACACTCCAGTGGGAGTTGTGTGGATTTACTATAGAATCAAACACTTCAGTGGGAGTTGTAGTGATTCATTGTAGTAATCAAACTAGTTAAAGCTTACACTCGAGATTCCGAGTTTCATGAAAAACCAAACAAATGAGATACAAAGTTTTGAGTTTGTGGAAACTTTAAAAGAAGAAAAGGTGATTCTTAAATGCATGACTACTCACTTGATGTTTGCAGATCCTGTTGTCAAACATATTCCTGAGAGATGTTTTGACATTTAAGGTTTTGGGTTTGTGTGGATTTGAACATAGTGCTTTGTAGTTGTTAATGTTGTTGAACATTTATGTATTGTAAATTATATGATGTTTCATATAATAGTATGTCGACAAGTAAAGATTGGCTCTCTCATACGAGCAATCGCCTCTGACATCGAGGAATGTGCAGAGATGAGATTATTTAGGAATAATCGTAATAGATCTTACCACAAATCTATTTAACTTGTTACGAAGCTAAATCAACGGATTTTCTGGACAATAGTGGGAGAAAATTCAAGTTAAGTGTCGAGAATACACTTGAACTGTGATTTACACGATGTCAAATAAAAGAATGACATATGCTTCCATTTTGGGAAGTTAAGATATCGTGACATGTGTTTCATGCCACATGTGCTAAGATGACCATAAGGAAATGAGAAAGATATCCCTATTTTCTCATTGTATGAGGCCTTGAGGGTTAAGAAATCCTCTAACAAATACCCTTAAGACTTTTTACTGTATTCTTAAGTCTTCATTGTAGTGTTGCTACTTTAGCATGTTACCAATATCTATAAGTTATATGGCAATGCGGTGCATGTCTAGGAAAGCAGCTATAGTGGGAGTCTGGAGATATTAGTGTAAAAGGAAGGACGTCTTTATTAACATGTTCTATTGTGATTCATTGACCGGTCAATCAAGTTCGGAACTTGATTATGAATACATAGATTTGATAAAAGGTTGAATATGCTCTTATGTTCAAGGGATTGAAAGAGATATGTCAACTGATGTTAAATTAAAAGAGTTCTGGGGTATAACGAGTTTTGAAATCTTCATATAAAACTGGTTGAGTTGCTGTATATCCTTAACAAGTGTATAGCGTGAAAACTCATATTCTCGAGGGTCACACGATCTATTTGCCTGTATGAAAATGTGTTGTGTGATGGTATATATAAGTGAAGTAAAGGAGTGTAAGACTCAAACTTCATGTGTGAGTGGGAGATGAAAGCTAATAAATAATAATTAATTAATATTAATTATTTATATTTAATCCACACATGAATGTGGATAAAGGTAGGATCAGTTATTGGATAACCTCCTATATATAAGAAATTCAACGGGATTTTACTAACAACTAAACACAGAGAGAATTCTGAGAATTCTGTTCTCTTCCATTAATCACTCATTAGACAGAAAGATAGAAACAGGGATTTCTGTATTCTGTGCAATACGACTTCACAAACACTTAAATCTTACACTTAAATCTAGAAGGGCATTTAGATTGTGGATACTAGAAGCGGTTCGTGAAACAATTCATGTGATCGTGTTCTGACTACGAGGATCACAGTACGTATGTGGAATTCAACCGGGTTCAAGAATCTTCCGCTGCATTAAGAATTACATGTTGGTAATTCTAATTCTGATTATTCAATTAATTAATTCAAACAGTTTTAATGGTAACAACTTGTGGCAAAAAACAGCTGAATAAATTCTCGTAAAAAAATACTCCAAATCAACTGCACACTTGTTTACTGTGAACAGTTTTGAATCTTTTGGTTGGTGATACACCGAAGTTATACGCTACTACAGATCTAATTTAAAGCACAAGCCTCGCTTTCCTTGCTCTCTTTCTACTTTTTCTGGGAATAACACAGTTTTCTTAACATTTAATCTTTCTACTACCACCCTTCGATGCGATTGATACCCTAAAGATGATCTAAATTAGGTTTGTATTAATTTTATACCATGTTTAATAAAGATTGATTGTATTATATTATTGTTAAGAAATAGTATAATGATTGGAGTGATATTATATATATATATATATATATATATATATATTTATGTTAAATCAATATGTTTGATAGGAGTGATTTAGAGTGAATTTAAAAATTAATTTTTAAATCTCGAAGTAAAACCAAATTTTTAAAATCTTAAAATTCAAAACCTAATTTTTAAAACCAAAAGCAAACATAGTCTCGTTTCTAGCTTTTTATAAAAAATTATTTTTGTGTGAACAACCGAAATGGAAAATAAGGGAGTACCTTTTTGAGATTTTTTACTACTAACTCCCACCTTGGCCCAACAAAAGCATCTAACTCCCACCCCCTTTTCTGACAATTTTTTCAAGCATCTAACTCCCAAAATAAAGCAGATTTGTCTATTTTGCCCTCCATTCCAATCAAATATTATATTGGGGATATTGATTAAATCCTCTCTTTTTCCAGGTTATGGCCAGCTCCCTCTCCCATTTCATCATCATTTCAGAATTTGAATTTCAAATTTTGAATTTCAAACTAACTTCTCCTTCTCATCGTCACTTTCAAGCTAGGGTTTATCGTTCTTGCCAAAAATTTTCAAATCTGCTATGGAATATGAAGTATTTGGGTACGTAACCCATAATTCGCTTAGTAAGATGGTTTCTCTTAATCGCAATTCTACTTTCACTTTCTTCTTGTCCCAAGTTCTTGAGTCGTGGCCTGAATTGAAGAACAATGTTGAAAACATTTCATTTTTTTGGTCTGGTGGCAGCGTTAGTAATTGCAAATTGGGTGGAGACATTGATGTGAAAATTTTGATTTTTGTTTGCCAAATTACAAATCTGAAACTAGTGTCAGTTTCTATTTCCCAAACTCCCCCTAATCCTCCTTTATGCCCTATAGAAAATTCTATTTCTGATGCATTTATTGTTGATCATTCTTTATTGCATTCCTCTCAGTCTTCTAATGGTACTGTCCCCACATTTATTTCTCAAAAAGCAAATAGGATCCCATTCAAGGTTATTAAGAAAACCAACCCTAGTTCTCAACCAACTGATTTTCATGGTAAATCTGATATACCTGAGTACGATTTGTGCCCAACTATTCCCCAAAAGCCATTGCTGTCGGATTCTTGGTCCCAAATTATGAATGATGGCATAGGTCTTGAATTTAGGGGTGGGGCTGCTGATTTTAGATGTCAACTAATCAAGTATTCAACTCAAATGGGATTTAAGTTTATTTACACCAAAAATGATCGAAGATACATTAATGCTGCATGCAACGAGTCGTTGACCAGTGATTGTGGTTGGTTTATCAAAGCTAAGTGTCAGCCCGTCACTGGATATTTTGTAGTTTCTAAAGCTAATCTCATTCATAGTTGCGTTGGAAAGTTTGTGAAGGATCAGGCTAATAGAATGAGTCCAAAGATCATGTCAGATTTTGTTGTGCAAACTGTTAGGACTGACCCAACTACAGGTGGTAAACAAATCATTGATATTTTGAATGATCATTATGGATTGAAGATACCCTACTGGAAAGCATGGCGAACAATAGAGAAAGCGAGGGATCATATATTTGGTAGTTACGATGAGTCGTACGATCAATTACGTTGGTATTGTACTGCAATCGAGCGTACTAACCCAGGAAGCGTTGTTATGCTTGAACCCAATCGTAAAACAGGTCGTTTTGAACGTCTCTTTATTGGTTTCAAAGCTTGCATTGATGGATTTCAAAGTTGTAGGCCAATGTTGTTCATTGATGGTACTTTCATGAAGGGTCGTGCTAAGGGTACCTTATTATCTGCTACAGCCAAAGACGGCGACAATGGTAAACTAATTAGCTTCTACATTCATACATGTCGACCTTTTCAGTTGGTTTTTCATGTATTTTTCTGATTTTTTTGGTGTCTAAATGAGATTATATGTACATTTAGTATAATTGGTTGAGCTGTCTTTCATGTATTTTTCTGATGTTGTGTTTTAGACTATACGTTGTTTTGAATTATAAAAGTTGTGAAATTAATTGTACATTCAGTGGTTTAGTTTGCAGTTTTCCTTTTCAAACTCTATGGAATTCAACATCATATATGGTCAAAACCGATTCAGTGGTTGAGCTGTCTCCCACCTGTGTTATTGGCTGAGTTGTCTTTCATTGAGTTTTGGATGCTGTGTTTAGACTATATGTTTGTTTGAATTATAAAAGTTGTTAATTTAATTGTACATTCAGTGGTTTAGTTTCCATTTTTTCCTTCTCAAACTCGATGGATTTGGTTTGCAGGTTTATTCTCAGTTGCCTTTGCCATAGTATCGGCTGAGAATACAAAAAACTGGGTTTGGTTCCTAGAGAAATTGAGGGATTTCATTAAACATTCCAAGCAGGCCTTTTATATATCGGATAGACATGTTGGTTTAATGGCTGCCTTCCCAATACTGTAGTTTTTGTGGATCCAATTCATTTTTTCTGTTTATTTCATTTGTTGACCAACTTGAAAGGCCGATTTTCTAAAGGTTGGAGCAATACTCACTGATCTAACATTGGTGAATCTTTTCGAGAGTGTGCATATGCTCCAACAGTGCGTATATTTGAAGAGAAAATTGCAAATTTTAAACAGATTGGTGGCTTGATTGCTGAAGAGTGGTTAGAATCGCTTCCAGTCGAGAAGTGGGCTGTTGCTTATTCCCCCCACATTACAAGATATGGAGAAATGACCTCAAATGCTGCCGAATCCTTTAATTCTTGGATTTCAGATTTCAGGGGCCTGCCCATTACATATATGATAGACTCAATTCGAAGTGGTATGGCCTCTCAATGTTTTTAAGCGTTTTATCAATAATTTTAAGATTTAAGTCAACCAAATTATCTTTGATCCATCTTCAAAACTCATTTAGCAGTGTAAATTCATTACAGAATTTTGGGAAATTTTCATTTTATCATGTTTAGCAGATCCTTCAAAACGACAAATTTGATTATTACAGATTTTACTCCTTATCTCTGCAGGCATTAGCAGATGGCACCTCGAACGCCGGGAAAAAAGTGCCAATTGGACTGGAGCGTTGTGTCCTTCTAAGGAACAGTGGTGGAACCACCTAACCAATAAAGGTCGTACATGGTCAGTCGTTCCATGCCCAGGTGGGGATTTTGAAGATGGTTCTACTCCGTCCGTTCGGGTTGATCTAAGAACTAAATCTTGTTCCTGTTGTCAATGGAGAGTTAGAGGTTTTCCTTGCTCGCATGCTGTTGCTGTAATTCGGAAGAACAACCCCAGTGTTTTCACTTACGTCGAAGAATGTTTTTTCACATCAAAGTACCGAGAGTGTTATAGCTTTGACCTTCATCCCATTCCTTAAACTGAAAAGTTTGAGATCCAGCCTAAACTTATTTTGGAATCCAAGATCCTGCCACCAAAATTGAAACGGAAGCCTGGCCGTCCAAAAAAGAAGAGGCTACCGTCATATGGTGAACAAAGAAAGAGGAAGCCATCTCTTTGTCCCCGATGTCATAAAATGGGCCGGCACGACCCCTTCTCTTGTTTACTATCAAGTGTGCCGGGTCCCGATCCAGGAGAAACCCATGAAGAGATAAGTTAAATTCCCGAGTAGTGCTTTTTGTTTTTTGATGGTGTAGTCTGTTATCTTGACAACATTTTGGTCATGCCATGCCTGGAGGCAATGAATACTTCAGCCATTAAACCAACATGTCTATAATAGACATGTTTTTGTCGATAACGTAGTTGGTATTGTAATTAAACCACACGGCAATTATTGACCTTTATTGACTCTGTCATGTAATTGAACCAAATTATTGTTGGATGCATTTGAGAAATTCTGCTTCGCATTATGTTTTTTATCCAGCCCCAGCATTAGTTCCCAGTAAAATGGACCAGCATCCCAACCTTTATTAAAATCTGGATGAAGTTCAGAAAAACATAATGTATGTTCAAATCAGTGAAACGTATGTTCAGATTTAGATGTTTGTGTTCAAAATAAATGTCAAATTTAATCAACACATTTGTTCAGATGTACGCCCATATGACTTTTGAAAACATGTGGAAGACGAATCTTTAATGAGATTATCACCATCTTTTCTGTAAAAAATCACGAGGGACCGGTTGTTTTATTGATAAAAAGGTTTTCTTGATTCTGTTGGGGGGCGTTTTTCACATCAATGTAAAATTGCTTTATTAGCTTAATCGATTGAGTAATGATATAGTTTTATTTGAATTCTTCAAGTGATAACAAAAAATTGAGTTAATGCCAAATTTATTTTAATATTAAAGAGTTTGGGACAATCTAGTTGGATCATAACATCATTCATACAAGTTAACGTATTTTGGAAAGTTATGATAACATCAGTTAACTTTGTTATTTCAAACTTTCTTCAAAAGGACACTTCTTGAAGAAGATGAACAAGAACAAATCCTTGCTCTATGTAGAGGTATAATCTGTTCGGCAGATTGCCATGACAATTTCTACATTCTCAACCCATTTGTCATTCGAGTCTACAACCGTCCCTCCTAGTGTCCTTTTGACTGGGGGTCCTAATATTCAGATATGTATTGCTTTCTTTGGTATGGGTTATGTTTTTTCAAGAAACTCTTAATCAATTGAAGGTTTTCTTTGATTTTAAAAATAGAGAAAGCATGGCGAACAATAGAGAAAGCGAGGGATCATAGTTTTGGTAGTTACGATGAGTCGTACGACCAATTACGTTGGTATTGTACTTAAACCATGGCGAACAATAGAGAAAGCGAGGGATCATATATCTTGACAACATTTTGGTCATGTCATGCCTGAAGGCAATGAATACTTCAGCCATTAAATCAACATGTCTATAATAGACATGTTTTTTCAATAACGTAGTTTGTATTGTAATTAAACCACATCACAATTATTGTCATCTATTGAAGGCAATGAATATTTCAGCCATTAAATCAACATGTCTATAATAGACATGTTTTTCTCGATAACGTACTTTGTATTGTAATTAAACCACATCGCAATTATTGACCTTTATTGAATCTGTCATGTAATTGAACCAAATTAATGTTGGATGCATCTGGGAAATTCTGCTTCCCATTATGTTTTTTATCCAGCCCAAGCATTACTTCCCAGTAAAATGGATCTGAATCCCAACTTTTATTAATAACTGGATGAAGTTCAGAAACATTAAGTCTATGTTCAAATCATTGAAACGTATGTTCAGATTTATAGGTTTGTGTTCAAAATTAAAATCTGAAATAATCTAAACATAATGTGCCACCAATCTGGAGGACGAATCTTTAATGAGATTATCACTATCTTTTCACAACAAATCACGAGGGACAGTTGTTTTATTGATAAAAGGTTTTACTTGATTCTGTTGGGGGAGTGTTGTAGTCAAGTTAAATTACTTTATTAGCTTAATCGCCTGAAAAATGGTAAAGTTTTATTTGAATTCTTTGATGTTAAAATCTAATAAAATCAAATGAGGGATTTCTTCGATGTTAAAAATACAGAAAGCGTGGCGATGTGGTTTGAAAGCAATTGATATAAGTTGTTGTTTCGATTGAGGGATTTCTTCGATGTTTAAATTCATACAAGTTTATTTTGTGTTCCTTTCTCCCGTCCTACCGTTGTTGTGTCGATTCTATCATTGTAATTATCCTGGTTGATGGCAGGATATTGGGTTCCAAAATTAGTAGATTTTAGTCTGCATCTCAAACTTAGAGGAATGGCAAAAAGGTCAGTACCTGAAACACTCTTTCAAAATATGTCATAAAATTGGACCCTAGCTTAAATTGATTAAGTTTACCATTCTTATCCTTATGTCCCCGATGTCATAAAATTTGACATCGAATGAATGAATAAACCATAAAATAAGTTTAGGTGATGTATGTTTCTCATAACCCATTTTAGACAAGCGTGTTTAAGTGAAACAAACTTATGATAAAAGTCCACCGTTCTAAGAATATCAAAATTGGAGGTATCAGAGCGGATGTAGACAATGTTGAGAACCACTTTCCGTACAAATGTGAAAAAAATATAAGTTTCCCATTCAGATTCCTAGTAAATTATTTTCTATATGTCCACCACATCATTTAGACCTTTATCTATTATTTTATGATACTTTATCTCGTACTAATATATTATTTGTACGGACAATCACATCACTTGTGCTATATCTATTCAGGCATTATATTGCTTCTGTTTGTATATTGCTTCCGTTTGAACAACCAACATTAACCTGTAACAATTCGTTGAGTTATTCTGTGATAATCAAGGTAAATTACTCTATTAACCAAAAAATTAACGAAGGTATTCGAGTTAAACATTTCGAAACATTTCGAATTTCACTAAATAATTGGTCTATTAACCTGCTTGGAATGTTTAATGAAGTCCCTCAATTTATCTAGTGAAAAAAATATAAGTTTCCCATTCAGATTCCTAGTAAATTATTTTCTATATGTCCACCACATCATTTAGACCTTTATCTATTATTTTATGATACTTTATCTCGTACTAATATATTATTTGTACGGACAATCACATCACTTGTGCTATATCTATTCAGGCATTATATTGCTTCCGTTTGAACAACCAACATTAACATGTAACAATTCGTTGAGTTATTCTGTGATAATCAAGGTAAATTACTCTATTAACCAAAAAATTAACGAAGGTATTCGAGTTAAACATTTCGAAACATTTCGAATTTCACTAAATAATTGGTCTATTAACCTGCTTGGAATGTTTAATGAAGTCCCTCAATTTATCTAGTGAAAAAAATATAAGTTTCCCATTCAGATTAATAGTAAATTATTTTCTATATGTCCACCACATCATTTAGACCTTTATCTATTATTTTATGATACTTTATCTCGTACTAATATATTATTTGTACGGACAATCACATCACTTGTGCTATATCTATTAAGGCATTATATTGCTTGAATAGATATACCAACATTAACCTGTAACAATTCGTTGAGTTATTCTGTGATAATCAAGTTAAATTACTCTATTAACCAAAAAATTAAAGAAGGTATTCGAGTTAAACATTTCGAAACATTTCGAATTTCACTAAATAATTGGTCTAACATTAGTAATACGTAAGAAATATAATGCGAAATTTCCCTGCACTTTTTCCCATACAGTAATAGGTGTAGGCCTGGCGCTACAGAACTTTTCTCCTGCCACACTCTTTCAATTTGAGAAAATTGTACGGAATTACGATTAGACATAATCTTTACACTACTTCCAAAACTCTTCGAATTTCACAACTACAACTGATATCTGCAATCCCCTAAACCATATCATATTCTTCAATCTGCTAGGAAGAAGTGTTGTTACGAAGACCAAAATTCGTCTACAAAATTTGTTTGCTCCCCAGGTTAGTGTAATTCTCTAAGATCGTCTTCGTTTTCAGCTTGATTTTCTAACATCTACGTTGTTAATGTTTCCCCTAGAATTCTACTTAGGGTTTCTATTACTCAAATGGCACCACGCAAGAGGCCTACGAAGTCCATTCCAAACGATGATGATAACACGAAGCGCATGCACAACAACAACAAGAAAAGAGGTGAAATAACTGTTTTCCCCCAATTTTATAGTTTGAATTTTCTCAAAATGGCATCTTTATGGAATGGTATCTGTACGAAAAATAGGTTTTCAGCCACATCTTGTTTACATATTCCCATCTCTTGGGGAAAGAAAATCATAACTATAGGAACAGTTATCTTGTTTACATATACCCGGATGCTTGTATAACACTTCGTCAATCTTGTTTTTTTCGTCGAAATTTGTCATACCTGTTATCATTGTAACAGAAAAATATATCCTTCAGTCGTTGGATCAGTAATCTTGACCTTTTTGTGACTATAGGAAAGAGGCCCGCAACATCTCTCTCCACGTCCTCTGAATCTCAATCAGGTGACAAAAATTCCACGTTTTGTCATTTAATATATGTTTGTGTTTTTTGGACCCACATATCTGGATTGTAATAATGCTTACTCTCATATCTGGATTGTAATAATGCTTTAATGCAGATAGTGATCTTCAATTTAAGAAACATAGACCACGCAAAAATAGGAGGAGAGAGAATGACTCAACATCTGAAAATAACTCGGAAGACATTGGTATATAAAATGACTGAATGGGGTATGTTTTTTACATATTTTCGGTGTCTGTACGCCTTACTTTTTTGTTGCTCATGTCTTAGATGTAGATGAGTCTGATGAATGGGTAGATGATGCCCTTGAAGATTCCACATCAGATTCAAGTAGCGATGATGAATTATCACGGAGAATTGATCCCACAAAACCCATAAATTGTTTTGGTTAGTGTTGCCACGGTATCAAATGAAAATTTTCAATAGTGTATCCATATTTATAATATGTGACAGAGTTCGTCTGATGTCTCTTTCAGGTAAGGTTTTGGTGAATCTAAAAGAAACTTATTTCCGTTCTAATCTTAGAACGTTAATTAAGGATATAAATGGCCTTAAATTTTCTGAAGCGCATGTTTGTTGGATCAAAAGAACGCCATTTTGGCTACTGTTTGAGAGCACTTATGGATCCTGTGATAAACAGTTTCTTAAGAGGATGAGAAAGAATGATGATGCTATTAGAAAAATACTTAAGTGCTTTGATCAACAGTCTGAAACCTTTTTTATTGGAGGCAAGATTCTTGAATTGGAGAGGAGGGATGCCCAACTTATTTCGGGGGTCAGTTGTGGAAACAAGCATATATCTTTGAGAGAATCAGACTACACGTTTCCCAAATGGATGTATAGGTGTTTCCCGGAGGAGATAAGAAGACTCCCTGTTTGTCAATTTGTTCTCTACAAAAATCTCATTCTAACCAAGTTGAAAGGAGCTTTACAACGAACTGATATTCACAGCATCAAAGATGTCGCTCGTCTGTTGAGTTTGTTCATCTTAGCTATTCTTCTTTGCCCAAATCAAAATAGTTCAGTTTCTGTGCATTTGGGTTGTTATTTTGAATCATTCACTGAAGTCTGTAATTACGATTGGGCAACTTTAATTGTTGAAATGCTCAGAATGCAAATAAAGAACAGCAAGAACCTTAAAGCAGGAGGTTGTGCTGCTATGTTGCCCATAAGTTACAATTCCAACTACATATTCTGTTTCATTTTTGTAATAATTCTAAACAATATATTATCCTTTCAAACCTAAGTATTCCTTTTTTGTATGCATAGTTTTGGTTATGTGAACATGCGTCGATCGTTAAGCCAGCAGATAAATTGGCAATCCCTATATTCTTGAAGTGGGATTTGCGCAAGGTGAACAAGGAGATTCCTCAGCTAAAGCTAATAAAGCAAGTCCAGGTTAGTATCATACGTATAGAATTATCATTTTTAATGGTATAAACAACAAATAATTTCCCACAAACTTAGTATATTAAGCATCTATAATTGGTAAGTTATAATTGTCTCATCTAGATAGAGGTTTTCTTGAATAATCAAGTTTATACCTATTCTTTTCCTCTATGTTCAATAATCAATGCCAAAAAAATGAAGTTGTTCATTTTTTATACATTTCAGTTCAAACGAAGTAAGTTAGATGACTAACCAACAAAATTCCAACGTAATTGGTCTATTCAATTGTTGCCAGATTCGAAGTTCCACCTGAAGGCAACTACAGATGAAAATATTAAGCTTAGGGCTTTGATTGAATATAGAGAAACCGAGAATCTCAATGAAAGCAGGAGCGTAGGAAGAATGTCACCAGAAATTGAAGAAGAGGCAGAGGGAAATTGTTCAGTGAATCAAAATAGGTGTACTAGTATAGTTCTACTACAAAAGCCCAATTCAGAGCTTGGTTCTTCTAGAAGGGGTTTCCCGTCTGGTGAAGGATGTAGTTTCAATGCTAGTATTCAAAGGGGGATTGAAAGCTCTGTGAAGAAAAACCAAAATGTCCCTCATTCAAATGAGGATGCCCCGCTCAGAGCTTCAGAAAATGTAGTTATTGTCCAGAAATCAGGTTGCAAACAAGGAGAAGGCAATGGCTCTGAAAGTCGAAGTAAGTGTTTCAATGCTAGTACTCAAAGGGTGATTGAAACAGATGGGAATACCAATCAAAATGTCCCTAATTCAAATGAGGATGCCCCGCTGATGTCCGAGAATGTAGATAATGGCCAGAAAATAACATGTCCACCAGGAGAAGCCACCGAAAGTGGACCACCAGAAGAAGGCACAGAAAGTCGAAGCAAGATGTTAGGTGACAATGCATGTCATCCTGAAAAAGCCATCGCAAAGGAAAAAAGTCCGTCTCCAGATAGTCATTCCCCGGAAAAGCAATCCATTGTTAGATGTACCTCTCCGGACCAAATTGTCGTGTCCAGCAACAATGAACAACTTTCTTCAAAGGTGTCTAAGCTTGATCCTCTCATTGACAGCAATCCACACATTCATCTACGATTGGATAACTTTGCAGGCACCAACACTGGACACATTCCTCCGTTTATATCTGAGGCACCATCATGGAGTTTGGGGATGACCCAAGATTTTGGAAACCAAGATTTAGCAAACCAAACAATTAACAAAGTTATTGCAGATCTTTCTACTATAGGGGATAACGTTCTTCAATCTGTTGAATGTTCATCCCCCAATGTTGCAAGAAACCTTTTGCCTGAATTGGATAGCAATGATAACCTGGAAAACTTTGTAGAAGTAAACGTCGAATCAGATCATGCAATGTATTCTTTGGAAAAAGGTGTTGGGGAGCTTGAAGCTGTCATCGTTCAATTGAGGCAATCTATTATGGAAAAGGATAAGTTAATTCAACAATTGTCTTTGGAAAAGGTTCAGTTACAGGATCGTGTATCTGAGCTCACTGAACCTCCTTCAGCTACCCAGGTGATGTCTAACCCGGTTAATATTCATTTAATGGACGCAAGTGTGGAACTCCATGTACTGAAGCAAAACAATAAAGACTTGTTGATGGAAAATGCTTATCTTAAGGAATGTCTCGATAAAGTTATTCAGCCCAACCCAGGAGATATCGCTCAGCCTTCAGACACCGGGATTCGAGTGAAAGTAGAAATTTCTCCAGCTGAAGTAAAAAATCTGAAGAGGGGTGCTAATCATCCTGATCCAAGTACTATTACAAGGGCCGTAAAAAGGAGAACTGTCAATGATGAAAGAATTCCAAAGGATTACACTCCACAACCAAGTACAAAGGAACTAATCATAATTGGTGAAGGAGAACAGGCATTGGGGAAAAATAAGGCGAAGGCTGTCAATCAACCGAAGTTCGTCCTGAACGAAAAAATGCAGGCTGTCAAAAGCTTGAGTAACCACATTAAGGAGAAGCTTTTTGATGATTGGGAATTCAAAGGGCCAGAGTAATTTCCCTGAAATCTTCCTCTAAAATGCATCAATATATATAAACTGATTGTTCAACTTAATTCATTATATTTCTGTTCAATTAAATTTGTTTATTCCCCCATTATTTTTTTCATCAGATTCCTTGTCTGGACGGGTAATCAGCCATTAGCCGAGGTCTCTGTTCAAAATGTCCTAGATATACTTGAAGAAAGAAGAATTCCTTTTGAGGTTAGCTAATGTACTTGTTATCTACACATATTCTTTAATTTCCCACTCTTGATTTTAGATAATACACTGATGGTTATTGTAGGTTATTGATGCTTGGGCGGATATCTGTCAATCTCTCCATTCTAACCAGAAACCATGTGTCAAATACACAGTCACCTTTACTGCCATGTGCTGGGTAAGTACATCCCCTATAT
This sequence comes from Galeopsis tetrahit, assembly GCA_963675135.1. Classification (NCBI taxonomy): domain Eukaryota; kingdom Viridiplantae; phylum Streptophyta; class Magnoliopsida; order Lamiales; family Lamiaceae; genus Galeopsis; species Galeopsis tetrahit. The sequence continues at coordinate 48,612,805 of OY776119.1, read as the reverse complement.
ACTTAGATGACACTCAAATGTTCTAGTTCATATTTTGCCATTTTTCAATACATAATCGAGTCTCTTAAATGTGGATTTTACTTTTTGACAGTCTTTAATAAATGATTATGGAAACACCAAGGACAAGAATAAGACCACCTTGATTGACAACAGAATTGAAGAGGCATTAGGGGCGGACTGGGTGCTTTTTCCTATTCTTGGGCGAGGTGGATCTCATAAGCACTCCGGATCTTCAGATCATTGGACTCTACTCAAGTTAAATGTTAAGAAGGGCGAGTGGAGGTTTCTAAATTCAATGCTACAACGTTCTAGGAGTCGGGTCGATGTCCATTTGAGAGATGCCCTTGTTGTGGTAATCAATCAACTTCATTCCCGTTTATCCTTCTTCTTTGCTAGAGAATTCATTTAGCTTTTTGCTATAATATTTTTCTGATTATGTGTTGATTGTCATAAATTATATTAATTGACAACCAATGACGCTGTTGGATTATAAACAGGTCAAATATTTTGATCGAAAGTTTAGAGAAGCCTGTAAGAAGCATTATCCAAACCATCCATATATGAAGAAATCTCTACAACTTCCTCAGATCGAGGAATGCTTACAGCAAAAGGAGGGAACTCTTGACTGTGGTGTCATTGTCTGCTACCATATAGAGAACACTATGATCAGTAAGTCGAGCAGGAAGGGAGAGTATTCCGTTACATGTTCTGCAAACTATCGCAAACGTATGGTGGAATTATTTATGGACCCCCATGGTTCCAAAATCTAAAAGGTGTTTATTATGCCTATTTCAATCTGTCTGAAACAATGGTTTTTGTGGTCTTTTAATCTACCCCATACATTTCTAGAATAGTGTGATGTTTTTATGGGGTCTTTTGTTTGTCAAATTTATGCTTCTACTATTTTCGTGCCAGAACAATGCTTTATTTTCTGTTTTGAATCAGATATTTGGGCATGTATGAATTTAAATCTGTTTCCTTTTGTTGGTGTTTTATGTCTTTCAAATTATAGATCTGTGTTACTGCTTCAAATATTTTCCATTTTCAAGTTCAAAAGATTCCAATGTCTGTTCAATAATTTGAGGAAGCAGTTCAATTTACTGACAGATATCAATGGTTTGCGAATTTGATTATTTTACTTTTTTTTCCATGTTGAAGATGGAATTTCAGACAACTGCATATTGGTTGCTATTTTCAGATTCACATAATATGAAAGGAACTAAATACGACAAGGAAAAACATTTGTGTTTCCCTAATATAAACCAAACCAAAACATAATTATATTAATAATTCCTTACAAATGACAAAATGTGTTTCCCTAATATAATCATTCTTCTAGCATATTCATGGGCTACACAATAACATTTAAAGGACAACAAAATAATTCTTAGACAACCCACCTAAACCATACTTCATAGTACTTAACTAATTACATATAAACACACTAAAAATTTCCTGGGCAAACCATACTAGGAATTACATTGATTATCCTGCAATAGCCAAAGTGTTCCAGTCCATTTCCAACAGCTTCTTCTTGCATCACCCCACTCATCAAATCATAAGAGAACAAAGTTCCGACAGGTGCTCTTCTAAACATTATTTTTCGGTTTCCAGGTTTGACGAGATACAACGGTTCGGGTTTGAATGCATAAGGCATAAACTCTTGCGGATTAAACCCTATAGTAAATGTAGACCAAGCCTCATTGCACCCATACCCTTGAAGTAGAAGAAACTGGAAATCTCTATCCTCATAATTCATATGCCTGACCGGATAAATAACTATCGTATCATCATCTAAAGCATTCATATCCCATAGACCCCACATAATCCTCTCTCCCCATCGAGGTCTTTGATCTATGGGAGGTTCAATTACACCCCAGGAGTCATCTTGGACATTATAAGTTCCAATTTGCCTTGCCAAAACCCCCATTTTGGATACTTTAAAATGAATTTTCCCCCTAACGAACGATGAAAACTTTGAAACTGAACCATCGAAAGGAAAACCCGACAACCTTCTCCAAACGTTCATTCTCATAGAGTAAACACTAACCTGCGTACTTCGCAAACAATTGTTGAAAACAACGATCCGCAGCAACACGTAGTCGTCTTTCGCAGCGTCGTATCCCATATAGAAAAATGCAGACGCCCAATCTGCAGTTGTATCCCATTCTATTAGTGCATGTGGAATCTCCTTACATTCCGTTGAAACTGGATTCACTATAAACATTCGACCGTTTATAGTTGCAACGCATATCAAACCCCTACAATCTGCAACGATCTCCGAAGGCCCGTCATCTTCAGTAATAAGCCTGTAGTAAGATAACAAATTGACCCCCCTCCTCCTGTAAACAACTGGTGGAAACGATAGCTGATCTTGAACGATCGGAGAGAAATTATTCTGCATTCTCATCTTTCGAAGGTGGACGTTCGTAAACTCACTAGATGAAATCATGGAATTCCATTCCATGCAAACCACCTTCAGCCGTGTAGCATCCTCGGGGAGTAACATCGAAGATATCTCCTCCTTCAAATCAAATGGCATTGAAGACAAATCCATTTTTGTGGTGAATAAATTTAGAAGCACTTTAACACAGTGAATGAAGATGTCAACTACAATATTAATAGGACTAGAGTTATAATAGAGATTTGTTAGGTGAAGGAATTTAGTGGATTTCAGCCGTATTTTTTTTTTGCCATTAATGTAGTAATGGTGAAACTAATTAGATGTGACTCATTTCTGCTCTCACAAGATATGGAAACCCGAAATCCCTTCTCCCACCTGTTCAAGTAATTGATTCAAGTAGTCAAATCGATTTTATGGCTCTTCAAAGTGGGTGGTTAGTACATTTAATCAATTAAAACTTCAACATTTCATGGTTAGTATATTTTATGATTTTTTAAACTACATCATTTTTTTTCTATATTTTTTAATGTTGCAAATTATGCTTGAACTCCTTTTATTTTAATTTATTCTTTCAACAAGATTTTATTTCCAAGATTTTAATGTTTATTTTTTTATCCTTTTTAAATAATTATTGATATACAAGATGAAAAAAATACATTACACAGTAACAACTTCACTAAAATGACATTTGTTTTTATTAATAATACATTTTATGAAAGTACCTAATAATATGTATTACTTTTTTTTTTTTTTCACCCATAAAATATACAGAATATTCCTAGGGGTTTGTTATACATTTTATTATTGTTCTTCTACCCAAAAAGAAATTAATTCAATTTATATATCTCATTATTAATTTAATATACTAGCTAGTATTAATAGGCCATACTAGAAGTTGACTTTAAAAATCAAATCCAATCTTCCATTAGTCACTCAAAATAATTAATGTTCAAATCAATTGAAGGATTTCTTTGATGTAAAAAATCAAATTCAATCTTCCATTAGTCATTCAAATTAATTAATGCTAAAATCAATTGAAGGATTTCCCATTATAAATAATAACAACCCAAGCTAATATCACTCACTTTCCTACTTCGTTTCTTATACCAAATGAATTTCCTATCCATTCCAAATGAAATATCAGAAGATATAGCATTCAGATTATCGCCAAGAAATGCTACCCGTTTAAAAACGGTTAACATATTTTGGAGAGATATGATAACATCAGTTAACTTCGTTAATTCTAACTTTCTTCGTATGATTGAAAAGAACTGTTTTTTACTAATATATGATGAAAGTGTTTTTTTTTCTCCTATAGCTTATGAAATTTCAGGCTCATCTTTCAAAAGGACACTTCTTGAAGAAGATGAACAAGAACAAATCGTTGCTCTATGTAGAGGTCTCATTTGTTCGGCAGATTGCCACGACAATTTCTACATTTTCAACCCACTGTCATTCGAGTCTACAAATGTCCCTCCTTGTGCAATTGACTGGGCTCCTACTATTGAGATATGTGATGCTTTCTTTGGTATGGGTTATCATTTTTCAAGTAACTCTTACATCTTGTTAAGACTAATTGCTTTTCAATCTACTATATCAACTACTCAAGTTGACTTATTTTCAACAAAGTCTCTCGCTTGGAAAAGATTAAAGCCAATCAACTTTGTTATACCGTCTGGGAAGAGTTGTGTTTGGGTTCGTGGCCAAATTCACTTTCAGGTGTTCAAGATTGATTCGCCAAGAAAGGAGATTCTAACATTCAACGTTGACACTGAGTTTTGGGGTTATATTCAATTTCCAAAATCTGTTGAATATTCCGACAACTTATGGGAAATATCTTCATTGGATGAAGATACGCTTGTTGCATTTCCTATTTACCCCTCGTCTCAGATTACATGCACATTCAAGTTTTGGATCCTCCAAGGTTACGGGCCAACTAAAAATTGGATTAAACTTATGATTTATTTCGAACCAGATCAGGTTCTTCATAGTCCTTTCACTCTACAACCCATATTTTTTTAGGACCATGAAAAAACCAAAATAGTATTTAGGAAGGATCCACTAGGAACATATGGGTGTTATGATACTATTTCGAAAATGTGGAAAGACATTGATGTCTTTCATGGCGACATAATTAATAGGTCGTGTAGGATTTTAAATGTAACACAAAGTTTAGTATGTCCATAATTTATGTCTCTTACTAAAATTAAATATCATTTCTATTTTCCATAAGGTCTCTTCATTACAATCTGGAATTTGTACTATTTCTTTATCTCGAATTCTATTTATTTGCTCGTTTTCTTAAATATCTTCCATGTTAGAATTTTAAGTAAGATGATACTCACTCAAATCGTAATTACACAAAATTCTGAAGGAGTGCTGATTTTCACTTTTGAACAGTATTGTACGCAATTTGAATTTGAAAATTATAAATTGAACAGTAAGCAAAACAATTTGAACACCGTCAAAGTGTCCTTCCATATCCATGATTTACGCAAATATAACCGTTAGTTTATCATCTGGGCCCCCTCTTCAAAGATTAACGCAAATATAACCGTTACAAATTCTTTGTTGTATATAAGGACATTAACCATGATCAAATTTATTCACAACGCAAAGTTCAAAAATATGTCTCAGAATAGTTCTTCAAATTCCATGCTTCGCTACTTGAGATACGCTAATTCTACCTGCAGAAAATGTGGAACTCCTACCGTTATAACACTCTCTACATCCACTGCAAATCCGGGGAGGTTATTCCATCAATGTAAAGCTCATAATTTTTCTCATTGGTGTCTTCCAGAAAATGGCCCAGACACTTTTACTTTCCATGAATCTCATGCTTTCAGATCTTTTCAAGATCAAGACCCCATGGATCAAAATCAGGCCAATATCTCATCTGCCTCTGCAAGCGTCAATTTGATGACTAGTAATACAATTCATAACCTTTTGGTTGCAAATATGTGTATGATATTGTTCTTCCTTCTACTATCAATTTTTAGGGCTATGTTGTCCATTTATAATTATCAATTAGAAGATGTATAAAGTATTTCATTATCAATGAAAATTCTTTTCCAATGTCTAATTTTTCCTGCATTTTATATTATACCCTGTTTTGAAAGAGTTAGCCACAAAATTCAATTTCTTGTTCTTCATCGAGGTTGGATACAGAAAAAATTCAAAATTCAACAGAAATAACTCAAACAAGACCTAAATGTTGGAGGAATAAACAAACGAGGACGAACAAATTTAAAAACACAAGATCGACGAACCTGAACGAACATATTTCGTTGGTTGCTAGTACAGACAAATTTCTCCAATCATCGTCTTTATTCATCGATTATTATTCCCAAAGATTTGCAGGTGATGAAATCTTCCAACCAAGCCATATTCTCATCGTCACTTTCAACCAAACAAAACTAAAATAAAAGGTTTGTCGCCGGCGAGATGTAATATCAATTTTTCGCCGGTGAGATGAAGCCTGAATTTTTCGCCGGAAAGAGAGTGGAAATGATGGTTATGGAGAAGACATGCTTTTGGGGAGAAGTGATACATTGGGAAGAGCAAAAGTGAAAAAGCTGAAAAGTAAGAAATGGGTTGTAATATTTTCAATTCAGGGGTAAAGTAGTCTTTTTATTTCTTATTTGGGAGCTAATTTCAGCCTTCATTTCCAGTGAGAGTGGGTTGCTATTTTCAAGCCCACATGGGAGTTAATGGTGATCCCCCCTACCTTTTTTTCATAAAAATTGGAAATTGAGAAATAGAATACACATTCAAGCACACCCCTAACATTCTTTTGAAAAGAAGTGATGCATGATCTCACAATAATCTTCTTTTTTGTCATAAAAAAGAAATAAGGAAATTTGTAGCATACATAAAAAGTTCATCCACGAACAAATTACTCGTAGTTTTGCTAGTTGTTCATAATATACAAACAAATAATGTACACATTCAATCCATCATATCATACACAAATGTATATAACTTGACAAAATTGCATGCCCATACCCCCAATCACAAGAAATCGCCCACGGATTTCTACTCTGAAGTCACCTTTGCAGGATGAATAGATGTACGTCGCCTACCTCGCACTAGCTTTTCGATTCATAAGGTCGTGATAGTATAGCAACAAGGACATAGGTTGACCGAGGATACAAAAGGAACACCAGAACATCATATTGCCCACCTGCCAAAAAAAAAAGGCTCATAATCTCCACTCTTCTCTTTTTTAAAGAGGTTGGTTGGTATATGTACTCAGCTCGAGGCAAGAAACTCATTCACAAGTTTCAATTAACGATAAAATACAACTCAATCCATTTATTTCCCTCCAAGAACATGCATTTAATACAAATGAATTAATTGAGATAATAAACCCTTTAAAACCGAGTAAGATGGGTGACGGGCGGGTGCAGGGATGGCAAGATTTACAAGGAAATTTCTCAATTTGATTTGGGAAGTTTGAGGAAATTGTTCAAAGAAAAAGTTCTTCAAGAAAATAAAAATTAAGAATGTATAGTAGGCTTGGTGTTAATATCAAAATATTCAAAGATAGTACTCCCTCCGTCCAAATTCATTATGCACATTTCTCCGGGCACCAATGTTAATGAATATTGATTAGTTTATGTATAAAGTAGATACGTTACGAGCATGATATATAGGTATTGTGGGGTCCACTTATAAATAAAGTGATTGTTTATGAATAGAGTGAAGGACAATTTGAGTAAATAAGTAATGGTTGAAGGGTGGAGATAAAGTAAGAAGAATAGTAGGAATGATGAAATTGGACGAAGTGAGTCATTTTTAGCATGTTTCAAAATATTTGACAAGGACAATATTATTCTCAAGGAAAATGTATTGAAGAATAGGTAGTGTATTTTATTTTATTTGTACACGGTAGGAGTTTAAACATGTTCACTTCAATAAGATCACTTTTACACCATAAACAAAATTATCAACACTCACTTGAGCTAGCTAGAAGTTCTACTCAGCAGTAGGGTAAAATCAGTGGGAAAAGGGGCAGCCCTTAATCTTATTAGTGAGGATCAAATATGCCCTTAACTATATTTTTTATTTTAACTAGTTAAGGGGCCTATTTGATCTCACTTATAAGATTAGGGGCTAAATTGACTCTTTTCTCAAAATCAGTTACTATCAAGACTTCTATATGCTTTTCCTAAATTGGTACTAGCATGCAGGCAAAAAACATTTCTGGCGATGTGATGAAACAAGCATAGTAAATCAATATATAATAAATTTAAACAAGGTAGATGAAAAAACTAGTTAACCAAATAAATACAGTATAATAGAAAGAGAGAGCCTACCATTGAGTTCTTGAACTTGTTTTGCATGTAATTAGTCACAATCACAAGGGGAACCTGTTCAAAGGCAAAACATAGAGAACCAAATTAAGTTTCATCCGTGACGATTCTAAGCACCAACAATTGGAAATCTTTTTTCATTTTTCTGCATTGCATGATTATTACGGAAACTGGCAGTGCTGTCACGTACTTAGTAGATAATAAGAATACTTAACAATACTTTAAAAAATTATATATACCAGAGTATATTTAACGTGATATAGAACTATAAATGTTGATTGGTTATCGCAGCATTGCTTTACATTTAGTACATTCTACATAATGGAACAATGTTCCTACCATGCATTTCTTTGGTTCAATAAACTTCAAGGGAATTTCACATTCCTTCAATTTATCTAAATGCAAGGTTTTTTTATATCATAATCATCAACGACTGAGCATTTTGCTGGATCCAGTAAGGAACAAAATATTTCATAATATTCTGAACTTTCAATAACAGAATTTCAAAGTGGTTTTTACTAATATTTTTATCAGACTAATTCTTGATGATACTCTACAATATTCTAATAACATAATATTAGTCCAAATTCATTATGCCCATTTATCCGGGAACGGGTTTTAATTAATATTGTTTAATTTATTTATAAAGTAAATAAGTTGGGGGTAATGATGAGGTATTGTGGGGTCCACTTATAAATAACGTGATTGTTTATGAATAAAGTGAATGGCAATTAGAGTAAATAAATGATGATTGGAGGGAGGAGATAAAGTGTGAATAGTATTATTCTAAAAAGGGATAGGAAAGTGAACAACCAAAAAAGGAGAGTGAAAATAATGAAATTGGACGGAGGGAGTATATAATAACCATATACGTAGGTTATGGTTATATAATTCACGATCAAGAGTTATCACCGCATATTGGAAATAAAATCTTAAGGTTAGGTATAAAAATGCCATACCTGAAGCAAAATACCAAAGAATGCCCAAAGCTTGAACATGTGGCAAGGGACCGCAATACACAGCTGTTTAGAAAACAGAAAACATAATTATATAATACAAAGCTATGTTCAAACTATGAATGGCATAAATCAGAATTCATAAGAAAGGAGGGGGATAGAATGGCATCTTACCTCATGGAAAATTGCTGACACAAAAAAGGCAACCAAAACTGCAACTCCCTGCATCAGAAACCAAAGGCATTTAAGAACCAATAGATTCAAAGATGAAAAAATAAACTGTAAATAGCATGCAAATGCAACTCATCAATGAATTTGCAAAGGAGAGTTTGAGCCAGCAACATAACTTTTTTCCACTTTTATACTGATAGAGAAGACTGCCAAGGTCTCGTCTCATATGAGAGACAAATTTCTCAGGATTCAATTTAATCCAACTAGTATCAGCTTTAGTAAACTCATAAACTTGCAGAAGAGTAGGCTATTTGAAGTGGCATTCTTTTCTTTAGTTCTTTATTTTGGGTGGCAGTTTTATAAATACATATAAAAATCAGTTCTAAAAAAATAAATGTTCAATTCAAGCAGATAGAGTCGGATATATGATGAGTGAAATTGATTAGATGATGGAAAGGGAAAGTCATGTGGAACCAAGAAAATTAAGTGCTGAAAACTCATAAACCCCCATAAACATAGATTTATACAAAGGAGTTCATTTTATCAACAGCTTAAGGTTTGAATATGTAAGAGAAAGGAGTGGCCATAGGAATGGGTGCATCATCACATAATAAGATTTCTTGTCCAAATAAATTAGTTGGTACAAAGAATGTTAGATTACCTTTGGTATCCCATTCCGTAAGCATGGAAAGTATATGTGGCGAACAATCCATTTATGGACAGGCTGCAACCAAAAAATAAATTATAATTAAGGTATAGTGGAAGACAGCAACTATACGAAACAAATAAAACTCAGAGACAATGCAAACACCAAGTTTTTCATCTATCCACATATTATGATCTGAATCATTATCATCTAAGTACTCTTTCTCAAAGAAAAATGCTAATAATCCAATATGCAAGCACATACGATTTTTTTTTTTTTGGCCAACAGAACAGCTGAAACAAAAATTGCAAAGTGTTCTAATGACAAGAAGAAACAAGCATATTGCAAATTGTGTGTTCTGAATGGCATATTCAGAAGGGCTAACAAGAGATACCATTATTTGAGTCTTCTAAGCTACTTATTTCTATTCACCAAATATCATCACATTCAACCAGAATGCACTGTGTTTCATCCACCCCCACCCAAGTTTTAAGAAGTTTTGATATGAAATTGGCAGGTAATGTGCTCTAGCACAGGTTTCATTCCTATGTATGAGTCACCCATCTCTCATGTTCCAGAATGTGGAACATAGATTTCCAACTGCAGAATAATGATGGCTATAGGACAGGGTTAATCAGGAAAAATATCACGCCACTAATCAAAAGCCTAGCATTGACCATTTGGGTTTCAATTCACTCATTTAAAAGAGCCAAAAAGTTCAGGAAGCATATACTTCCAAATCCCCCTCAAAGCATTCACCTAATTTCTAGGTCTATGCAACCCATTACCTACTATAGCAAGAGAACCAGAAAATCGAGTTTCTAATCTGAAATTGAACTGCCAAGTCAACTAGTAAAATATTGTGACTTGAGTAGGCTCAAAAGGTTCAGATAAATGTTACTTAGTGTTTTTATCTAGAATAAGGTTGACGTAGCAGAAGCTATTAACACAACTGATGAACTGAAATAACTGATATGTTGAGATGATCGTCTTGATACTACATATACTAGACGCCACTCGAAAGGGAATAAAACCCTAGAAATTCAATCAATATTCAACAACCTCTCAAAAAGTTCTCAACTCCTGTTTTAGTATTAATCTCCTCAACTGGCCGAGATTAATTGTAAAACTAAAAGCCCACCAAAAGATAACAAATACGCGGCAAAAATAAGTAAAAATAGAACTCAAATATTCTCCATGCATAATATCATTCCACATCAAAGGTTCATCTGAGGGAATAAATGCAAGTGATTATGCAACTCTGGAGTGGGGGTGAGCCATTCGATGAGCTCAATAAAACATGCATCGACTCACTAAGCTTCTAGAAGTAATGAATGCAAGTGAGACACAAATAATGACATTTGATCCCATAGAGTTGCTTGAAACTAGCAAACTGATTATGCAACTCTGGAGTTTCTTTTTGTATATTATATGGAAGTAATTAGATTAAGTTGAAACAAAACATATAAGGCCACTGATGGGAATAGCTTTACAATGATGGTTTCAGGTTTTAATTCACAATAAGGTTCATTGAGGGAGACATTAAGCTTCATGAGCAGAGGGCATGTTATATTCAGTGAGGTTATAATGAGGGATGTATATTACTGATACTATGTTTCAGCATACACATTTTTTCAACACATCAAATTGATGAATTGAGTTCATAGATTGGTTCATTTCTCCCTTAGTTTTAGTAAATCAAACCTTGAGAAGCTTAACTCACCATATTCCACATTCTCCAGTACTGATGACAGCAGCAAGAATTGTCCCATCGATAAGAATAATAGTATAAAATTTGTCAGTAATGAAGTGAACTCTAATAGTAAAAGAAAAGGCAAACAAACAATCTCAGTGAATAGAATTCTACCTCCTCAACAGTCTTTGCATTCCACCAATCCTTATAGAACTCACGGTCCCCAAAGCATAGAAGTTCAGCAAGTATATTTAGCCTATATCATAGCACTGCATGTAAGTATCATAAGAGCAATTCAATTACAATGAAAAAATAGGTTAAAGTGGTAAACCTAGATCCCTTTCACAAAGACGTCTCAAAAATTAAACAAAGAAAAATGCTTTATTAGTTGATCCTGTGGATGAGAAAAAATATTTCGAGGTATTTGGACAAGACGCTCTGTCCAGACTCCAGATCAATAAAACCAAGTGGCATTATAAAATTATTATAAATATATGTAAATATTTGTTTTTTGGTGAAAGGTTGCAGGCCGTTGAACCAAGAATGTCTAAACCTGAAAAGGAATTAAATTTCAACAAGCCTTGAGCTGATGGACTAAGGCAAGCAGGAAAACATGCAAAATGAAGTAACAGAGAGAATAATTGGTTATTTACTTGCCATAATTAAGCATGCTCTTTCCAAATAATGTGCCCGAGAACTACTGGGGAATGTAGCATTTACAGCTGAAAATATAATTGTCTTCCTTTAAGTGATCAATAAAATGTAATTTCCGTGTGAATGAGGAGGCTGTTAAGATTTGATAACATTAAATGATTTTTTTCTCTAGGAGATTGAAGCTTTAAGATGAGATGGGTAAGCTGCAACTGCATCTAGACATGTAGATTTGAGTTTTAAATCTCATATTCTCATTATCCTAACTTAGGATGGAATTCTCCAGGTAGTTAAAGACAAAAAGATAAGGTCTACTTTTAATGGAGACGGGGGTTTTGCCTCGAATCCAAACGATTTCTCAAGCCAAGACGCAAATTTCAAGTGACCCAATTATCTTTAGATCATCTTTTTAATTCACACTGCCTGGTATAGAAAAATTAGCCAGGACAGAGTAATAAATATTTAAAATTATCACTTGCACCAATTTCTCATACTTCTGGAAAAAATGTGAATCAAGGCAAAAACAATTTCTAAATGCCGTTAAGTTTAAAATTCACAAAACAGGCATGAATTTAAAAGGCCAAGCCAAGATGCGAAATTCAAGTAACCCCTAAAAAGTATGTTGCGCAAACACTTTTGATCAACTCAACACCATGTGAAGCTCACATGAAGGCAACACATGCAGAACTTCTCTCGGGAAAAAAAAAAAAAGGAATTTAAATGAACAAATCGAGCATATAATATTCAAACATTAACTAGGCAATAATAATTACAAATGTATGACCATAAATGTCTCTCTCATTAATGAGTATCATCCCGGAGTTGATACTTTCTTGTAAGTATTAACATGGTTTTTTTAATGAATATAGATTTCGGCATGCTTATCTGCCCATGTCTCAAAGAATCTTAACTAACTATATTTTGTGGGGAATATAAATGATGATAGCAGTGCAGTTATAATGATATGCCATGAACTTGTGAAGAGAGAACGTACCAAAGGTGGAAAAAACAATAAAACATGCAGAGCCAGACATATAAAGTAGGAAGTGAAAGCTTCAAGACCCTCTCAATGGCATTTAAAAGGTTTCCTTTCAAAGGATGTTGAGAATTCTTAACGATTGGGTTTATATACTGCACAACAAAGAAAACAATATCAAACCGAATTCTAAATCAACAAAAACCAAGTCTATGAGGAAGGAGTCAGAAATCACCTGTTCAATGATAAATCCCATGACTCCTGTAAATATCACTAGCTTAATAAGTTGGCGTATGACCCAACCCTTTCGGATGCATGGTGTCCTAGGATAGCTTGGCTATACACAACATAATTTAACTTGGTGAATGTATAATACTTAGATAAGGTATAAGTACTTCCAAGTTGTAGTTTTTAAAGAACAAAGACCTTCTGGTATAAGTCGCTAGCTCAAAATTAGACCAAAAAAATGACACTAAAGGTGATATTAAATTACCTAGCATGTTTTTTTCCATGAATTAGTGAAGTTTGAAAGTGCAAGCACTTCACGGTAACAATACTTCTTAAAACCAGAGTTCTAAATGCTATCACCTTAATCATGATAAAAAAGTTAACACTATCAAGATTGCACGCAGGTCGCTGAATATAATCGGTTTTTTATTTTGTGATAGGAAATGGAGAGTTTTATACAGCTACAGAAAGTACAGTATCAATTAAAAGCAAAGCACCAATCTCTAACCAAATCCGACACATGGACGTCTATGAAGTTCCTATGATCTCACACCTAAAGAGCAACTCATAATAATATAATCAATTAGTTTTTATTCCTTAGAATGCTGATCATGTAATATATTTTCTAATAGCTTCTCAGTCCCTCACACATCAACTCTTGCATACATGCCAAAAACATACAAAATCAAGAATTAACCTAGTAAGGTTGACAATGTCTCATACGTAAGCAGTAGGTTTTTGTACTTCATACACCAGCGCAAGTAACAAATCTCGCATGTAAAAACATAATTCTCGCAATGCAAGCACAAACGAAGAAGTACGTTCAACTATATATATGTACATCATGTACGCTCAGCAATAATGATTTGAAAACTGTATGATGCCTATATTGATGAATTACAAGAGCATATGTACCTGGTAACATAATGTAGGAGCAACCACGAAATATGCCAAACTCTTAAAGCTAACATCGTAGGAGTAGTCCATGTTCCAGTAATTGGATAAAGCTTCCTTCTGGCAGCATATATAAACTTGTTATTATTTATTTAAATATAACTGGACCCAATTCTTGGCAAGATGAATAGAAGTGAAGATAGTTAATCATATAATAACGCATATATCCTAGTCCTAGCGAGTCAATTGTTTTCTTTTTCTTTTCTCTTTTCTTTTCTTTTTGGTGCGCGGGGTGACCATCTAAGAAAAATAAAATAGTATAGATACATCCACAGCAAAATTCAACTTTGATTTAAATACAATACAAGCTTGATCACCAAAGATAATAAATATAGAGAATATTGATGCTCCAGTTTCACAATCCATTTACTCATCAAGAGACGTGAGATTTAGCTGAATGGTGAAAAAATGCCTGAAGTAATTAGTTTTGCACTTTTGCTCAATCCCATAAAACCAGAAGGTCAGTTGAATGGTACGACATTATAATTAAATGAATACCAACAAAACATGATGAAACCAGCATTTCGCATTACCTTATCAAGTGATTTTGTCAGTACTCTCAAATCATAATTCGTGTGTGCGTACGAAACCAACTTCAACCATACAATGCAAGCAAACTGCATTAACGCTACACCCGATAGAACAGCAGAATCACACCTGTGCAATTTTAAAATTAAAAGATCAAATACCATAAAAACCTAAGATTAGATTCATTTTACCAGCTTAACTGCTGCATGTTGGAGTTATAATCTTAGTGATCTCATTGTGGTAATGATACTGCAACATTTCATCCATTTCCATATGTGCATTTCATGACTTTCAAACAACTTACAGAATCAACTATACGTCTAGAGATAATTCTGGCATTTCACAAACACAACTTTACAATGTTGACTAACTTATGTCAACTTTAACTTAACTCCTAACTACATACAAGTACCAGTGTCCACAATGAGGTAAAGCCTCAAATTAGATAATATATATGAAATGTAAAGTGTAAATGGTAATGAATCAGACACATAGCACTCTATTCAAGCTTACCCAGAGTTCTGTGATTTTCTTTGTGACTTGTGAGTTTGTAGAACAGTCAATTCTATGACAGTGGACTGAGTACTGATTTTAACTCATGTCACTTAATTATCAATACTTATTTTTTTGAGATTCCAATTGCACATCAGCTTCATGTACTGTATTCTTATTCTTCTAGCCAAATCTAAGACAAATCTGATAATCAACAGATTAATAAAATAACAGACAAGACCAATGCATTGAGAACATTGTTCCAAATTCCCCAAGGAAAATTACGCTGAAAAAATAGATGGTCAAATGTCTTCACAGGCTGACGCTACTTTACTCATCAGAATGCAATCTTGTAAAATTGTTGAGCTATGTGTTTTGTTGTTCAGCTCGGTTTGCTAAATATAATAATGATAATTATTCTTGTGAACAATAAACTCCTATATAACCTCAGCAGAGACCATAATGTTAAAAGAAATGCCAAATATTTCCAAAGAGAATGTCAAAAAGAAAAAATGTGAAGTTACTTCATTTCTGAATTGACATGAAAAATGGGAGCCATAACAAACAAAGTCCAACTCGTAAACTAGTTTAGTGTAGTCACGACATACCTAAGAATGACAGCAACTGGAAACAAGATCTCGGTTGTTGTTATTATAACATGAAGAAAGACTGCAGCCTGCAAAAGTAAATTAAAATTGCAATTTCAAGTATAAGATTTTGTCCCGGCATGGATCACTAAGCATAGAGATAAGCTGTCACAAGCATAACTGATATACTTAATTGTAACAAAGTAAATAAAGTCGGTGCATAACACTAATTTGAAGAGCACTTTGCAGGAAATCATAATACTACAAATTCAAACTTATAAGAAACAGATCATCTAAGCATTACAGAACAAACAAAAGTAAGATTTGTTATCCTAAAAGTGTGGAACATATCAAGCTATCTGAATCAGATAGATTTAAAATCACAATATTTCAAAGTCAACCCACACTACAATCACAAAAGTGATATGCACTAGTCCACCATCAAACCTTGACAGTCTAAATTAAAACTAGCTGCTAGAAATTAGCACTAAAGATAGCTTTCTCCACAGTAGCCAATCATCAGTAAAGATAGAGTAGGGTAAAAATTGCCTTTATACATTCACCATAATTAAATGCATAGAGAGGAAAAAAAATTCTCTTAAAAGAACTCACAGGCAAATTTTACTTGGCAAAAATAAGTCCACATAACATGTGTATATGTCCACTGATTTTCAATTAATAAAATCATGGCAGAATCTCTCCACATCTTAGGTTTAGAGAAATATTATTTAGAGTGGAGTATGCTGAACCTCTAGTCTCATAAATGTGAGAATGCAAAAAATAAAGAAAGAAAAATATTTTACTAACCCATTCAGGTATATGCTTTTGCTTCACCAACTTTTCGACAAGGAATGCAGCAAGTGCGAAAACTGGGAGACTAAGACTGCAAAAAAGGGAAACGTGTAAGAAATTACCATTAAGATTATCGCTTTTTGGTTGTTATTGTTCTCTCACGAAATATATTAACAAAGTTTAAGATGTAATTACCAACACATTAATAGTGGCCAATCTCCAAGTGATGTTGAACTAAACCAAAATCCAGTATTGATCAGCCAGCCATACTGCAAATAAAGACATAATTAGATATCTGGAGGCAATGAGCAACACAAAGCAATTGCAATCATCAACCCAACTCCCCGTTGAGTGAATACTCATAGATGTTAAAATTTGATGAACATGCAACAGGGTAACCAGAGACTTTTGGTGCTAGATAATATGCGATAAACCAAATCAACATGAATAGCTTAGTTACTTCAGCATTGAAATATGTACAAACGAATGATCTCAGTAAAACAAAAGGCACACCTTCATCAGATTTTCAATAATAAGTCTGCTATTTACAGCCACAAGCACCACTATACAAAGGTTGAATAGGCCCGCATGGCTCTGCAAAGGAACAATTTTCATTAGTTTGAACAACAAATAATTCTCTTGCAAACTAACATAAAGCAAATGAACATTTCCAGTCTGAGATCTAATGTAAAAGTAAGATGAGAAAAGGCTATGAAACTAATAGCATTCAGTCTCCTGGCTCTCAATATTTTAATAAAGTTGCACACACAACAAAAATTGACAAAACTCTAGCAACTAACTCAATTTACAAACTGCTAATCTAAACCAACGAGATTATTTCACAAGAGTTCTTAATTATGCATGTTCATGTTACAGAACACTGGCATCACTTTATCATACTGTATACCACAACTATAAACACAAATAGGTCGCACCGAGTAACAGCAAGTTCCCTAAGCTACAACAGTCGGTAACAATTATCTAGAACAAAGAGTAATTATACCTTCACATTAATAAGTCGCCCGCTTTCTTTCTTTTATTTACGGTCTAACACAAGTCAAACCACAGAAACAGATGCAGCAATACTAGATTAGATAGATTTTACTTTGCTAATTCTAAAATTTATCCTCATAGTTCTTCAGTAGGACAGTAGAAGAAGCGCAGAATGTTCATTTCAAGTGAACAGAAAATTAATCACCATAAGCTCGCTACTCTTCCCTCATTCATATGCTTACAGTTACTAGCCCGTCAGTAGTGTACAACTAGAAAAAAACTCAGACAAGCTCATGGTGAAATACATTAGTAATCTACTTTTTCAAAGAGAGAGACCGGAACAGCACTTGATTAAAAACACTGTCTCTAACTAAAAAAATAAAATAGCATCTAGACATAGGCATTCATCACCATAAAAAGATAGCATAAACATTAACCTCAAACAAGTACAAACACGAACCTACCTGTTTAAAGATAGCGTCGGAACTGAGAGGACTCTCCTTAATTTTGCGGTGAGCAGGCGCACACGGCCTGTACGCGAATTTGATAGGCATCGCTTTCACTCCTTTGCCGTTACTACTTTCTCCGTTCTCCTGTACTTTCTCCTCCACCTCCTCCTCCTTCTTACCACTACTTAATCCTTCAGCTGCTGATTCCCCCTCAAGCTTCTCATTCGAGGCTCCTGCGCGAAGATTTCCAATCAAAGGATCGTCATTGTTATCATTCCCTGCGCTGTCGCCCTCGAGAGAGTTGGAATCCGAGTCAACAGAGCGCGTACTTGGTCTACGGCGAAGAGTGGCGTTGTGAACGTGGCCGTCGTCGGCGCTGGACGACGTCGTATCCAAACTCTCCGGCGCCTCCAAAATCGCCATCAGCCGAATTTCAGAAGACGATACGCTGAACCGATAATCGTTCTAGAGAGAAGAAGGTGTGGTGTGGTGTGGATTTATGAAAAAGAATAAAAAGGTGAATTAAATAATCGGCAGATTCGACACATGTGTTTATATATGCAATTTTCATTTTTCTTTTTTTGGAAAGATATAAATGCAAAAGGTGAAATAATATAAGGTGATATTAAAAAAAAAAAAGCTGTAGACGTTACTAAAATGGTTTGGATTTTGGCGTTTTCAACATTGACGAATTTTATTATAGGGATAATTGATATATATTATATTAAAAAATAATTAACTTTTTATAATATTAATGTGACATGTATTATATATTCATTGGGTGGAACATAAAGCCAAATAAAAAAATTAAATTGTATTTGTGAACAAATATTTTCATGTAATTTAATGTATATATACATTTAAATTTTAATGTTCAGTTTATGTAATTTAATATTTAATTCAGTATTTATTAAATTTATTAGAGTTCAATTTTTATTTTTATTTTTTTAATGAAATTAGAACTCAATTTCAATAGTACATGAACACTACATTATTTATGGGTAATACTGTCGGCACCCACCCAGTCTCATAAAGTTATGAATATCACAAAAACATCACCGTATAAATTGTTCCGTGTATTTGGGATCTAACATAAATGATTTGGTACATGTAAATCACTTTTATTATATATTTCTCCTTTTTTTATTTTTTTATTAGGTGTTAGATTCAAAATTTTGTTGGTACTTATAATTAGGAACTAAATAATTTTTTTTCAATAAGTTAGATTGATTTTTAATTTAATTCATATGAATTACACATTTTGATTTCGAATCAATGACCATGTTTCAATTTTGAAAATGATATTTTTATCTGTAATGACAGATCAATATATATGTAATTTTAAATTTTTTTTCTTGTAATATATAACTTTTTTTTATATCAATTAAAGACTTATTTATTTTTATTAATTCAAAAAATTTATGAATAATAATTAAAATACTAAATAATATTTTAAAATTTTGAAAATAAATTGAGAATAACATTTAAATTAGTAGATATTTTTTCTTGGAAAAATTAAAAAATCAAATAAATTTATTAATAAATCAATTAATTACTAAAAAAATTAATTAACTTACCTAATTAATTATTAAAAAACTCAATTAACTTATCAAAAAAAATATAATTACAAAATCAATTAACTTACGAAAATAAATACAGTATAAAATTCATTTTTAAAATAATAAAACTACCAAATAAAACAAATTAAATTGTCAAAAATCCTTAATATTTTAAATCCCAAAATAAATCCAAAAATACTCAAACAAATAAAAAAATTATCATCCCTTCCCCACTGTATTACGTAATACGAAGATGAGGATGAACAATTATTTTTAACAATTTGTTAATTTTATTGTTTTTCATTTTTATTATATACTGTAATTTTAATTTGATATTAGCTCGTACAAAAATATGTGAATCCATTTTTTTGTAATACTCACTTTAGATAAATATACTTATATTTATATTTATAGATAAATTTGGGAGTTTTAATATTTTAAAGATAGATTTATATATTTATTTGATTACTTTAAAATAAATAAATAAATAAATTTCTATTACTTATTTTGTAATTATAGATTATTTTTTCTAATTAGGTAAATTAATTATTTTTGTAATAATTAATTTGGTAAGTTAATTGATTTTTTTAATAATTAATTAATTTATTTTAATATTTTTTTCATATTATAATTTTTTGAATTTAAATAATTTTTTAGTATTTTAAATATTATTCACAATTTATTTTAAGAAATTTTAAAATATTATTTATATTTTAACTGATATTCATAATTTTCTGAATAAATAAATACAGTATAAACAAGTGTTTAATTGATATATATATATATATATTATTGTCACATATTATTTTTAAAAAAAATGTGTGTTGACCTTATTCAGTGACATGTTGTTACATGTAAAAAGGTTATTTTTAAAATTTGAGCATACGTATTGAATCGAAGTCAAAATGTTTAATACTAAATTTAAAATCAATCCAATTTATTGGACTAAAACCTTTTTAATACCTTAATTTTTTCTCTCTCATTTCTTTCTAATTTAGTTTGCCCTGATTATGTATACACCTTTTTTTTCGTTTGTTATTTACACACCCTCAATATAGAAATAATACATAAAATTAATACTTCTAAAATAATTATTTTGTTTTTAAAATTAACATTAATTATGGGTCTACGGTATATCTCATATTTTACTAAAATTATTTTGTTTTTAAAATTAACATTAATTATGGGTCTACGGTATATCTCATATTTTACTAAATTATTTTTACATGTCACTAAAACACCTAAAACACTCTTATTTTATTTGATCTCACTAAATTCATTATAATTTATGTGTTATTGCTGCAAATAATTCTGTAACAAATGGAGTATATATAATAAAAAATTAAGATTGCAGAGATAAAATTAATTAGGGATAATTTTTTATGTATTGTCTAAAATTGGAGTTCCATTTAATGAATAATAAATACTTTAAAATAATACACCAAAAATGTAAATTATTTGCAGTAAAATTATTTACACAAAATGTAAACTAGTTTTGTTATGTAACTAATACTTCATCCCTCCATTTAAAAGTTATTTATTTTATTATTTTTTATATTTCACTGAAAGTTACTATCAATTTCTTTTTTTAGTAGGAGTAACACTTATCTATAGGGGTGGGAATGGGCCAGGCTACCCGACAGGGGCCTACGGCTCGGCCTATTAAAGCTCGGCTCGACTCGGCTCATTTAATAAACAAGTCGGGCTCAAGCTTTTTTAGAAGCCTATTTAGCTAAATAGGTCGGGCTCAAACTTTTTCGTAAGCCTTTTAAGCCCAACAGACCGGCCTATATAACTTCACACACACACACATATACATATATATATATATACATATATTCACTCTTTGATACCGGGCTCAAACTTTTTCGTAAGCCTTTTAAGTCCACCAGACCGGCCTATATAACTTCACACACACATATACATATATATATATATATATATTCACTCTTTGATACAAAATTCAACTTCTCCACACAATTTAATACAACCACTTTTAAATGTGAAATGTTTGTTTGTAAATGTGAAATATTTGGTGAAAATGTAAATGTGAAATGTTTGTTTGTAAATGTGAAATATTTGGTGAAAATGTGAAATGTACTAGAAAGTGATTGTACTACATTATAGTAAGGAATCCCCAAATGTAATAGAAAGTGATTTCCAGACATATATATATATATATATTGTATATATTATAAGTATATACTTATATAATATGTGATTTTCAAATAAATAAATAAGAAAATTTAGTAACACTAGTTATATTTTTCTTTGTAATAGTTGAAAAAATAGTTGTATATTTTTTTTTGAACATTCTATTACTTCCATTTCTTCATTTTGAGATTTAAAGAGTTCATTTTTATAATTTGATGATAATACTGTTGTAAAATTTTTTTTAAAAATACGCTAAAGAGGCCTTTAAAAGGCTTTCAGGCCAGGCCTATTTATTAAAAAGGCCAGGCTTGAGCCTTTAAAAAAAGCCTATGACAGGCCATGGGCCAGGCTCAGGCCTAAGAAATATATAACAGGTCAGACTTTTTTTCTTAAAGCCTACCAAGGCCTGGCCCATTATCACCCCTACTTATCTATCAATCTTTTGTTTTTATTTCATATCTATGTCTATTTTTTTTTTCTTTCCTATATACCTCTTTCTCTTTTTTTTTCTTTCCTATATACCTCTTTCTCTTTTTTTTTTTCTCTCTCTAATCCAATAAAGCACTACACACATAATTTTATATTCCTTAATCAATGTATTTAAAATAAATGGACAAATTTCAAAAGAAATGAGGGACTATTATATATTAAAATAATTAATATTATCATATTAATCGCATTTAATGAAACAACTAATTTTATATAAGAGAAAATAAAACCTTGTCCGGACAATATTAAGTACTAGATGAGTACCAGTGTATTACATAAAATGGTCCAATAATGCATAACATCACTTATATTAAAGTATTATTTTATTATATTTTATTTTATATTCATCTACGGAGTATTATTTTCTCTTTCACCATCACATCAATTATAATATATATTACTATATATTATTTAATTATTTTATCACATTCTTTAATTAAAACACACGCAAAAATTGGAAAAATTTTATAGAATGATGGAAGGAGTATTTTTTTTATACTACGGAGTATAAAATTTTATTCTCGTACAATAATTAATTTTTTTTGTTGACAGGAATCAATAAATGAATTTAAATTCATCAATGTTCACCTTTTTACCTACCATCTGCAAAAACAGGCCTGTTATAGGCATATATAGCTCTAGAAAAAAGAGCATATTTATGATTTATGATTCTAGTTTGGGTAATAATTAAATCATTTGTGGTATACATTTATTTTGCCACCATCCAACAGAATGCCTTCTCTTTTGGCCTACATTTTTTAAAAATAATTAGTTATATCAGAATTAATATTCAAAATTGATGTATTACTTAGATAACTAACTGACACTGGCATAACATATATGGAGACATTTATAATTAAATCTGAATATTTTAATTGCTTCAGATTAAATCACAAATAATAATATATTTTTAGACATTTATTTTGACTCTAATTACCTATCTATTTTAATTTAAAGTACCCTACTAAACTAAACTTTAATAAGCGTATATTAATAGTTTCATTTGTGTAATAATATAGTGACAAAAAAAAAAATTGTTTGACAATTTATTTATTGTACTCCCTTGGTACAAAAATAACTTTCACACGTAGGTTAATATACGTAAATTAAGCAAGTGTAATAATGAGTAAAATTTTAAAGGGGTAATTTTATAATTTTTTATATATAAAATAAAGAAAAGGATTGGTTGGATTTAAAAGTAATGACATTTTGTGTAAAAATGTGCATATTATGAAGATTGTGTTTATAAGAAGTTTTTCATTTTAAGAGTGTGAAAGTTATTGTGGAAAGTTATTGCGTGAAGGAGTGAGTATGTCATTTTTATGTGTTTTAGAAACATATTGTACTCCCTCCAATTAGGGGTGGGAATGGGCCAGGCCTTGGTAGGCTTTAAGAAAAAAAGCCTGACCTGTTATATATTTCTTAGGCCCGAGCCTGGTCCATGGCCTGTCATAGGCTTTTTTAAAGGCTCAAGCCTGGCCTTTTTAATAAATAGGCCTGGCCCGAAAGCCTTTTAAAAGCCCCTTAATCTTATTAACGTATTTTTTTTTAAAAAAATCTACAACAATATTATCATCAAATTATAAAAATTAACTCTTTAAATCTCAAAATGAAGAAATAGAAGTAATAGAATGTTCCAAAAAAAATACTCAGTATTCAACTATTTTTTCAACTATTCAAAGAAAAATATAACTAGTATTACTAAATTTTCTTATTTATTTATTTGAAAATCACATATTATATAAGTATATACTTATAATATATACTATATATATATATGTGTGTGTGTGTGTGTCAAGTTATATAGGCCGGCCTGTTGGGCTTAAAAGGCTTACAAAAAAGTTTGAGTCCGGCCTATTTAGCTAAATAGGCTTCTAAAAAAGCTTAAGCCCGGCTTGTTTATTAAACGAGCCGAGTCGAGCCAAACTTTAATAGGCCGAGCCGTAGGCCCCTGTCGGGTAGCCTGACTCATTCCCACCCCTACCTCCAATTTACAACCTTTTTATTAGAGATGTTTATCCGGGCTGGACTAACTGGACTGCCCCGTTTAATCCTGAAAAATACAGGTTAGGATTTATGAATCATAGGCCCGTTTAAATTCAGGATTTTTTGACCTGGACCGGTTAGCCCGCAGGTCTACAGGGCCAGCCCGCTAGCCCGAGTTGTTGCCCCCTTTTTTTTTTTTAATAAATAACCTCAGAACAAATTTTGGGTCATTTGACCCATAGCCATAACTATAAGGATTAATTAAACAGTTCATTACTATATATTAGTCATTATTACTTTTTTATTAGATTATGATATTTGTTTAGCTCTATTTAATTATATTAAGGACCAAGAACTAGAATTGTGTTTAAATCATACTTTCGTTTTCTGATTATTAACTAATTATATATTTTACTATTTTATTGGTTTGTTGGACGTGTCAATTGAGACCTTTAATTTTAAAAGAAAAAAAGTTATTGTAGCTCGTTAGTGGCCCGTTTAGCTCGTGGTCTGCTAGGGTTAGGGTTAGGTCTCAACAATTGTAGGACAATTAATTATGAATTGGTTAAGGGCCTTAAGGCCCTAGCCCATTTAACCCGTAGCCCTGTAGGGCTGACCCTATAGGGCTAGGGCCAGCCCGATAGATATTTCTACTTTTTATAAACTCTACCCTTACAATATTCACAAATTTACATAAAATGTCATTAATTTGACCAAAATTAATATATTGAGTGTGCCATTAATCTTAATTTCCGTAAATACTACAATAATTATATGAGCTACATCAAACATGTAAATTATACTCCCTCCATCCCCAATTTTTTTTTATATTTCCTTATTTATTTTTCCAAAAGTTTGTATACCCCAAAATATAAATAATCATCACAATTCACACTCTTACAATATACACATATTTACCATTCATATCATTACTTTTGGAATTCACCATACACTCAATTCATCTATTTTATTTTATATATAAAAATTTATAAAATTACCTTTCAATACTTTTATCATTACAGTTTTTTTTAAAATTATGTTCTCAAAATTTTCCGCAAATGAGTTGAAATTCATAACCCCTAAATTAGATGTTCACCTTTTACCTACCATCTACAAAAGCAAGCCTGTTATAGGGAAAAAGAAATCCTGTGTTTCTAATTTGGGTATAAAATCAAATCATTAGTTGCATTTTCTTTCGGCATTTCATTTTTTAATTAATTAGTTGCATGAATTGAGAATTGATATTCAAAATTGAGGTATTACGTACTCAGATTAAATTTTAATCGAGTCGCACACCAGCTACTCTAGTAGTTCTCAAGCTTGAGTTTAACAATAACAAGCTCGTTAACACGCGAGTCTAATCGAACTTAAATAATTTTATAATTTTACATTTAATATATTAATTATATATAAATATATTTAATTATAAATAAAAATAATTAAATGTATTTAATTAATGTTATGTCAGTTATAATTAAAAAAAAGTGCTCAATCAAAGTTCAAATCGAGTTTTGAATTTTTAATCTAGTCAAGTTTGAATTTGACACTTGACTTGATTCGGGGTAAATCATTTACACACCAAAGCATAACACATACCTTGTCATTTCTTAGGAGATTCATTAATTTCTTGAATAATATCGTGACAAAGAAATTGCATTTGAAATTTATTTATTGTATTCTTTTTTCTATTTTAAATAAATGACGTTAGATCTTTTAATTTAATTACTGTATTTATAAATGAGATGACATTTTACATTTTTAATGTAATTTTTTTTTTCAGATTTATCCTTCAAATTATTTAAATACTCAAACATAAATACAAATTAATTGCATATTTATCTTTTTTTTTTTTTTTTAAGGGGATAGGTAATGGATCGACTCAAATAATTAACTAGTTACCCACTCAGATATCTCTTCATCATTCCAATCATGAGGAGAGGGCGATTGATAAACCAACATCGCTAACCTATGAGCCACTCTATTTTGAGCTCGCGGAGTGTCACATATCTCCAAAACTTCAATCTTTGTCCATATACTTTTTTTTTATGGAAGTTAAATACCCATCCCTTTTTTTTTTCCCTCCCCATGACTCGAACCCAGGACCTAAGGGCGAGGTAGTGGTGCTCTAACCACTTGAGCTATCCCACTTTGTCATCTTTGCCCATATACTCACTAGGATCTCCGTTTCATAACCTAAAAATGAGCATTTCTTCTCAATGGTTAAAACCGCATCCATAGAATATGCGAGTATAAGTACTCGTGTAATCGCGTATGTGTGGCATTAACTGCAAGTCTGCTACTAATTCAGCTCCGAGGATAGAACTAGGTGGGTCAATCCTATGATAGTCCGCCCTAATCGGTTGCCTATGTTCTCCAAAAATGATAAAGCACACTTCACAAATATTTAAATCCTCAAGAAAAGCAACATCCGCAAAATCTGATGGCATGACTCTCTGTGGATCGGACCTGCGAATCCATGGGAGCTAGTAATATATTGATGGAAGTTAAATACCCATTCCTTTTTTCCCCTCCCATGACTCGAACTCAGGACCTAAGGCCTAGGTAGTGGTGCTCTAACCACTTGAGCTATCCCACTTTGTCGTGGGAGCTAGTAATTGCATGTCTATCTTTGTGCTCAGTTGCACATATTTGATGAATTAGCACGTATTGTGTGGGGCCGTTTAATATAATATGTTTTGTGTAGTAATGACATTTTTAACTTTTCCAATACTTCGTATCTCTCGTATAAGAGCATTAAAAAAATGTATTACGGAGTATTTAATTTGTTTTAAAATAAAATAAAAGGATGGAGTAGTATTTATTAAGAAAAATATTAGCCATAGTACTTTTTATCTTAAAAGTGATAAGTTTTTTTATTGGATAACAAAAATACATGAATTCATAAGCTAGGTAAAAATTGATCTAGAAGAAAAATTAAAACTGAGTATTAGGGGAATTTTGAGTCATTTTTGTTAAAATTATTATCACATATTTAAGTACTATAAAAAAAAAATACATTTGATTGCATTTTGATAAACATAAAATTTGTAAAATAAAAAATAGATTGATCAATATGGCTATGTTAACTTTTGGTTTTAAAAGGTTTTGGATTTTAAGATCCAAAACTCATTTTACTTCGGGATTTAAAAATCGATTTTCAAAAACCACTCGTATCAAACATATTGATATTTTACATAAAGCTATATCTACATAATATCACTACAATCATTATAATCTTTCTCAACAATAATTTCACCAAACAATAATATAATAATACAATACATTCAATCATTACACAATTAACTAATCATTATAATTTCACCAAACAATAATATAATGATACAAACTCATTCAATCTTACAACTTGATTTGACATAAAGTTAAATTCTTCACTAATAGGGGAAAATTTTATTTTAGTCCTATAAATTTGACACATTCCAAAATAAATCATTTAAGTTTCAACTTTACAAAATACGTCATTTACCTTTCAATTTTAATCATTTTTTACTTCAATTTTAATCCTTTATCTTTTTAAAGAATTAAAATTGTCAAAATGTCAATTAAAAGCTACAATTTCATAACCTTTGATCCTAAATCATCATCTTACCCAATTAACAACTACTGATTATTGATTTATAATTTTTAATTTAAGTAAAATTTTAATGAGTTTAAAGGATTAAATATTTTATTTTCACACATAATTATATGAAAATTAATTTTGCTTATGATGTAGTGTAATTTTTGGGTGGGATAATGCGTAACTATTATTTTTTTAAATACATATAACAAACAAAATTGAATGCAAACCATTTCATACAAATTTTTATAATTTGATATACAATTTTTTTTAAAACATCATTAAAATTATTTTTTAAAATTAAATAAAAACATTAGTAAAATCTGAATTATGCTCGAATTCTATCCCGCCATTTCCCCCTAATTATTTAAAAATATAATAATCTGAAAATAAAAACAAAAACAAAAAATATATACTAAAATCTAAAAATATAAAATTAGATTAATAATTCAATAAAAAATATACACCTCACCCTTCTCTTCGTGTTTTCAAAATGAAAATTAAACTGATAGATTTTTTTTAGATATTACTTGAGAAAATGTATTAACAAAGCTTAAATTATATTAATAAATCAAGAAAATTATAAAAATATATTAAAATGACAAAAAAAAAAAAGTAGATTTTACTTATGATTTATATAATATTTGGTACTATTATTTTGCTAAAATGCAGATTTATTTATGATTAATATACTAATTTTTATATTTTATTTTTTTGGTTTTTAATTATTTTATTTTAATAAATATTTTTCGTTAAATAAGTTTTATATTTTCAAATTTTAAATAATTTTTTGTTAAACTGAAAATTTTGTACTTTTCCATTTGAAAAAATAAAATTTTGTTAAATATTTTATTTGAATATAAGTTGGGACCTTTATCCAAATTTCAATTTTCTATTCTTTTCAAATTAATTTATTTAGTGTTTACTTTTTTCTTTAAATTTAAAGGACTAAATTTGATTTTAAAAAGGACTAAAATTAATAAGTTATAAGATATAGGATGTATTTTTATAAAGTTAAAACTTAAAGGATTTATTTTGGAATTATTCAAACTTATAGGACTAAAAAAAATATTTTCCCTCACTATTACAAAACCCAAAAGAAACACTCATATTACTATTGTCAAAGTGTATACATTCAAGTATATGGTGTACTTGAGTGGACTTTGACTAGTCAACTGTTGACCGTTGATCGGTCAACGGTCAAACTTTGACTTTTTTTTTTTTTTTTTGAATTTTTTTTTCGATTTTTATTTTGAAAAAGTGTATGTTAGTATATTGAAAAGTGCATCTTTGTTTTTTAAATAAAAAAATGTATATTACTATATTGAAAAGTGCAATATTGTTTTTAATGAAAATTGTATGTTTCTTATAACGTAACTGAAAAGTGTATGTTATTATAACTTAAAAGTGTGTTATATTAATGAAAAATTTATGTTATTATAACTGAAAAGTGTATGTTATTTGATGCGTCGAAAAAGAACGCCTTCGGATGTTGATCGTTCCCTTGCGAGCACTATTAATCACGAGCCCAATCTCTCGTTTTATCCTTGGCAATCTTCAAGTAAAACTCCTTGGAAATCCGAAAATAACCTGCAAAAGTACACCGGAGGGGGCTCCGGCGTAGAAGCTCCGACGCTCAAGTCAGATTCGATAGTAGGCGAAATCAAAGAGGAATTCCCCTGTGTATCTAGGGAAATTCCGGCGAATGTAATGAAGTTTCTCTTCAAATTCAGTGTATGTTTAGTAAAAATGTATGTATATGTCAAAGAACGTAACCCAGAATATGAAAATAACCTTCTTTATAT
The DNA here is from genome assembly GCA_963675135.1 of Galeopsis tetrahit. Lineage (NCBI taxonomy): Eukaryota > Viridiplantae > Streptophyta > Magnoliopsida > Lamiales > Lamiaceae > Galeopsis > Galeopsis tetrahit. The sequence continues at coordinate 48,583,400 of OY776119.1, read as the reverse complement.
ACCTGACCCCTCTCTGCGGAGAGGGGATGACTTCTTCCCCCTATATTCTCGGTCCACTCCTGTAAATCCAGCCTTAAATCCCTAAGGACCCGGCTTCTCTCCCTGAAGGCTTGGTTCTTTCAGCTTATCGGCCCCTATCTTCGTGGGTTTGAATTATTCATTTGACTTGGTTAAGAAAGGTGGACTGTTCGTTCCATATTTGGGCTGGATTCTTCCACCAGGCCCAAGGGCTATTAATTTCTCCAAATATGGGCCAAAGGTCCAATCACCCTGATCTCTCTAATTCCCCTACTTAGGCCCAGGGGTGTATTAATCCTGCTTCTTGGCCTAATCACCATTATCATAATTTATCCCGTCTCCACGTGTCGACTTCTCCGAGAGCGACATATTTATCTACATCAACCACTCCCCCCTACTCTCATAAAAGGAATAATTTTTAGGAGAGTAGGAAAACAATAACATTGAGATAAATACCAAGGAAATATTTTACTCCTAAAACTTAAAATACCCTTCATAATATTTTATTGATTTGATTCCCTCTGCAATAATTACTCTCAGAAATCTTCAGGGCTTTTGCGCTTCTACACGCAACTTTGCCCTCGAATCCCGTATTCACGCGTTCCTTCCTAACCCAACATCAGGCCGCCGTTTTCCCTTCACGCGCCTTTTGATTAGGGGGAACATTTAATTCTCCTTGGTTTTCTCCCTTCTCTTTCCAGTGTGATTATTCAAAATCCCTTTTTTTCCACCAAAAATCTCCTTTTCCTTCTTTCAAACTCATCCCTTCTTCATCTTCGTTTCTACTCCTGCGAACTTAACTCCTCTAAGCACGTCCAGCGGCCGTTCCGTCACTACTCTTAAAACCGACTTTCTCCAGGTATCTATTCCTTCCCTTTTTCTCTCATTTACAATATTCGTATGTCGGTTTTAAGAGTAGTGACGTGGAGTCTGAAGAGGATGACATACGGATATTGTAAATGAGAGAAAAAGGGAAGGAATAGATACCTGGAGAAAGTCGGTTTTAAGAGTAGTGACGGAACGGCCGCTGGACGTGCTTAGAGGAGTTAAGTTCGCAGGAGTAGAAACGAAGATGAAGAAGGGATGAGTTTGAAAGAAGGAAAAGGAGATTTTTGGTGGAAAAAAAGGGATTTTGAATAATCACACTGGAAAGAGAAGGGAGAAAATCAAGGAGAATTAAATGTTCCCCCTAATCAAAAGGCGCGTGAAGGGAAAACGGCGGCCTGATGTTGGGTTAGGAAGGAACGCGTGAATACGGGATTCGAGGGCAAAGTTGCGTGTAGAAGCGCAAAAGCCCTGAAGATTTCTGAGAGTAATTATTGCAGAGGGAATCAAATCAATAAAATATTATGAAGGGTATTTTAAGTTTTAGGAGTAAAATATTTCCTTAGTATTTATCTCAATGTTATTGTTTTCCTACTCTCCTAAAAATTATTCCTTTTATAAGAGTAGGGGGGAGTGGTTGATGTAGATAAATATGTCGCTCTCGGAGAAGTCGACACGTGGAGACGGGATAAATTATGATAATGGTGATTAGGCCAAGAAGCAGGATTAATACACCCCTGGGCCTAAGTAGGGGAATTAGAGAGATCAGGGTGATTGGGCCTTTGGCCCATATTTGGAGAAATTAATAGCCCTTGGGCCTGGTGGAAGAATCCAGCCCAAATATGGAACGAACAGTCCACCTTTCTTAACCAAGTCAAATGAATAATTCAAACCCACGAAAATAGGGGCCGATAAGCTGAAAGAACCAAGTCTTCACGGAGAGAAGCCGGGTCCTTAGGGATTTAAGGCTGGATTTACAGGAGTGGACCGAGAATATAGGGGGAAGAAGTCATCCCCTCTCCGCAGAGAGGGGTCAGGTATATAAAGAAGGTTATTTTCATATTCTGGGTTACGTTCTTTGACATATACATACATTTTTACTAAACATACACTGAATTTGAAGAGAAACTTCATTACATTCGCCGGAATTTCCCTAGATACACAGGGGAATTCCTCTTTGATTTCGCCTACTATCGAATCTGACTTGAGCGTCGGAGCTTCTACGCCGGAGCCCCCCTCCGGTGTACTTTTGCAGGTTATTTTCGGATTTCCAAGGAGTTTTACTTGAAGATTGCCAAGGATAAAACGAGAGATTGGGCTCGTGATTAATAGTGCTCGCAAGGGAACGATCAACATCCGAAGGCGTTCTTTTTCGACGCATCATTATTATAAATGAAAAATGTATGATCGATCTATTAATGAAAAGTGTATGATCGATCTATTAATGAAAAGTGTAAGTTATATATTAATGAAAAATGTATGTTATTATAACTGAAAAGTGTATCTATTAATGATTATAACTTAAAAGTGTATTTCTATTAATGAAAAGTGTAAGTTATATATTAATGAAAAGTGTATGTTATTATAATTGAAAAATGTATGATATTATAACTGAAAAGTGTATGGTAATATAGCTGAAATAACATTGAAAAATGTAAATTTTCCTTATTTAAAAAAAAAAGTCAAAGTTTGACCGGTCAACAATTGACTAGTCAAAGTCCACTCAAGTACACCATGTACTTGAGTGCACAAGAGACACAGCCATTACAATTTAACAGGATTTCAAAAATCCAATTTTTAAAACCACTAAAGCCCAAAGTAAACATAATCAATGAGTAGGGGTGAGAATGGGCTAGGCCTACGTAGGCTTTACGAAAAAAAGTCTAACCTATTAAATATTTTTGGGTAACACTTGTGTGCATCTGTATGCACCGTACCCCCTAATTTTAATTTTAATTTTTTATTTATATTTTACCTATACCCACTAATTTAATAAGTTCACCCTTAAATAATATTTTTATTACAGTTATTTGCACCCACTCATTTTATGAATTCACCCCTCAAATCATTTTTTTACAACTACACCCGCTCATTTTATGAGTTCACCCCCAAATTATTTTTTTACCACAATTATCTGCACCCGCTCATTCTATGAGTTCACCCCCAAATTATTTTTTTACCACAATTATCTGCACCCGCTCATTTTATGAGTTCACCCCCAAATTATATTTATACTACAGTAGATGCACCACTCACTTTATTAGTTCACCCTCAAATTATCTACACCCACTTATTTTATGAGTTCACCCCCAAATATTTTTTTAAAAAATAATTATATTTAAAAAATTATATTATCTTTTTATTAATTTACACAAAATATAATAAAATCAACCCTAATTTATACATTTACAATTTGCAGCCGAGTTACCGTCGATTCACCACTAAATCACCCATATTTTTAAAAATAAAATCGTAAAAACATAATTAAAAAAAACTATAGAAATTAGTCTCAAATCTCAATTTTTTTTCTTTTTAATATTTTTTTTCCATTTTCAGTTTTTATTTTAAATTTTTTATTTTTTCATTTTTTTTCCTACTTTTTTTTTATTTTTTTCTTTAGTATTTTTTAAAATTTTAATATAAAATAATATTATATGTATAATTTTATTATAGTCGCTAATAAAATAAATAATAACCAGTAATACCATAAACAATAATCAGTAATACTATTAACAATAATTAGTAATATCTTATACAATAACAAATAATTGCACACATCTAATTATATTCAATAATAACAAAAAATAATTATTAGTAATACCACGAACAGTAATCAGTAATACCATTAATATTAATCAGTAAAATTTTATACAATAACAAATAATTTCACACGTTTAATTATATAAAGTAATACCAAAAAATAATTATCAGTAATACCATGAAGGCATGAACAGTAATTAGTAATACCATGAACATTGATCATTAATATCTTATACAATAACAAATAATTTCACAAATCAAATTCTATTCAGTATTACCAAAAACAATTATCAGTAATACCATAAACAATAATATATAATACCATAAACAATAATAATAATCATTAATGCCTTAAGCAATAATAAATAATTCCACACAATCAGTAATACCACAAACAATAACCAGTAATACCACAATTAATAATCAATAATACCGTAATCAATAATCATTAATATTAATTCAATAGTGTATTAATAGTAATACCACAATCAATAACTAGTAATACCAATACCACTAACAATAATACCATAAAAAGTGGAGGGAGTGCAGATGTCGGAGAAACTCTTGGATCGCGAACACAAAGGAGATTGATTGAAGCAGTCGCGTCGGTGATCGAAATAAACAGAGGTTTTCGACCGCCATGGATCGTGGCGAGATGGAAGATGATGTCGATTGTCATGGAATTGAAGAATCGCGATTGCGATTTGAGGAGGGGTCTCGGGCTTCAACATCCGGGACGGAAGCGCCGCCGTCGATGTCGAAGGGGTGGTCGGATATGGTGGTGGCTGGGTCACCCACCGACCGACATGAATTTTCGGCAGGTCCTTTACTCATCAAATTAAAATTGAAATTCAGGTGCACCGCCGACCGATTATAATAAAATCATACCTATAATATTATTTTGTATTAAGATTAAAAAAAATACACATGAAAAAAATGAAAAAGAAATGTAGGAAAAAAAAGTATAAGAAAAAAAAATGAAGAAATAAAAAATTTGGAAAAAAAAATTGAAAATGGGAAGAAAAAAGGAAAAGGGGAGGGGAAAAAATTAAAAAGAAAAAAAATCGAGATTTGTAGCTAATTTCGATAGTTTTTTATTAATTATATTTTTACAATTTTTAAAAAAAAATATGGGTGACTTGGTGGTAAATCGAAGGTAACTCGACAATAACTTGTCTGCATATTGTAAATATATAAATTAGAGTTTATTTTATTATATTTTGTGTAAATTAATAAAAAGATAATATAATTTTTTTAAATGTGATTATTTTTTAAAAATTATTTTGGAGTGAACTCATAAAATGAGCGGGTGCAGATAATCGTGATAAAACAATAATTTGGGAGTGAACTCATAAAATGAGCGGGTGTAGATAACCGTGGTAAAAAAATGATTTGGGGGTAAACTCATAAAATGAGCGAGTACAGATAACCGTGGTAAAAAAAGATTTGGGGGTGAACTCATTAAATGTGCAAGTGCAGATAATTATAGTAAAAAATGATTTGGGAGGTGAACTAATTAAATGAATGGGTGCAGATAATTTGAATTCAAAAAAATAAAATTAAAATTGAGGTAGGCACCATGCACGCGAGTGCATCGAAGTATTTGACAATATTTTTTAGGCCAGAGCCTGGCTCATGGCCTAGGCTTTTTTTTAAGGTTTGGCCTGTCCTTTTTAATAAATAGGTGTGACCTGAAAACCTTTTAAAGGCCATTTTAGTTATATTTGTGCATTTAAAACAAAATCCTCCAACACTTGTATTTCATCAAATAATAAAAAAACCACGAATTGTATTGCTTAATTGTTTACTAGTTAGAAATTATATATATTAGACACTCTTATTTAAAATGTTTTCTATATTTAAGTATAAAGTATGAGGTATTTATTATATTTTTACATTATATATATATATATATATTTTTTTTACATATTAAATTAATTAAATAGGTCGGTATGTTGGGCTTGAAAGGCCTGCGAAAAAGCTCAAGTCCGGCATATTTAACTAAATAGGCTTTCAAAAAAGTTTGAGCCCGACTTGTTTATTAAACGAACCAAGTCGAATCGAGCTTTAATAGGTCGAGCCGTAGACTCCTGTTGGATAGCCTGACCCATTCCCACCCCTATTTGTGAGTTAAAATGAATCCGTCTAAAATTTAAATATATGGTTGTACCGAGGAAACATCTCCAAAGAAATTTGTTCTCCAAATAACGTGTGATTTGATTTTGTAGGAGAAGTGTAGAAGACTATTAATTGGGAAGTCATTTTCACAAATTTGTCTCTCATCCTTCAATTTTTTTGAGAAAAATTAATTGGGAAGTCATTTTCACAATCTTGTTTCTCATCAGTCATCATCACAATAGGTGGGGCTCCACTACACAATACATGTCTCCATTTATTTATCTTTCTTTTCTACTTTCTATTTTTTTTTTTTTAAATGTAACTACTAATGGAGTTTTTTTCTTTTTTTTCCAAAGTTGAAAAAATGCATTAATTTAGAATGCAATTACAAATAATTTTAAGTAGGTCATTCACGATCCTAAAAAATCCAACCTAAATAGAGGAACGAGATGCCCTAACCAAACGATGAACTAATATATTGACATTTCTTAAAAAAAAAATTAACAAGCCAACAGATAAGTGTTATTGAGAAATTTGTACTCCCTATTAGATTTTGATTCAAAACACATTGTAATATGAATTACGTTGAATTTGCATGTTCTTTTAGTATATGACTTAATCTTGGACAATAGTTGAGCACTACAAGAAAATTATTAATTGACTAGAGAATATTGAGTTGCACTTTTGTGTATCAGTTACATGTATGTAACTGGATTCAATAACCCATTACAAATAACACATGACTCATTTACTATATTCAATCCAATAACCCATTACAAATAACACATGACTCATTTACTATATCAAATCCAATAACACATGACTCATTTACTATATAAATTTAGGGCGCGGCTAAAGGCACCCGAATTTCCTATGAGTACACCCACGCGATGAGTACACACACAAAATGGATGAGAACACCCACCTGAAAATCCCAAAATTACCCTCCCCTCAATTAAAACCACATTCTCTCTTTCTCAATTAGACACCCACCTCCCACCTCCATTTCTCTCTTCACTCATGGTCCGCCGCCGCCACCTCCCGCAGCCCCTCCCTCTCCCACTCATGGTCCGCTCGACGATCTCCTCCACCTCCCGCAGACTCGCGACACTCTTCGCGACGGTGAGTACTCGGATCTGATGGACAAGCTTCTCGAAGATTTTCTCCAATTCGTCGACGTCCTCTGATTCGCGGCCGCAACCCCTCCCCTTTGCGGCCGCAACCCTCTCCCTCCCCTTCGCGGCCGTTCGCGGCTGCAACTCCTCCCCCTCCCCTTTCGCGGTCGTAACCCCTCCCCCTCCCCTTCATCGCACCCACACACGTCGCCGGCACCCAACCCAACGTAAGTTTTTTTTTTTTTTTTTTACAATTTTTACAGAAAATTAGTGTTTTGAAAATTTAGGAAAATTAGGGTTTTTAGTAGTTCGGAAATTATTTTCGAACATATCGAGTTTATTTTGGAAAAAATTTCGAACATATTGCATTTGTTTTGGAAAAAAATTCGAACAACTTGAGTTTGTTTTGGAAAAAATTTCGAACAAGATGTTCGAATTTTTTTTTCGAACAAATCTAAGTTGCTTTGAAATTTTTTTCGAACATATTGGGTTTGTTTTGGTAAAATTTTCGAACATCTCAATTTTGTTTTGGTAAAATTTTCGAACGATTTTATTTTTGTTGTTGAAATTTTGAATTTTTAGGATTTTTTATGTTTTGGTGTTGATGGTGGGAATCCGGAATGATTCAGATGTGAAATGATGAATTCTGTGTGAACCGAAATAGATAGGTGTACTCATCGGGCATTTTTTTTTAAAACTACAGGAGGGGTAAAAACGTCTTTTTGCACCACCCTTAGGACAAAAAAAATTCTCAGTGGGTGTACTCATAGGAAATCCGGGTGCCTTTAGCCGCGCCCATAAATTTAGCACATAGATTTTTTCATGGGTCTTTATTTTACTTCAATTAATTATTTTTTAATTTTATCATTAAAAAATAATACTCCATTAATTTTTTTATTTTTTTTTATTTTACTCCAATTGATATTTATATTTCTCTTTTTAATATTATTTTTTAAATTTAATTTTCTTCCTATTTATTATTTGTGTTTCAAATGATAAGTTTTTTCCACGTACTTTCTTTTTATGCCACAAATAATTATTCTAAAATTTTAAAGTCTAATAAGAAAATTTTAAAAATAATGGAGTAGTATTAATTTTTTTTAAGTATTAAATAGTATAATAATAATTTGTTTTAAAAAATAAAACTCTCATCTCTCTTAGCGGGAAGTGTTCAATTCTATTGGTACTATTTTACTTTAATTAATTGGTGTATAGTTTTCACCTTATCCATTCAAAATTTTACCCCATTCCTTACAAATTTCACTTCGTTTTACATTGTTTAATTATTTTTTTCATTCGAACTTTCATTTTTTAATCACTTTATTTTAATTTTTTATAAATATAATTTTTGGTTTATAAGTGTTATGATAACAGTTGATAAGTATTATGGTATATTATTAGTTAATATGCAGTATTGTACGTATTAGTTCATATACAGTATGATATTAGTTTATATTGGTACACGTTCTAATGTTTTCGAGTTCACATACTTTATGTTACTAGTTCAAATATAGTATAGTATTAGTTCACATATTCTATAGTATTAGTTAACATACTCTACGATACTAGTTCAAATATAGTATAGTATTAATTCACATATTGTATAGTATTAGTTAACATACTCTATGGTACTAGTTCAAATATATTATAGTATTAATTTACATATTGTATAGTATTAGTTCATATATTAAATACGGAGTAATATTTTTATACCCACATTAATCTCCAGTACTATACAATATATTAACTAGTACTATACCACAGGCGTACTAATACTATATCGTATTTAAACTAATGTTATATTTAACAAAAAATACATAACTTAACACATTCATAATTCCAGGCATACCATGCAAATTAATACATCAATATTAAAAGATTGATGTTAACTAACTAGTAAGAAGAATAAAAGTGAGAATGAATCACACTAAACACACAATTCAATTAATAGATACAATCACACTCAATAAACATATGAATGCATCAACACGTCGATGACCACAAAGAAAATAATAAAGTTGATGCAATATTATGCTGGTTTCTTCCCCAATTCTCCAATCATTTAAGTTTCTAAATATAAATTTTATTTTTCAATTAGATTATGTTATTAATTAATCTTAAAAAATAATCTATAACTTTAAAAAACTTGTAACAAACTAGATATCATTGTAGAAATAATGAAAACATAACAAAATAATCTTAGTTATTATAAATCAGATTAAAGCTAGAAAGTGAGCATGTCATATTCATACATTTATACCCAAACTAGAAAAAAAATTGAAATTTTTATTTTAGTTTTTTTTTTTTCGATTTTTTTCATAAATTTTGGTCATTTTTTGAAAAAAAAAAAAAGCTCAAATTTTTATTTCATAATTTTATTTTTGAGTTTTATATTTTTTTTCAATTTCTTTTATATTCGTTATGTTTTTATATTTATTTTTTAAAAGTTAAAAAAATAGAATAATATTTGACTTCGTGGTGATTCATTGGTGACTCGATAGTCGGTGTATAATTATAATTTTAATGAGTTGTATTTTAATTTAATTGTTAAAATGATAATATAGTATTTTACATGTATTTTTCTTTTAAAAAAATTGGGGTGAAATTAATAAAAAAGAAGGTAAATAACTAATAGCCATGTAAAAAATTGGATTTAGTTACATGTATGTAACTTGTACACATAAGTGCCTAAAAGAAGGGAGTGTGAACTTATTAAAAACATGAGAGTAAATAGCAGTTACATACATATAACTGGTACACATAAGTATTTGCCGAGAATATTTTATAGGCAATAAACCAACGAAAACCATTCGTATGGAATTCGCTCGTAGGTAATTTAGTTGCCCACGAAAATTTAATCCGTAGGCAATTAATTACCTACCACATTTTCGTAGCAAATCCATAACATTTTGATAGGTAATATGATTACCATAATAAATGAAATTCTGTAGGTAAATATCAACTACAAAACATTTCGTTGGTAATTCCGTAGGTAAATTTGGCAACAAACATTTCGGTGGGAAAATTTTCAATATATATTTTTAAAATTTTTTATTAATAAATTTTTTTTTTGGCATTAGACTATAAAATAAATTCATTCAAAATTGGACCGGTCCAACCATGAATCGATCACAAAACCGATTCAAAAAATGTTAAAATATATAAATATTTTTAAAATACAAACTTATGTGCATTCCTTTTATAATATTTTTCTCTCATGTTTCTTGTACTCCTTATTCGATGTGGGACAAAAAATTTATGTTTGTTGGTTACTAACTTACTAATACTACAACTTTTATATTGTTTTTTCTCTTATGTTTTTTCTACTCTTTCGATGTGGGACATAATAAAGTTCATATGCTTATTTGTTAGTAATACTATTGCTTTTCTAAGTTCCTAGCTAATTTTGTAGGTAATACAATTAGATAATTTATACATATAAATAACTAGGAAAATTTTCTTTGGTAAATAAAAAAAAAAAATCACCTACAACCATTTCGGCAGGGAAATGCGGTTTTACCTACGGATTATTTTGTAGGTAAATCAATATTTTTTAAGTTCCTAGCTAATTTTGTAGGTAATACCATTAGATAATTTATACATATAAATAGCTAGGAAAATTTTCGTTAGTAAATAAAAAAAAAATCACCTACAACCGTTTCGGTAGGGAAATGCAGTTTTGCCTACGGATTATTTTGTAGGTAAATCACCATCAGATTTTTCCTTGGTAATTTCGTGGGTGAAATTGTGTAAAATAATTTATACAGATCCGTAGGCAATATGTAGACAATTCTCAATATTTAAAGACGAAATTATTTTCGTTGAAAAATTATGTAGGCAATTCAACAATTTCTTGTAGTGGAGAGAGAACTCAACTAGTCAGTTGAGTCATATGATCAGACCTGCTTCACACGCATATAAACAAGATAAGGATTAACTCAGTAGACATAAGACCTAAAAAATTAAAAGATGTTCAAAATAAAAGACCTACTGTTGGCCATCGAATATTAGGTAGCTTGATATTTAAACTCAAGCTGACTAAGACTCATCTGATAAACAAAGTGTCTTAATAATAAGAGTTGTGTATAAGACGACATATGATAGTTAAGTCTTTAATTAAAAGAAATAATATTGCTTATTCAAGACAATTGAATATTCAGTTCATGTGTCAAGTCATGTACTTGAAGGAAAAAAAAAAACCAATTTTAGTTGAAAATAAAATGAATTATGTTTATTAGATATTGGAGAGAATGGAGTAGTCTAGGTCAATTAAAGAGGGAATCTCCTGAGAAAGAAGTTCAAATAACTGCTCATCCAACTTCAAATATATGACATCTAATAGATGGGATAAACAACTGATATCATACTACCAGCTGATGTAATAAGTTTTGTGTTTACTTATCTATCATTTCAAACTCGTGCGAATTTTTAGTTATCATTAATTAGCTGCCAAAATTCAGTTTTCAAAACATTTTTGAATTTAAGTAAAAATGATTATGACGTGTATTTAATGCGGACGCAACCATTCAAATCCGCACGTTTGGAAATCCACCGCCTCTTTCATTTAAAACCATTAGATCACTTTTAGTCGGCTCGGATTCCCTTTCCAAAATGGTGTTTCATCTACTATTCCACACTCCGGATGGTCGACACATCTTTCAAGACGTCTTTGAAGAATGCTCATTTCATCCCCTCCAAACTTACCCCAAAATTAGTTTGAGAACCAACACCGTGTTATGACAAAGCCACAAATGCTGAATCGATGGAAAACTTCAACCTACTTGAAGAATGTGGTCTAAAAATATTTCTACTCAACCTTGTGCAAAGAGCTAAAGGATTCTTGAAAGCTTTCATGCCCTAATTTTCATAAAAGTAGACTTTACAAAAATAGCTAAAAAAGTTTTCGTGCCCTTTTATTTTCTTATATTGTCAGTTATTTTTGTAAAGTTAACTTTTATAAAAAATTTGGGCATGACCAAAGTAAGGTTGATGGAGCGATTATTGAAATCTTCCCAGCTTCAATGATAAAGGAAGACAGAAGACTTTCATTTGAAAAATCATAAACCCTTCTGTCTCCAAGAAGGCCAGGGCCTCTTCTCAAAGACATCGATCAGTTAAGAGAAAATATCACTTGTTGTTGCATATACTGTAATTAGCAAAATCATTATGGGTAAAACTTTTAGTCATGAAGTTGAAGGTAATGACTGCTATAGTTGAGATCGAAGACTGTGATAAATTTCTTTCTGAATCATATTTGGTATGAAGATCGTAGTAGTTAATGGAGATCGAATGGGTTCTAGAGAAAAAGAAATCATTCAAAACTAGACTGAGCTGGTTGTTGATGACCTTATTATTGTGGAACAAGCATTTGGTTGTTGTGACTATAATATTTCACCTAGCTAGCCAAGATTTTGAGAGATATATAGGAAGCTAATCCCAAGCAACCCTGCAGATTCAGATTCTGTGGTGTGGAAGCAAAAACATTAATTGTTGCTCTCCATAAAACAATTGACGTCGAAGGGGAGATTCAAGCCGAAGAATTAATTGAGGAGTCAGCCGACAACCTTAAAGAGCAACAAAGAGGAAGTTGATCCTCAAAAGTCAAATTTATGCATGGCTACAAAGCAACCGAAAGAAGAAGAAGAAGATGCCTCATATATATGCCTCATCAAAATCTACTTCACATGTCAACTCCATCATCCTCCCCCTACGCTTCTAACCTAAATCCCCTAAAACACACAAACCTTCACCCTAGCCATCCGAGAGAAGGCAAACCCAGAAAGTTGCTTCCACAAGAGAATCAGATGATTTTGCTACTCTATCCAATAAGGTGGATAAATTGACTTCGATGATGGCGGCCAAGTCATTAATGGGACCTAGTGACGATCAATATGAAGAGGCCCATTATATGAATTATCAAAGGGACCATCAATTTCGAGAAAGAGGTTGGAATGAGAGGCAAAATCCTCCTAATCCGAATCAATATCACCCCGGGTTGAGGCAACATGAGAATTTCTCTTATGCAAATACAAGGAATGCCATCATCCCACCTCCAAATTTCAATGTTAGAGATGGAGCTATTGTGGAGTCTTCATCAAAACCATCATTGGAGGATATGTTTGGTGCCTTCATGGGGGAAACCAAAAACTTCATGAGAGAGACTAGGGACAATGCAAACAAGACTTGGCAAAGAATTGATGAGCATGGTGAGATGATCAAGGATGTGACCACCCACATGAAGGCTATAGAAAAGCAAATAGGTCAACTTGCTAACATCATTGGAAAGCAACACATTCCGGGGCAATTCCCCTCTAACACGGAGCTAAATCCCAAAGAGCAATGTAAAGCCATAAGGTTAAGAAGTGGGACAAGCTACGAAGGACCAAAGATGCCGTTAGAGGAGGAAGTGGTAATGGCACCCGAGGGTGTTGACAAAAGAGATGGCCTAGTGAAAGAGAAAGAAGAGAAAGTAGAGGAGAAGAAGAGTGAGGAGGCAACCCCTCCTCAAGACAAAGGCAAGAATGTGGTACCTCTTCCATACCCTCAAAGGATGAAGAAGAAGGGCTTGGACAACAAGTTTGTCAAGTTTGTGGAAATGTTCAAGAAGCTCCATATCAATATCCCTTTCGCCGAAGCTCTTGAACAAATACCACATTACTTCAAATTCTTGAAGGAAATAATGTCACACAAGAGGGAAATGGAGGCATATGAGACGGTGCACTTAACCGAACAATGTAGCTCCATAATTCAAGCTAAGCTACCTCCAAAGCTTAGGGATCCCGGATCCTTCACTTTGTCATGCACCATTGGAGATGGAGGTACATTAAGAGCCTTATGTGATTCGGGAGCAAGCATCAACCTCATGCCATTATCACTCTTCAAATCACTTGGTTTAGGAGAGCTCACACCAACCACAATGAACCTCCAATTGGCGGATAGGTCTATGACATACCCTTTGTGTATAGCGGAGGATGTATTGGTCAAAATCGACAAGTTTCTCTTTCCGGTAGACTTTGTGGTTTTGGATATGGAGGAAGATAAAAACATTCCATTGATATTGGGAAGACCATTTTTGGCAACCGGAGGAGCCATTATTGATATGAGGAATGGAGAGTTGGAGCTTCGAATGAACCAAGAGATAGTTACGATTGACATGTATAGAACTATCAAACTCCGAAATGATGAGAATGGAGAGTATGGGTTTCCCAAGGGAGAGTACCCTCCAATGCCCATGAAAGAGGAAGTAGGAGAAGATTTGAAAGTCAATGTTGTGAAAGAGGACCCCTAAGTGGAAGAGAATGAGTTGAAGATGGGCAAGAAGGCCAAGTTTGGGGGAGTTTTCTTCAAAAACTCCCCCAAATCAAGAAAAGCTACTTATGCAAGCTTGGGAGTGAATGAGGCGTCAACCTCCTATGACGCGATTGAAGAGCCGGATGGGCTAGCTAGTGGATGTTTTGATGGGCTCAAGAAAGTTGCATGGGGAAAGAAGGTCAAGAACAAGGATAACAAGGGGGTGACTTGATAGTCATCTCAAGAAAGAACCGTCCGGCATAGGACGTTAAAAATAGCGCTTCATGGAAGGCAACCCAAGGTTTTATTGCTTTCATGTTTTTATTGCTTTAGTAGTGTTGATAGCTTGGTTTATTTTGTAGGTTTGGATGAGAGTACTATGGACATCATATCTTGAAGAATGGAGAAGGAAGCAAAACCAACTTTGGAGAGGGGAAGCAAGTGTTGCAATGGTGATCTTTGAAGAGCTTTGGATGTGCAAGGAGGGAGGTAACAACTTGTAGCCCCAAACTTAGAATTTATACATAGTAAAATTCTAAGTTTGGGGGAGTTATTTTTCTTTTTATTTTTCTACTAGTTGTTACCCTTGCATCGGTACGTCATTCTACTTGTGTCACATTTTGCACCGGCGCACGCTTGGCTTTCACATGATTATATTGTTTAAGTTGGTTTTGATCATATGTTGGGTAGTGGATCTTTGGTGAAGTGTGAGCATGGATAGTCATTGGAATCCATTGTTGAGTAATTGTTGTTGGGAATAAAATGACATATGTTTTGATTGAATACCAAAACCCCCTGAGACATGCCTAGTCATAATTGATTGTGTTCTAAAAATGTTAGAACACATAGCATAAGGCTAGATGAGAAGCTGAAATGTTTAGGCAGCTCTTAGATGATTAGATGCACAATTTGAGGGGGAACATATGCTTTGAAGACCATCAAGATCAAGTCCCCTCAAGGCTCAAATTCTGGAACAATCTCTAAGTCTATTGAAGATCAAATTCTCTGATCAGGAGAGTTGTCCAGAGAAGTTGTCTCTGCACAACTAAAACAAGAACAAAGGTTCTGAAACTTAAAGGCCAAACATATTCAAATGCTCTAATCAGAAGAGTTGTCCAGAGAAGTTGTCTCTGCACAATTAAACCAAGAACTAAGGTTCTAAAGCTCAAAAGGCCAAATATGCTGATCAGGAGAGTTGTCCAGGAGAGTTGTCTCAGCACAATTAAACCAGAACAAATGTTCTGATGCTTGAAAGTCAACTATGCTGAAGAGATAAAGACAACTACACCCTAAAAGACTTCATTGTATCATGCAGAGATCATATCTACATGAAGCAAAGGGAAATAGTCAAGTCATCTGATAAGAGCAAGCCAACTATGCTGATAAGCAAAGTCTGCTGATAGTGATAAGCTGAGTTGTCCATTTGATAAGGAATGTTGTCCTATCATTGGATCAAACCTCAGAAGCCATGTCCAAGTCCTAACAAGTGGGAAGAGTACTATAGAATGAAGACAAAGTCTTACAAGCCGTTTATTACCCAAATGAGGACATTTCACTATCAAGAAACTGTCTTCCAGTTTGAAGAACTCAAGGAAGACATTTATAGTAATTTGGGACTGCCTCTCCAACGGGCAAATCCTCAAATTTGTCTATAAATACAAGAAGTGTGAAGACCATTTGAAGCATCCATTCTACATCCAACTGAACAATTATTCTGAAGCTTCAAAGTCCTCAAAAGACATTCTTAGTCTTGAAACACTTCTTCTAAGCTGAACTTCACTATATATCCATACAAAGCTTAGAGAGATATTCTATCCTTATACACTGATCCTCATTGTAAAGGATATCTCATTAGTTGGAACCTTACTTCAACCCTTACCCCTTTCAAGTGAGAAAGAGAGAAGGTTGTAGTAGTAGAAGTGGTAGGAGCTGACTGTTGAGAGAAGAACAGTTCAGTTCTGAGTTGAGAAGAGGGTACTAGGACTCTAGACATCCTAGGGATCAATTCACCAAGGAGTGGTGTTCTTGATCAAGTGCACCTTGGCACTATAAAACAAGTTAATTCCAAGAGTGAAGGAATTATCCTGTTAAATCAGGGAAAGTGGATGTAGGAACTTGAGTCTCTGAACCACTATAAACTCCTGTGTTGATTTACTTTCAAGCACTTTCATACATTCAACACTACACACAAAACTGATCTTCAAAAGAACATATATTCAAAGACTGTGCAAAACTGTATTGGACAAGTTCCCTGAAAACTGGACTTCATTGCTTAAGTGATTTCAGAACTTAAAGGAGTTGAAACTAAAGGGCCAACCAATAATTCCGCACTTGTAACCAACCTAGATAGTCATTCAACTAAGTACTCTGTAGTACTTAGTAGCTTGGTTATCTTAGAAAAGGTTATACATCTTCAGCAGAGTTGTCCAAGACAAATTTGCTGAATTCTGGTTTGATCAAAGTTGAAAAGAATTTGCGTACAAGTGTATTCCCCCCCCCCATACACTTGTTATATACTCCTTTCAGGACCAACAATTGTGGTGATATCTATTTGCTTTGAATGTATGCATGATTGGTGTTGGAGAATAGTATCATGTTGTGTTCACATTTGTGTTCTTTGATGGCATGAGTGCATGATGTGTTGTTGTTTGGGAACATTTGATGATTGTGAAAGTTCTATTGAATAAACCGGTGAGAATTGAGCCTTGAATCGAGCATGTAATCCGGTTTAGTTCATTTGAGAGTGGACTATGTTATTGTTAGTAATCCTAGAACTTGCCTAAGTTCTTGTTTGAAAGCATGATTGTGTGAAACTTTGTGATGTGATATAGGCCATCTTGTTCTAAAAGAGTCATTTAGCAAAAATTTCCCAAAACCGAAGTAATCTTCCGTAGTTAGCCCCTTGAGCTCAATTCCTCATTTTCTTGGCAAACTACAATGTTAACCACTTAGCCTTTTTGAGCCTTTGATACCTACATCTAGTGGAGGATAAAAGACAAAGTGGAAAACATGTGCTTGAATGAATATCTTTGGTGAAAGGAGAAAGTGGAAAAGTTGAAAGAAAAAGAAAAAGATGAAAAGAAAATCAAGGAAAAGAAAAGAGGGACAAAGAGCCCCAAAAGCTTGAAAAGAAAAAAAAAATGGTTCAAAAAGATGAGGTGATGAATGCTTGAAAAAGAAAAGAAAAGAAAAAGTGAGGATGAAGTTTGTAAGCTTTGAAAGTGAAAGCACACATTGTAAAACAACAAGCTTTATTCTCCACTAGAAGAGTCACAATTCCCAAATTCATCTTACCTTGTCCAAAGAGCCAATGTTACATCCTTGATTAAGTCCTATTGATCACATTGTTGAGCATTTGAGTGTGGTGAAAAGTAAAGGTTGGGCAAGCATATGGTGATTGCATAGCATAACTTGGTTGATGAGTGCATTTTTATCCTCAATTTGTTTGTGTGTTTGAGAGAAACACTTTGTCATGTGAGTAGAGGACTTGAGCATTTGGATTATGTTTCCCATTCACAATGTGTTGTGTGTTTATGCATTCTTTGATCCATGAGTGTGAGTTGCAATAATGAGCCTATGACCTTCATTGAGAGATGCACTTTAAGAAAGAGATATCATTACATCTTACTTTGCATGTGTGAATTACATTGAATATTCCATTGTGGTCATTCCACCCTCATTGCTTTAAGTGCTTAGTTGTTTGAGGACAAACAACATTTTAAGTTTGGGGGGGTTTGATTCGGGTGGAATTTACACGTTTTAGAGGCACATGTGAAGCATGTTTTGATGTGGATTTCATTAAATTATGCATCGAATACGATTGTTTAAGCCAAAATGAGAGAAAGGTTGTGTTTTGTCGATTTTGTAGGAAATATGATGAAATTTGGAGCAAAACACCAACCATACTTTACTGGATCAGGTGTTTTCACATCGAGAATTATTTGCAGATGAAAAACGGTTGGATTCGTCTCGAAAAACGGAGTGGATTAGCAAAAGGAATCGAGTCAATCCGGCATCCGAGGCGGAAGATATGCACGAAACAAGAAAAGGCTGGAATCGAAGAACAGGGCAACTCGGCCGAGTGAGTCAACTCGGCCGAATCTGAGACTTTTGGTTTTACTGCACACTCGACCGAGTGACTCAACTCGGCCGAATCTGAAACTTTGGACATCACTGCACACTCGGCCGAGTCAAGTTGAGTACCGTAGCTCCTGGAATTGAACATCACTCGGCCGAGTAAGCCAACTCGGCCGAATCTACGAATTTTGAATTTACTGCACACTCGGCCGAGTGACCCAACTCGGCCGAGTCTCTGCTAGACAAAAGCGTGGCACGCTTCTTAAGTGCTCCACTCGGCCGAGTGACCCCAACTCGGCCGAGTCACTCCAATCTCGGTGCTTTTTCCACATTTTGGCCATTTTTGAGGGACCAACTTGCAATTATGCCATCTAAACCCTTCCCAAACACTATATAAACACCTTTTCTTGAAATCCAAGCCATTCTTCCCCTAATTCATCAATTCTCACACATAGTAACACATATTTGAAGGTGATTTGGCCATTCCTCTCTCAATTCTCCATCAATTCAAGGAAGGAAGGATGCAATAGCTTGCAAATTTCATTTCCCATCACATTCTAGACTAAGCTTTCCATTTATCTTTCTTTTTATTTAGTTATTTCATTTGGATTTTGTAATTTGAGTATGTATTTGATTAGCTAAACAATTTGTGGTTCTAAGGCATTGTAGATACTTGGATTGAAGTTTATGATTACTCTCTTGCTTTAATTGGTGTTTGTCTCTTATTTGCATGTTTAATTATCTATTGTAAAGCATGTTGTTATTGGCCATGATGATTTGCTTAATTCATTGTTAATTGGGTTAAGATCGAGAGATTTACTCCATTTAATCGTATGCAAGCATGCAACCCGGTATTATTATGAGCTCGAGAGAGGATTAATTATCGGAGAGGGAATCGAATGATCTTTGGGGCTAGTTTAGGTAATACAATATTTGTGAGGTAGAGATACGAACTTATATTGTGTTTTCCTTTGGGTTAATTAGATCGAGAGATTAATTAATTCTTCTTGTGTGATCACCCTATATGAGATAACCTTAATGACCATTTAAACGAGATAACATTCATAAACGAATATTTAGGTGTTACAATTGCCTTGGAACCCACCTTCTCTTAATTGAGTTTACATCCGTTTCACTTTCGTTTTATAGATTCGCATGCTAGTAGATCGATTTCCATTACTCTTTATTACTTATTTGTGACACTTTGGTAGGTAATCTTAGAGTAATTCACACCATTCAAATTATCGATCGCGTCTAAATAGAACTTAGTTAACAAACTACACTTTTACGCTTAACCTCCCTGTGGGATCGACCTCGTGCTTATCACGCTACGATAGACACCGTACACTTGCGGTTGTTTATTTAGTGTTGCATAACACGTGAATCATAATGCCAGATTTATTGTACACAAAAAGGGATTCATCGGATTTTGTGTGAATAAATCTAATTCCTTCCAAAAACGTCCGAAGTGCATAATACCAAGTACGGGGAGCCTGTTTCAAACTATAAATGGATTTGTGTAATTTGCAAACATAGGATGGAAACGCCTTATCAATGAAACCAGGAGGTTGAGCCATGTAAACTGTATCAGAAAGGGAACCATGAAGAAAGGCATTGCATCAAACGAAAACCAGACGGGTCTTTAGATAAATTCAAAGCTCGACTTGTGGCCAAACGAAAACCAGACGGGTCTTTAGATAAATTCAAAGCTTGACTTGTGGCCAATTTTGAGTGACCGCAATACTCAGGACTGCTCGAACAGTTGCTGGTTTGACCACAGGACTAAATGTTTCTGAGAAATCAACTCTGGGGCGTTGGTGAAAGCCTTTGGCCACAAGTCGAGCTTTGAATTTATCTAAAGACCCGTCTGGTTTTCGTTTGATGCGGAAGACCCACTTGGAGCCAACAACGTTGGTAGACTCATCAGGTGGTACTAAATCCCAAGTACCGTTTTTTAGAAGGGCATTAAATTCAGATGACATGGCCTCCCTCCATCGTTCATCTTTTAATGCCTGAGATACACGGCTAGGTTCAGTATCAAAAGATAAATTACTTGTAAGACCATACCTCGGGTTTGGTTTGAAAATTCTATTTTGAGCTCGAGTGACCATTCGAGAGTCTTGGGAGGCCGGTGGGGATGGCAATACGGGAGCATCTGGCGACTCGAGGCGAAGAGGTGGGGGGTGTATTTAGGGACCTGGGGGGTGCAACAAGGGTGGACGGTGGGCTGGTGGGTGTAGTAATCTGAACAGGGGGTGCAGCGGGGTTGGATGTTGGGTTAGTGGGTGTATTAAGTGGAACAGGAGGTGCATGGTCCAGATGTGGTTGGGTTGATGAGTTGTCGGCGAGAGGGGATATATTTTGGGGTGAGGGTGTATTCGGAAATGTTGGGGGTGGGGTAGGATTAGGGTGATGGGCCAGGGGTGGATTGGTGGCCGCTGGAGGGGAATGAAATAAAACAGTGGGGGAGTCCAGCAAGGCAGGGGGTGTATCTGCTAGAGTAGGGGGTGTATCAGGGGCAGTGGTAGTAGCGGCTAGAGGGAAAACATCTTCAACGAATTGAACATGTCGGGAGGTATATATTTTGTTGGTTTTTAAATCAAGACAAAGATAAGCAGCTTAAGTAAGTGAGTATCCGACGAAGACACAGGGAGTAGATCTAGGGTCTAATTTATGGGACGTGTAGGGGCGGAGCCAAGGGTAGCATAAGCAACCAAAAACTCTAAGTTTGGATAGATTGGGAGTTTGTTTTAGGAGGAGTTGGTAAGAGGATAGCATATTGAGATTGGATTTTGGTAAACGATTTATAATATAAGTAGCAGCACAGACAACATGAGGCTAATATGTAAGGG
This sequence comes from Galeopsis tetrahit, assembly GCA_963675135.1. Classification (NCBI taxonomy): domain Eukaryota; kingdom Viridiplantae; phylum Streptophyta; class Magnoliopsida; order Lamiales; family Lamiaceae; genus Galeopsis; species Galeopsis tetrahit. The sequence goes on along the minus strand of OY776119.1, from coordinate 48,562,345 downwards.
GCATGGAGGCATGATGTAAGAGGGCTAAGACAGTGTCAACAACATGTCTGTGACGACGTTCAGACATGCCATTGTGTTCAGGGGTGTGAGGGGGAGTAGTAAGGTGAGATATACCATGAGTTTGAAGGAGAGAACGAAGGGCAACGAACTCACCTCCATCGTCAGAATAAAGGGTTTTTATTTTGGTGTTATAAAAGTTTTCCACTATATTTTTAAAGGCGATAAAAGTGGGGAGGACATCAGACTTACGTTTTAAGGGGTAGAGCCATATATACTTGCTAAAGTGATCAACAAAAATGACATAGTATTTAAAACTATCAGGTGACATAACGGGGGATGACCATACATCAGAATAGAGCACTTCAAGGGGAGAATTAGTTTTAATGCTGGAATCATAAAAGGGTAGTTTATGGCTTTTAACACACTTGCAAGAGTCACAATAAGGCAATATTGAGTTTGAGGTAGGTAAACTATACGTAGATAAGGTACAAGATAGAATTTTAGAAGACGGGTGCCTTAGGCGAGCATGCCAAATGGGAGATGGTTGTTTGTCTGTGATGGAGGCAGTGGGTTTAAGAGTTGCTCGAGTCGGCCAAATGTAGAGATTATCTACTCGACTCCCTACTAGGAGAATGGTCCCTGTGTTGCCATCTCGCACCTGAAAAAACGTTGGACTAAAAACAACATCAACATTATTGTCACGACAAAGAGTTGATACATAGATAAGATTTTTGGCCATTTGAGGGACGACTAAGACGTTTGAAAATTTCAACATACGAGCATTAAAAGAACCAATATGAGATATTTTTAAACCGTTACTATCACCGATAATGACATCGTTTGAACCAGAGTATGGAGAGTGGAGAGACAGATTTTGAAGATTGGTGGTGACGTGATGTGATGCACCGGAGTCTAGAATCCAAGGCGGGGACGAGGTCTCAGCAGTGTTGGCTGAGTAGGCTGGCCTTGGGCTAGAAGGGGGGCCAACACGAGCAGCCGATGGACCCGCTCGGGCAGTCGAGTGAGAATGGCCAACAACTTGCGTGTGGGGGAAATCTGGACAGTTTCTCAAGACGTGGCCAATAACGTCACACCACTGACATCGACCAAGGAAAGGACGATTACTTGTCACCGGAGGGCGAGGTTTGATTAGGTTCTGATGAACCTTACTCTGAGAAAATGTGAAGGTTTCAATGAACCTCACCCTGAAAAATTTAATAGGTTCCTACGAAACTTACTTTGAGAACTAGCGCGAGTTCAGGATAAACTTCGTCTTAGAGAAAACGTTTAAAGACAATAATTGAAGTTCTACAATCCAGCATGTTCCTAGAATTATTGAAAAGAAGAAATCTCCATCCACTATATCCTTCGAGGGGAGAGGGGCTGATTGCGCGTCGTGCGAGGAGGACGGCCAGAACTGCGGCCTGCAGCGAGGGCCGAGGCGGGTGACGAGGAGACGACGGGCCTGATATCAAGTTGAGCCTCCATTCCCAGTAGTTTATCGTATAGTTCCTCAAACGAAATAGAATTGTCCCTAGCTTGAATCGCATTGGCGAGATCACGATAAGATTCATCCAAGCCGTTGAGTATCTTGAGGGTGATGTCGTCGGAGTCAACTGTGACGCCGATGTGCGCAAGTTCGTCTATTGTAGTGCGGATGTCATTCATAAACTCTATTATAGAGCGAGAGACTTTTGATGGAGAGTGAAGTTTGTTCTTCAAAGCCAAGATGCGACCGCGAGATGATTTTCCATAGATATTCTCAAGGGTTTTCCAAGCCTCGTGAGCGGTTTTTGAGGAGGCGATGGATGGGATGATCGTCGGCGTTAGAGAGCCCACGATAGCGGATAGGATGAGGTGATCTTGTCGAACCCAGTGCTCGACATCGGGATCAGGTTCTGCGTCGTCGCTGGTCGCTGGTTTGGAGGGAGTGGGGCACTTCTTGGTGCCGGTGAGATGGCTGAAGAGGCCGTAACCTGTGAGTAAAGTTCGGAATTGAAAAGCCAATGCCATGTAATTAACGGACGTCAGTTTAAGGGGAGCTTGGGCCGCGATGTTGAAGGCCAAACAACCATCGACCTTCTTAGCCGGATCTGCCATGGAAGTATGTCGAAGGTTTTGGGAGGAATTAATTTTGGAGGGGAGTTTGATCGAAGATTTCTAGAAGAGTTGATTTGAGGAATGGTTTGTAGCTACTGTGATGAATTGATTCAAGGGAGGAAGAAGGGGAGATTGCAAATTCTAAGTCTGGTCGTTTATTTCAAGGAGAGAGAATTTTGCCTAACAAATAGGAGTTTAATTTGTTTTGATTAAATTTGGGAGTGATGCAGTTTTAGATAATTGAGTAGTTAACAAATAGGCGGTTTATTTGTTATAATAGCTGAATTTTAATTTTAAGAAACGGAGGAGCAGCAGTTTTGAAGAAATCGAAGTGAAGAGGGTGGCAGTCGTGAGTTTTGAACGACGTCGGGCGTCGAACAACGACTACAAGAAAGAATATCAGATCGAGGCGTTAGCCAGACGACTCGTTGATACCATATAGAGAAACAATGAATAGAAAAATTATTATTTCAATGAATGTAAAGAATACACGAATGAAGTATTTACAATAGATACAAAATATATCTATCCTAAATCTCTAATTAAAGAAAATATATTATACAAGATATATATAATATATTTTAATATATTTATATATGCCTAATAACCTTCACCCAAGCCAACCCATAAAGCCAAACAACCAATACCCCCTATCTCCCCAAACAACTATCAAATAATAACTAAATCAATAAATACGCCCCATATATCGTTTTTAAAACCTGATACAAACAAACCTAGTCACATACCCCAAGTCATATCGCACAAAACTTTTAAATTCCCTTTTCAGCAAGTCATATCGCACAAAACTGGACTACAGTTTATTGAGAACCACATCTGCCCCACTTCATCACACCATTAATCGCTCGAAAATTATTGCAACCCAAGTAGAAAAGGCAGCAACTAAGTTTGCCACAATCACAACTGCCATCCTTGGACTCTACTTGCAAACAAAATTATTAATTTACTACTCCCTCAAATTCAAAATAAAATTATTTCAGATCCATTGCACATATATTAAAAAATGGTTATAGTTTTTTCATATGACCTTAATAAATGCTTATCTATCTTTCTTAAAAATACATTTATCTTAGTGCTTTAATGATTTAAAGGGTAAATTTGGGAGAAATGCAATTAATTTATATTGAAAAGTGAAAAACATCATTCAACTTACAAAAGACGTGAAGTGTCAAAAAGTCACTTATTAAAAACATGATAAAGTAGTAAATTTAAATTAAACACAAAAATAATCTCCCATTGAGCTCAAATATTACTGTTAGTATAGACTTAGTTAACAACCATTGAGCTCAAATATTACTGTTAGTATAGACTTAGTTAACAAGTAATTATGACTAAATGGTTGTAAGTTGTAACCATACAGTTAGTTACTTCCAATCTTAATTATATATATTTGCAAACATTTTTTACAGCCACGTGGCGCTCATTCATTGGTCTACCCCAATCTCTCTCTTCTTAAATCACTCTATTTCAAAATCCCCTGAATTCTCATTCATTCTACAATTTACTTTTAATCTCATCCATTCATTTTAAAACTTAATCTTGACCCTACATTCTTAATTGTATTTACTATATAAATCCCTCATCTCAATCCCTCATTCTACAATTTACTTTTAATCTCATCTTCTCAAAATCCCTAATTTCTCATACCCCACATCTCTCTCATCTTCTCAAAATCCCTAATTTCTCATACCCCTCATCTCTTCTTATACAATTCATCTTCTTATACAATTCGTCTAATTTTGAAGTGGTTTGAAGATTGTGAGTTCAAAGATTGAAGATACAATTTGTGTAAAAGTTCGACGATTGAAGATTTTTGTAATACAATTCGTCTAATTTTGAAGTGGTTTGAAGATTGTGAGTTCGAAGAAGATTTTTGTAATACAATTAGTCTACGAATTTTTTTTTTTACAATTATATACTTATTTGACCAATTTTGCATTATTTGACCAAAAGATTTTTGTAATACAATTCGTCTAATTTTGAAGTGGTTTGAAGATTGTGAGTTCGAAGATTGAAGATACAATTTGTGTAAATTTTTTGAAGTGGTTTGAAGATTGTGAGTTCGACGATTGAAGATTTTTGTAATACAATTCGTCTAATTTTGAAGTGGTTTGAAGATTGTGAGTTCGAAGATTGAAGATTTTTGTAATACAATTAGTCTACGAATTTTTTTTATTTGACCAATTTTGCATTATTTGATCAAAAGATTTTTGTAATACAATTCGTCTAATCCAATTTTGTATTAAAAAACACGATTTTCACGATGATTGGTAAAAATGATAAATAAATTTAATCTATCTTAATAATATATTCGTTTGACCAATCAAAATTACTTATCCCATGAAAAAAAATGTAAAATTAAAAAATTAATATTAAAAAACACGATTTTCACGATGATTGGTAAAAATGATATAGGGTCATTTTTTGTTTAAATCTTAATAATATAATAATGAACAATATTTGGTTACAATTAAAAAATTAAAATTAAATTTTAATAATATATATATATACACGATTTTTTAACATGTTTACGTATACGTAAATTTAATGTTAATCTTATATTAATAATATCTAAACAAATTTAATATTAATATTAATAATATTCAAATATAAATCTTACAAATATTATTAAGGATTCAAATATATCATCTTATTTGTTATCTTCGTATAAATCTTACAAATATTATTAACATTTCAAATATATCATCTTACATAAATTTAACATTATAATTTTAATAATATTAATAATATTCAAATATAAATCTTACAAATATTATTAAGGATTCAAATATATCATCTTATTTGTTATCTTCGTATAAATCTTACAAATATTATTAACGATTCAAATATATCATCTTACATAAATTTAACATCATAATTTTAATCTTATTCCTAAAATTACTCCAACAATAAGATTTGATTTTTTTTTTCCTAAAATTACTCTAACAACCTTTCTTTTACATTTTTATCAATTTATCAAATTTATATATCATTAAAAGATAATTTTTTTAATTCGATTTTCATACACCTACTATAGAATAAAAATAAATCTACAATATAAATTAAAATTTGTAATAATTTTTTTTCTTTAATTAGACAATCACTTAAAATTTAACTATAGCATTTTAAAATTAAGACCTTTATTTTAAAAAAAAATCTTAATTAATAAATAAAAAATAAAATATATTATAACTTTTTATCAACCCCACGTAAACGCGGGTCTTACACTAGTACTTGTATATAAAGTGGCATGTGGTTTAATGAAAGCATTCTAATTACTATCACATTACCCGAATAGGAATATTCTCCTAATTTTTTTTTAATTTTTTTTTATTTCTATTTGCTCATATATAATACTCCCTTCGTCCAACAAAAATGTGCTCATTTCTTTTTTTGAGTCCACACAAGTTAAACCTAATAAATAAAGTAACACATAACACAAAATTAATACATATTGATTTCAATAATATAAAACACCTTAATTAAAAATCAAAATAATATTACACATAATATTAAATTAACTTGGATTAAATAAAAAAAAAAAACATTTTCACCCAAAATAAATAATATTACATAATTTTTTTTAACTTATACCAGTTTCATTTCATCTTTTACACATCTATAGAACATAATTTATTGTGCCTAAAATTTGGAATTTTACTTATAAACTTTCAAATATACTCTTATTTATTAAACTTGATGAAGAGAGGTGTTTCTATTAATAAAGAAGAATCAATTTGCAAACTATGTGGGACAACATAGAAAAGTAACAAGCATCTAATACTGGAGTACGTAAAGCTTCGCATGTTCAATATGATGGGAGTACTGCTACAAGTGGTTAAAGGTTAAGTATGACCATCCACAATTAATTCCATTTCTAACACACTTTTTACTACATAGCGAGTTTTTTGGCAAGTAAAAAACAAAGAGAAAATTAGTGTCAAACATTTGGGTGAGAGTTATATGAGAAATTTGGAAATGTAGAAATTCAAAATACTTTTTAGAGGAAACTAGAGGAAACTAGTACTAAAAAACGATAGCAAATATGAACATGAATAGGGGTAAGGAATCTATTAATACATAGTTCTTCAATCTCGACATGATTTTGTAATCCATATCTGTGTATTATGGACATCTGTGTATTATGGAGTACCTTTTAACCTATATAATATATACTGTGTATAGTTTTGTGATCATACTTGTATATAATGGTTGAGTACTTCTTGTCCTCGTAGACAAATAAAAGTGACTTTTACTGTCAAAAAGAAAAATAATAATCATTCATTAAATAGATATATTTAAAAAAAAAATTGCACACTTAATTTTTTTTTTTTTTAATTTTAAAACAAACAAAAAGATATGAAACCATCTTTTAGGGTACGATGAAACATTTTATATGTAAGGAACCTCTTCATATAGTAATACTCTCCTCGTTACAGTGAAAACTACCCAACTTTTTTTTGTTCATCCCAATGAAAGTTACTCATATATATATATATATATTTTTGCAAATTAATTCCTCTTACATTTTATTTTATCTCTCTCTTAATCACGTCATCTCTAATACTTCTATTTATTCAATCATATTTTTTAATTGTTGTGTCCAAAATTCATGAATAGCTTTCACACCATTTAATACTGCAATTTGGAGGACCGTGGAAGGAACATTTTAATCGTGCGTATTAGTTATACACCCAACTAATTTGTGGATGGCGACAATAATTAATAAGTTGACCGCCAAAACCAGAATGGAAAATGGGTTCTATTTTGAGAAAAAATCCATCTCCTCCACTCTTTCGTACTAACCCATTCTTATGAAACTTTTAACCCATATTATATATACAATGAATAAATACACCCCATAAAAGGAATCGTATAAATTCCTTCTTAACTTTACTACAAATTTAGGTAGTAGGGGATGGGGTTTCAAATTCATAGAAGTGGGTAAATTTTAATTAAACACAGTTAGAAAATGCTTCTTACGTTTATGAAGGGAAGAATTTGAATTACATAATTTTTGTAGTAAATCTGTTGGTCCAAAAAAAAGAGTGTTCACATGTGTGTAAGGAGAATGCATGTGTAATGAGTTTCACAACTTTTTAACAAATTTAATAAAATATCATATGCCTTGGTCTAGGGACAAGTTTAACTGCAAACCAAACTGAAGTTTTTCAGTGGAATTTCATTCAAAAAAAAAAAGTTGTTTAAAACAAATTTAGTGTAAAATAGTGGTTGACCCTTATATTTAAACTCCTTTAATATTATTGTATAAACCTTCTTAAGTTTTTCTATATGCTGAAAACCACAATTTTGACATACGTGAGTTAGACACCGGTGAGAAAAACCTTTTGCGTAGAAAGTTAGAGAAAACCTTTTTGTGTAGAAAATTATCTTCTTGAATGCAAAGTGTTTGAAAGATTAATACAAATATAAGCAAATTAAGTAAGAATAAACACAAAGATTTATAGTGATTTTTCAGAGACTCAAGCTCTTGCATCCACTTTTTTTTATTGAACAAAATAATTCCTTAAATCTTGATTTAGCTTGTTTTACAATGTCAAGATGCACTGATTAGAATTAACAACATTTGATAATCTAATCCATAAAATTATGAGTCTAGTGCTCAATCTTTTCTCTCTCAAAAGTTTCAAAATAACTAAAACAATGTTGTCTTACTTGTCCTGTTTTGGTGTTTGTTTTTGTGGTATTCAGTTTTTTAGCTTGATTTTATTTTCAGTTTTTGTTGTTTATCTTTTATTTTGCACCTTGTGTAGTTTTTCATGTTCCCTGTTTTGGGTCATGTTCTGCTTTGTTGGGTTGAATCTGGTAGTCCTTGGGATCTTGATTTAAAAGATTTAAAAAGTTGTAACACGAGTCGTAGGATTGAGGAATCAAAGAACACATGGATGTGATTATCTCTCCTTGTGACATGAAGCAATTTTCTTCTACTGGTTAGGACCTTGTGAGTTGTGATGATAGACTTGTGCTTTAATCCATTGTAATGTTTTTGTCTATCTGTCCTACCTTAAATACGGAAAGAAAGAAATAGGCAATAATATCATAGACGTAATCATAATTCTAGTGGAATTAAGCTAAACAAACCACGATTGACAATGAGATTAAATACAAAATTTTGAATTGAAATCTGAATTTTGATATAGTTAAACACTTAAACATACGGAGTATTATAAAAAAAAAAAAAAACTCCAATACAATTTCATTTTCTCACCTTTTTGTTGTTCAATTTTATTATATTAATTTTTTTTGTTAGCAATAATACTATTCACACACTTCATCTCAAATCTTTAACCATCACTTATTTATTCAAATTGTCATTAACTTTATTCATAAATAATCACTTTATTTATAAATGAACTCCACAATACTGCATAATAACCCCAACTTATTTATTTTATACATAAACTAATCAATATTCATTAAAATTTATACGTAATGAAATGATGCATTAATATATAGTAAATTATTTGAAAGAATCACATCAATAAAAAAAAAAATACTCTATCCATTTAATAAAAGTTTTCATGTTTTCCTTCTTTGTTTGTCCTACAAAAGTTTAGACACCCAACCGGGAAACTACTAAGTTTTAAGTGGCCCTGGCTATATACCCCTTCAGCTTTGTTAAGTATACTCCCCCAACTCATAAATTAATTTTAAATTAATGTAAATTACCCAATTTACCCTTTTAATAAAATAGGATCGGTTAGATACACTCCCCAACTTATAAACCCTAAATCTAATGACAGTATGACACCAACATGGCCGGCAACGGTCGACACCGCCATGACCGGCGACGGTCGACACCACCACCCAAAAAAACACAGAAGATGGCAGATTTTTTTTTTAAAAATATTTCGACAACTTATGGTGGACCATATACACTCTAGTCAACAACAATGCGTCGACGTCGACGAGAGTGTATATGGTCCGACATAAGTTGAAGGAAAAAAAAACGGGGAAAGAAATCTGCTACAGAAAAAAAAAAATAAGGGTCGGCCGCCGCCTGCCGTGGGAGTGAGGGGAGGAGGAGCGAAGACAGTTGCCGTGGAGGGAGGCGTCAGCGCGCGACCCACGGGGGAGGAGAGGGCGGCGCTGGGCGAAGGAGCGCCGCCGCCGCGAGCAGAAATTAAAAACAAAAACAAAAAAAATACTTGGTCGACGGCGGCGCGCGGAGAGGATAGATCGGCAGGCGGCGTGCGACGCACGGGGGAGGAGAGAGCGGCGGGCGGCGCTGGGCGAGGGGGCACCGCCGCCGCGAGAAGAATTAAAAAAAAACACATCCCTACCTGCGTCGACGGCAGCGGGCGGCGTTGGCTGGGAGGCAGTTGTCGACGAAGGCTGGGGCGGGGGAGATCTTTCCGGTGGCGGGAGCGGTGCCGTGGCCGGCGACTTGGAGTGGCGGCGCCGTTGAGGTTTATTGGTTTGAGGGAGAAGAAATAGAGAAAGGGAATTAGAAGAAAGGGTTTGTAAGAGATGAGGGTAATTTGGATAATTGAGGGGGGAGTACATCGAACATAAACCAGTTTTTGGGGGAGTGTATGTATCGGGTAGTATACTTAACAAAGCTGGAGGGGTATATAGCCAGGGCCTTTTAAGTTGTGAGCGGCTCAACCCTCTGGATTTGGGGCTAAGCAGCCGGGCCGAATAAATCCAATTTTAAATGGGCTATAAAATTCAGCCTAATAATCTTATGTGGCCACAGTTATTTGCACCCGCATATAAAAAGACTATACTATCCTTTCATCACTTTAAACAAAACATAACTCATTTAATTAAACTCTAATTTATACACCCCAAACTGCCTCCAAGTCAACCTTATAAAAAGACTACTTTCTAAAAATTTGACAAAAATTATCGAAAAAAATATCGAATTTTTGAAAATCAGATTTTTGAAATCCTGGTTTTTGAAATCCCGATGAATAAGTAATATGGGTGTTTCTTTTGAGTTTTGGAACAGTGAAAGATTTAACTTTATGTCAAATCAAGTTGTAAGATTGAATGAGTTTGTATTATTATATTATTGTTTGGTGAGATTATAATGATTAGTTGATTAAATGTATTATATTATTGTATTATTATATTATTATAGTATTATTATATTATTGTTGAAAAAGAATATAATGATTGGAGTAATATTATATAGATATAACTTTATGTCAAATCAATATGTTTGATAAGGGTGGTTTTAAGTAGATTTTGAAAACCGGTTTTTAAATCCCGAAGTAAAACGGATTTTGGATCTTGAAATCCAAAACCTGGTTTTTAAAACCAAAAAGAAACATCCCCTTAAGGAAAAATAGCAAAATTTCAAGTTTTTTTTTTCTTTTAAAAAAGATACTAATAATTTTGATAATTCTTTAGACTTCCAAAAATACCAAAGTTTAGGCAAAAAAAAAATCGAATTAATAGCAAGATTTCGGCAAAATAATTTGAAAAAAGACATACATTCGACCATCTCTTGACCCGATACACAAAATAATTCGACCATATCTTAATCAGATTCAAATTGAAAATACCTTGACCAGAGAGGTGGAAAGGGTGACGAAGAGAAGATAGTTGTGCTCGGAGGTTGAGGATGATTTGCAGATTCAACCGTCTCTTGATTTCTCAGTGATGTGGACAAAATGTGTCGTCCTATAAGAAAATGACACGTGGTGTCCGGATTAATTATATCCTCTGAGGTTTGGATACAATTATGTGATTATTTATTTACTTATATCAATTATTATGATGACAATTGTTGATATATTAGTGATGGACATTCGAGGTGTTGGATTGGGCCAAGTTTAGGCCAAATCCATGGAAATTGAGATCAGTGGACCAGATGAAGATGAGAATCGGCCTTGAGATAAACAAGTCAGGTGTTAGATTGGGCCCTGAAATTGAAATCAGGTGTTGGATTGGACCTTCCACTTTTTTAGGCGAATTGTTGGGCTTGGAGTCTTGGACCTATATTTCCGGAGTTCAAACCTGGAGGTGCTCGAGTACCTCCAGGACCTGGAGATTCAAATCGCGGAACATGCGCATAACGTTTGGACCCCACTTCGTTGGTAAGGGACGTGCAGAGATATCGCACATGTCCCGCTTTTCCCGGAGCTCAGACGAGCTAATGGAGGCAGATTCGACCCTGGGCTTGAGCCCACTACTTTGACAGTTGAGAGAAAGAGGGGAAGTGGACAACCCTTCCCCAAAAGGTACTATTTATATATCCTTACACGAATTATTTCGGACATCCAACTACAATAACACATACTTAACACTCTAATACACACACTCACCGGAAAGTTCCCTGACATACTTTTCGGCGCACTGATATAAGCTGAAATAAACCTAAATTATCCTTGAGAAACAAGGGTACTAAATTGAGATTATCGAGGAGCTTTCTAAGAGAAATATATTGCTCCTCACTTTTCCTTTGAGATCGCCGGTTCTGACTTGAGCGTCGGAAGACCCGCTCTGGAGATCTCTTCGGTGGGTTTTTACAGGTATCGATGTCTTTTGGAGACGAGGAGTGCAGCTATAATTCAGCCTGTGATTGCCGAATTCCAGGTGCGAAATTAATTATCGTTATGTGTTCTTTTTTGACACATCACTCGATTTTGGAGGCGGAGGTTGTGCGCAAGGATGGTGGCGAGAGATGAGAGGGGTGAAGTGAACCATAAAATGAAAAGAGAGGAGAATAAATATTAGGGTTGAAGCGATAAGAGCACTTTGGGAAGATAGGGGTGGTGTACTAATCCTACTGTGAGTGAACTAATTAATTCTAGGAGTGCAAATAACCGTGGCCATCTTATCATTTTTCAAGTTAAACGGTAAGTCGTTGAATACTGGGCTAGCCCATGGTATACTTCACCCAACTTTTGAAATAAATAATAATCTAGAAGCTGTTATATAGAGTTTGCAAACACATATTTCTAACCATTTATCAATTCCAACACTTTTAACTGGAGTCACGTATGTATTATGAACATGTAATTTATACAAATAACTTGTAAAGAAGAGATAAAAAGAGCTTTCACTTGTTATATACTCCCTCCATCCAAATTCATAACTCCGGGAGGTTATGACCTAAAATCGCAAACTGCATAACACACAAATCATCTTTCACAGAACATGACTCAATATAAATCAAGAAAGGCCAAAAAATAGGTAGAATCAACTTTTACCAATCTTGTATAAGGTGCTTTAACTTTTAAGTCACCTGCAATCTACTATCAAGTTAACTCGGATCAATTATCTGAGTTCTCAAGACCGCACAATTTGGGCCAATGAAGCTAACTTGATTTGTCGAAGATAAAAGCTTCGCTCACATCCTGCCCGCTTGGTCAACCTTGTTTTGCTTTTCGCTAACACACTGCAGAAAAGAACATTTTTTGTCAGCATCGTATTTTATCCAACAGAGCATTAAAAACTAAATGACATTTGCAAAAAAAGAAAAAAACTTTGTTTCAGGTTTGTTTCAAGTATTTGGATTGATGCCAAATAGAGAAGAGGATAATTCCAAATTCACTAGTCCTAGAGCTAGGATAATTCAAGCCTACTTAGGGGGAGCTTGGTATAAGATTCTTCCAACGCGAATTCACATTGTTGTGGTGAATTAATGAGAACAAAAGATGAGCAATTCACATTGTTATACTTCGTATAGGGGAATGAGACTCAAATAAGTTAATCATTATCCAGCCTGATTAACTTCTCATAAATGATTTCACTATTTCTCAACCAACAACCATTTTTTTTACCTCCAATCACTGTTTCTTGTAATTCACTATTTAATATTTTTCATTACCATTCTCATTGAAGAATATGAACCAAATGGCCCCTTAGTAGAGGTGCAAGACATGTGGATACACACGCGCACACACATTGCATTTTTTTTGGGAGCTATTTCAGAAACAGTGATGAATCAAAAACTCTGAAAATTTAGATTGGTGAGAAATAAAAAACACTGAACCAAGCGGGCCCCTTAGTATCGTTATTGTAAAAAATATCAGTACAAGTATCTGACCTATATTTTAAAGTTTTTGGGATTTTATTTTGCTTCGCAGGATGTTCCTGTCAAGAATAAAAAACATTTAGACATAAATTCAACTTTCTAATGTTAAACCTCGAAGAGAGTAGGAGAAACATCTCTGGTCAATCTAATGACAAGTCCAACTTAAGAAATCCAATCTTGTGCTTCTATCTTATGTTTTCCTGCTGTCTCTAATTAATAAACATGAATTTCAGGAAGGACTAAGGAGAATACAAATACAGTAACACTTATTGTCCACAACCTAGCAAGCTGTTAACTACCAGAGTAATTTGAGAAATGAATTTTTTGTGTGTTCTCAAGACAATGTAAAACACTCGTTGCATCACAACTAAGTTCCTCAAATGTTTTTCCTTCTTTTTATCAATAGAAGTGTATAGTGTAACCTACAAAAAAACTACAATTGAGGTCTGACCTATTTACAAAGAAACCTTTTCATGTTTTGGAATAAAAAAAACCCATTGAGATATTAAATGGAGAAGACATACCAAAATTTCAACTGAAGAATCACCCATCTTCGAGAAAAAAGGTATGATTTGGAATTTATGATCCATACAGTCTGCATCAAGCTCCCATGAAGTAGGGAAAGAAAGTATCTTCGGTATCAGTATCATCCCAAACCAAATTATCCCACCATTCTTTGGAGCAGTAAACTGTAGCCAATTCGGAAACATTGTGAGCTTTGAGTGGAAGTTTTCTCAACTTTGGACAATCTATAACAGCAATCTTCTTCAGCCTAGGGAAAAACATAGCCTTTTCACAGATGCTTGTCAATTCAGGGGCATCTCTTATGGACATGATTTTAAGGTTAGAGAACGCGTTCACATAATCCTCTTCCATCACATCTTCTTTGCTGATCACTTCTTCCATCCTTTTACAGTAAAATATGTACAGCATTTCAAGCTTCGGGAGCCTCAAAGTCCAAGAAACATTCTTCAACTTATCACAGTACCAAATATTAACACATCGAAGGTTTAAAAGGCTCCCATAACTCACATTATTTTTCCATACTGACATAAGGTTGGGAAGGCCATTAAGAGCAAGAATCTCCAGGCTAGGTAGCCAACTCTGACCTTCTACCTCATTAATCACCAAATACTTCAACTCCATGCAATTGTTGACGCTAAGCCTTCGTAGCTGATCTCCGTCTCCAGCATATGATGATAATGGCAGCTGATATAAGCCTTCACACTCCTTGATGTATATATACTGTATGCATTTCCTCAAAAATTTACTACAATAGACACTTTTCAAAGCAGACAAGTCAGTTACAGTGATCCCAAGAGAGTCGAGGTTCGTCAGAGATTCCAAGTCTGTGAGTCTTAGTTCACAAGAATCTTGCATCTCCCAACCAAAATAGCTGTAATATAAATTTAAGACTCTCAACTGACACAGTCCCGATATTGCTTCACGTGGAATTTCTCTTAGATACTGATTCCTTTGCAAATTCAAATGCTTTAAATTTCAGTGACCCGAGTTCTCTTGGAAGTGCTTTTAACTTAGTTCCTGACAGATCAAGATGGCAAATCTCAGCTAATCCGCAAATACTTTTGGGAAGCTCTTTGAGGCTCGTGAATGATGCATCCAAAACTTTGAGAGCTGGCATATTTTGGAAAAATCCATGGGAGATTTTGCTCAGACCGCTGTTCCACTGGAGCAATAAGGTTGACAGATTGGGACAAGTAGGTATATCAGTTAGTTCGGTGATTGCATTGTCCATTAGAGAAATTCTCTCCGCTTGTTTCCATCTCTCAGAAGACGGAGCTTCTGTCAGTCCTTCGCTGGCCTGCATTATGAACTTCCTCTCAGTGATGCTGTGTTCAGACACAAGCCATATCACAAAACTTCTGACAACATCGTGGAGCTTTACTCGTGATTCATCCTCACCAGTTTCCAAGAAGCACGCGAGTTTTAATGATTCAATGATAGTACGCCCCATGATATGCAGTTTCCCATTTTCTGAGCTGTCTAAGAATCCTTCCCCAGCCCAGTACTCAATTAGCTGTTCTTTCTCAATACTATAGTCTTCAGGAAACAAAGAACAGTATGAAAGGCATGATCTCAAACTATCATTATCCAGGTTGTCGTAGCCAAACTTTAGGAGATTATAGAAAAATTCTTCCATACCTCGAAATTCTGAAGGAGTCTTGTGTAGCACTTCTATTGCATATTGCCACTCCTCCTTTGTTTTCTTGTTGGCCATTGCCCTTCCCATGGTGACTAAAGCAAGTGGAAGGCCTCCACATTTTCTAACAATGGTCTTAGCAAGAGCTGAAATCACAGGTGAGTTAAGGATCTCGCTTGAACCTAATTTCTGATGAAAGAGCTCCCATGATTCCTTCTCATTAAGGAAGTCCACCTAGAGCTTATAGTCAGCATCCATATAGCTGCAAGCTTCCACTGAGCGTGTTGTGAAAATCACTTTGCTTCTATTTTCCTTACTGGGAATAGGAATTCCGATCTTCTCAAGATCAAATCCTTCCCAAACATCGTCCAAGAGCAACAAAAACTTCTTCCTTCTCATGACATTGTAAATCCTCAAAGCTCGTAGGTCTTGAAATTGGGTTTCATCCCAAGACAAGCCTAATCTCACCCCTATGGCCTGTTGAATTTTTTCGATCACAAAATCTTTCGATACCACAGCCCAAATTACCACATCAAAATCATGTCTTAAACT
Organism: Galeopsis tetrahit; assembly: GCA_963675135.1. Taxonomy (NCBI): domain Eukaryota; kingdom Viridiplantae; phylum Streptophyta; class Magnoliopsida; order Lamiales; family Lamiaceae; genus Galeopsis; species Galeopsis tetrahit. Next base: position 48,546,503 of record OY776119.1, on the reverse strand, counting down.
CAAAAACCCATTGTTTATACATTTTAAGAGAGTTGTCTTACCAACACCTCCCACCCCGTATATTCCAATAGTCCCAACATTCTCCTCCCTCAGAAGTGTTCGAACATTATCCAACATCAAGTCAAGACCTACAACAGGCCTGCTCGGTATCTCCACAACTGGCACAAGAAGCAATCCATCCGGTAAGCCAACTTCCAGATTTCCTTTACCCTTGAGATCATTAACTAAAACGAGCTTCTCCGAGACTCTCTTGCTGAGTTCATACCTTGAAGCACAGTTGGAATTACAGAAAAATGGGCATTTCTTCAGATTCACATCATCTCTAATCAGTGTTATTTCAGACCCAACTCTCTCTACCCTTGTTAGCCATCCTTTGACTTGGCTAGAGAGGGTTAGCCCTAGTAACTCAGCATGATCTACCTGCTTCTTCAAATCATCCCTCACCTCATTCAATTCCTCAAGAGCTGCTTCAAGAGTTTGAATTCTTTGATCAAAATCATCAGAAGTTATTACTCTTTTGGAAACACATCTAATCAAATCACAGACAAGGGAGATTAGGGGGGCCAAAAAATCCATCAAGAAAGTGTGTAGCAAAAGTTCTTTTGCTTTTTTGTTTCAGAATTTCAACTTATTTGAATAAAAAATCAGGATATTCATGAAAGACGAGTCACATAGAGAAAATTCCATTACCACTGTAGGTTTCAAGAAGACGACAATTTGGATTGGTCTGCCATGTGAAGGTTTGTTGTCATTTCATTATCATAGCTGTGCAAAGACGACTTTATAAAGTCCACTTAAATTACATAAAACTAATTTGAACCATTAATGAAATTGCTAATCATACCTCTGGAATTATTTTATGAATACTATAGAGATGTCACCAAACATAGATTCAACAATTATTCAGAAATTCACTGTCAAGTTCCATGATTAATCTGAATATAATCACCATGGCCTCATATTAATTCAACTTCTCCAATCACCACACAGGATTTAAAAAAAAAAAAAAACTGAAAACCCAAAACAAGGAAAGTGTTCCAACGGTGCACATTCACGAAGATGCGCAAATTAAATTTTTATTGATTAGTTTTTATTTTACAGCAAACAATTAGTCTTCACATAGAAATGGAAGATAACACAGGTTTACAACATTTCTAAAAAAAAAAAAAGAAAAGAAAATGAAATTGTTGTTCTCTACATCAGAAATCACAAAGGCAAGCATGAAATTAGGTATTATCCTGACCAGAATTGGCACCGGAGGCATCCTTTCTCCCAGGAAATCTCACCAAACACGCACCGTCTGTATGCGAGTTGTCAACAACCACGTAGAGACAGAATAAGCACAATCCGATATAAGCAACGGCGGCGCCGGAAAACGCTCTTCCGATGACGGAGAGGAAATAGAGAGAGGAAACCACCTTAAGGAAGAGGCGTTTGTCATGACCGGTGGCGGCGACGCGGAGGACGGACTCGGTGGCGCCGAGAGTGTTGGCGAGGCAAGCAAAGAAGGAGGTAGCGGCGTCTTGAGAGATCTGCCAATGGAGTGGGTCAACGGGAACGGCGATGTTCATGTGGCGAAAGAGGAGCCCTAGGATCGCCAGCGAACACAAGAGGACGATGAAGACGTCGGCCAAGAGGGAGACGACGCTTGATTGCCGGAAGGCGCAGTGGTAATACACTAGCGTGCCGCTAATCATCGTCATCACTGCACCGATTAACACCATTTTCGTCTTCTTCAGGGATGAGATTTCTTCAATTGGCCAAGGAACGTAGTAATTTTTACAGTCGGAAGAAATAATAGTATTCCGCTGATATTTGTGTCGTATGCGACTGTAATTCTTAAACGGGAAAGTTAGGTTTTATTGATGAGTTTTTTTTTTTTGATGGATTTATTGATGAGTTAAGAAGAGATAATTACATTATTCATTACTCCCTCCGTCCGCCTATAAGTGTTACGTTACTTTTTGCACAAAGATTAAGAAAAGTGATTAAATAATAGATATAGTACAAGTGATGAAAAAGTAAGATATAAAGTGAAAAGTAAGATATGGGAAGCTTATAGGCGGACGGAGGAGGGAGTACTTTTTAAACGCAAAAACTTTTTTTTTTCTCTTATTTCCTACAATTGACTAATTTTTCTTCTTATTCCTCACTAATGTGAGAAATTTTTTATTTTACTCTCATATAAGTTCGAGTTATTTCAAAATAAATCATTTAACTTTCAATTTTACAAAATATTTCATTTACCTTTCATTTTAATTATTTTTTACATTAATTTTAATCATTTATGTTTTAAAAGAATTAGAATTGGCCACATTTATTAAAAAATGCCACATCATGCCATATCACTCTCTCCTCTATATATATTAAAAAAAGTAGAATTAATAACACCCCCATAATATTTTATACAGGAAAAAATGTAATTAAAATTTAAAAGTATTTTAAAAAACTATCTAAATCTTTAAAAATAATTAATTTACATAAATTCATTAATTTTTTTTTAAAAATCTTAGAAAATTAAATAGAATCTGAAATTAAAAAATAAATCATCAAAACAAAATTTAAAATATTGAAAAAATTTAATAAAACGTAAAAAAAAGTAAATTAAAAAAAATCAATAAAAAAGTAAGATTTTATTTTTTATTTAATTTTCTTAATATTTATTTTTAATTGAGCTGATTTTTCTTTCATTTTTTATCTTATTTAGTTTTTTTTTTTAAATAGAATCATTAATTGGTATTTTTAATTTAATTATTTTATAAATTTTATTTAATTTATTTAATATTTTTAGAATTTATTTGGATTTAATTGATTTTTTAGTTTATATATTTTTAATATTTAGTTGATTTTTTAAAATATTTTCAAATTTTATTTAGTTTTTCGTATTATTGAATATTTTTTTAATTAATTTTAAAATTTATATATAATTTTAATGATTTAGTTGAATTTTAAATTTTTATTCAATTTGTTTTGAAGGATAAATGGTAAATAAGAAAGAATTAGGATGTGTTTAGTAATAAAAATTATTTTTTAAATTTTAGTGAGGTGTGTATAACATTTGAGGTTTATATAACATTTTATTAGACGTTATATAGTAGTCTTACACAAAAAAAATTATTTGCATCTACTCAAACTAATTAATCGCTCAACTATATACATGGAAAAAAAATTATATCTACTTCAAACTAATTAATTAATTTATTTAAAATATATTAATTTATTATGAGTATTTGATAAAATAATAATATTATCATTAAATTTAGTTATACATTAAAAGAGGAATATATATATATATTTTGTCAGTAAAAGAGATTATATTACCACAATTGGGTAGGAGGGTTACCCACAATTACAATATAAGTTTATTACAGAGAGCTATATTAAATCTCTTATTAGAAAATTATGTTCCCTATTAGTCGCCAATTAGCATGAGGGGGTTATTCTCCCAGTCTGCATATTTAAAGTGAAGTTTCCTCAATCCATTGGCCCCGGTCCAAGTCCATAGTCGCGAGATCATCTCCGATTCTCCTTGCTAATTTCATCGAGTTGTACCTGTTCGTCTTTGTAGATAATTCATGTAAGGGTTACTAATTTCATCGAGTTGTACCTTGTTCATCTTTGTAGATAATTCATGTAAGGTTACTGAGTCATTTTATATACATTTATTTTTGTATTTAAAATTATAAAGTGTGTATAGAGTTTTTTTTTTTGTGTTATTAACTCTATTTTTTTTAATATATATAAAGGAGATCGAGATAGTGATGTGACATGATGATGTAACATATTTTAATATATGTGGCACCAAATTTACCAATTATAATTCCTTCAAAACATAAAGGATTAAAATTAATGTAAAAAATGATTAAAATTGAAAGGAAATGATATATTTTGTAAAGTTGAAACTTAAAAAAAATATTTTGAAATATCTCAAACTTAAAGGACTAAAATAAAAAAATTACCAGTCATGCACGCCTATGATCATGCACGCCTGCTTGAGACACTTCAGTGCTTATGGCAGATTACGGACCTCAAGGTTCTCTCTTTGGGAAAGGGTTTTTTCAATATCAGCTTTCCCACTTCAGAGGATAAAGATCGGATATTCGAGACCCGGTCTTGGCAGTTAAGGCCAGGGGTCATTCATCTTATAACATGGTCTCCTCACTTCAATCCGAACACTTTTAGGTCTTCGCTGGCCCAAGTCTGGGTTCGTTTTTCGGATCTCCCAATTGTGTTTTGGGACCCTTTGATCTTGGAGGCATTGACATATGTATTAGGTACTCTAATGAAGATTGATGAGCGTACCTTACACGGCACGATGGGCCACTATGCCAGATTACTAGTTGAGGTGGATATGCTTACCGCCCCCCAGACAACATTGCATTTCAGCTAGATGGTCACAGATATTTCGCTCAGGTCCATTTTGAGACTCTTCCTGAATTTTGCACCTCGTGTAAGATCGTGGGCCATTCTCTCGCTGTTTGTAGGAAATCTGCCAAGCGACGTGAACGGAGGGCTTCTTCCCGTCGGGGACAGAGCAAGTCTAAGAGGGGCTCCAGGCCTACTGACGGGGCACATGTGGAGGACCCCAACTCAGCACTAGTTCCTGTGGGGAACACTTTTGAGGCCCTTTCAGATGAAAACCCTGATTCCGAGCAGCATCAGGGTGACGAGTCAGATTCTGGTTCTATTAGACTGAAAAACTTTCAGATGGCGCCACCTCCTTTGGTCTCTTCCATCTTGGAGCACGCTCGCAGTAGATATGCTAGACCCATAGCATCGCCGCTTCGACGTCCTGTTAGGGGACGGAGTGCCCCGACTCATGACTCCCTCAGGGATACTGCAAAGAAGCCTTTTATGGTAGAGGACTCCAGTTTGACGGAGCAATCGAGTGTTTCGAGGCATAGCAGACGCTGGTCTGGGGAGGATTCTTGCTATCAGCCGCCGATGCACGGCTCGACGAGTGATCGATGATAGTGTTGTCTTGAAACATTTGCGGGGTGAGGCATATTTGGTCGAGGAATGCCCTTTATGAGGGAGATCCTCTATCTCCATTTCTTTTTTGTATTGCGGAGGAGGCTCTTGGGAGATGGATTGATTGGGAGATCGATAGAGGCCGACTTCGTCCCATCCGATATGTCACTCGTTATCTCTTCTATGCGGACGACATCATGATATTTTTGAGGGCCACTGAGTCTAATATCAGGAACCTGCATGCTGTTTTACAGGGGTATGGTCGTCTTTCAGGTCAGATCTATAGTCCTCCGAAGTCTAGGGCTTTCTTTGGGCGTGCTGTTCCCCAAAGGCTTCGTCGGCGGATGCTCAGAGTCACAGGCATCGTAGAAGGTTCCCTTCCTTTTACCTACCTAGGAGTTCCGATCTTTCGTGGTTACCCCAGGAAGGCTCATCTACAGCCTGTGGCAGCCGATGTTATTGCTAAGTTTAGTCGTTGGAAGGGTAGCTCCCTTTCCTTGGCAGGGAGACGATGTTTGATTAACTCGGTTATCACGGGATCTATGGTCCACTCTATGATGGTCTACAAGTGGCCTATTTCACTACTTCGCCAGGTGGAATCTGCTATGCGCAACTTTCTTTGGAAGGGAGACGTCAATCGTAAAAGTGGTTCTTGTTCGTTCTCGTGGAAGAGGGTTTGTGCTCCCTTTGGAGAAGGAGGGATGGGGGTTCGCTCCATTAGATTGGCGAATGCCTCCATTCTCTATAAGTTGAGTTGGGACATTCTTCAGCATACATCTCTAGATACAACTCTGCTTCACAGGAGACACTTTACCTCGGATGGCAGATTGCGCCCCCATGGGAGGATCTCATCTATTGGGCCAGGTATTCGTCCTCACGTCTCGAGGCTTTCTGATGGGTCGAGATGGTTGATTGGTAGGGGTTCGACAGTTAGCTTCTGGCATGATAACTGGTTGGGTTACACTATTTCTGATAAGATTGGCCTCCCGGATTGGTTTGCTGCTACCCTGAAGAGCACGGTTGGAGACTTCTTCTATGACGATTGTTGGCACTTTGAGGAGTGCTTCGTTACGGACTTCATAGATATCGTCAGAGACATCCTTCAGATTAGGGTTCTTCATGGCCCTGAAAAACGTATTTGGGAAGGTACCACCTCAGGGGAGCTAACCTCTCGAGTGGCCTATGACATGCTCAGATCTCCTCTCCCTCGTCTTGGCTGGTCGTCGTGGATTTGGAGTTCCTTCATTCCGATGTGTCGTTCTACGGTTATTTGGAGGGCGATATGGGGCAAGCTCCCTACTTCTGATTGGTTGGTCTCATTTGGGATTCACGGTCCTTCGATGTGTATGCTCTGTCGTAGAGACTCTGAGTCTTTAGACCACTTATTAGCTCACTGTCCATTCACTCTGGAGGTTCTTCAGCATCTGACTTGGCTTTTTGGAGTCACGATCCACACGGGGATCAACTTTCTTGATATCTTCCTCCAAGCTACTAGAGTTCGATTGGGTCCGCAGTCTTTGGAGTTATGGAGAGCGGCATTTGTCACTACAGCTTGGGCTATTTGGGCTATGCGGAACATGGTGGTCTTTGATGGGGTCTCCCCCTCAGTCAGACGTTGTATGGCGCAGATCGTTGCTGGTATTAGGGAAGCCAATAACATCTCTCAGGGTTATGCTGACGGTTCAGTTCGGGATCTCTCGATTGCCAGATCTCTTGGTGTTTTGGGCAGGCACAAGCCGACTCGACAGGGTTCGTCTGTTAGATGGATCCTCCCGGATCCGGATTGGTACAAGATCAACACAAACGGCAGTGCAACATCCTCTCCAGGTAGTCTGCATGCAGGGGCGGTGTTTAGGAACTTCAGGGGGTTCTTTGTTGCGGTTATTGCCCAAGAGGTTGGTTGGGGTATTCCTTTTGAGGCGGAGTTAGCAGCGGCACTCATTGCTATTCAGTATGCCCATGCCCAAGGGTGGCGGTTCTTATGGATCGAGTCGGACTCCAGTCTGACAGTTAGCACTTTGATGAGCTCTACTCCTTCTATCCCTTGGTGACTGCAGGGTCTCTGGAGTCAGGTTCATCCTCTTACCACATACATGCACACTCGGTATTCTCACACTTTTAGAGAGGCCAACCAGGCGGCTGACGCATTGGCCAAGACGAAGATCAACTGCATTTGGAGGGGCTATCCTCCAGATTGCTTACTTACTTTCTTGCATAAAGATTTGTATACCGTCTTTTACAGACATTGATTGTTAGAGGAGTTTACCTTTTTCCTTCGCCTGGGTTTTGTCCCTAAGGAGGGTTTTCCCAGGCAAGGTTTTAACGGCACTCCGGCCTCTGGCTCGACTTGTGAGCTTATGGTTTTAGGTTTTCTTTTTTTCTTTTATATTCCATACCTTTTTATTGGCCCTTCAGGGATAATATCAAAATAAATATGAAAAAAAAATATAATATTTGATAAGGATAAAATCAAAAAAAAAAACTATTGGCATGGAATGTCGCGTGAGCGGTGGACACAAAAAATAGTGTCACGGATGGACACTATATCATTCCCGTACACTCAATAAAAAGTTATTTTATCCTCTATAAAATATTAATAAATAATTTTAACATTAAATTTTGTGTCAAACTAAAAAGTGCAAAATCGAATGAAGGATAAAGAGAATATTGATGTTTTGAGATTATGGATTTTCTATAATCAGGTGTTCGCCTTTTTCTACAACAGAAAATCTATTAAAAGGTGACACTGTCACTTACCATCGTCACAGTGCGATCTACCTTTGTCATATAATAAAATAAGGAGATTTCACCCATAAAGTCTTTTCACTTATAGTTTTTACATATAAGAACAAGGTTTAAATTTAGTTACAAATAAGGTCAAAATCCTACTTAAATGTACTATCTTACTCTTAATATTTAAAATTGAGTTATAATATATTAATTAGTCAAAGATTTCAAAATTTGAAATGCAAATCTTCCTCTTTCTCTCTCTCTCTCTCTCTCAAACCTCGTTGATTATTCTACATCCCCAATTTTAGGACTTTCCCCAAAGCTCTGATATTCAAGTCTTCCCCAAAGCTATGATATTCAATTGCATTTTCAGACTTGAAGATCCGCAGAAAAATCATCAAATCAAAACTTCATTTGCAGTTTGAAAAGTGAAGAACCTATTTCCAAAGTAAGCATGTTTGCAACGGAAGAGACGAAGGGTTTATCAAAGTTTCTCAAGGTGCATACAAGGCTCTGCAAATACTTATAAGAGCGTTGACAACTAGACCACGACTCAATATCTTCTACCTCTTTGAATTCTTTCTTCTTAATGTTATACGAGCAGAATTTTCCTAACGGTTTAACGCTGAACATAATTACCGACCTTGATTCATCCAAGAAGCAAATCGAATTTAGATCAAAAGAATCTGGCAGTTTTTCTTCTTTGAATATAACAATATTTGATTATTCAGTACACTGAGTATAATTTCGCGATACATATATGTATACATATGTAATTCACCTGACTATAATGTAGAAAAAAAAATACTAAAGTTGCATCAGCATATTAATAATGCAGAAGTGTGCAGTAAATTATGTGCATATGTAAATATCATTATGTAGAAAAATGACTTTAATGAAAATTAGACCAACATTAATAAAACCAGTCTATTAATGTAGGCACATACTAGTGACTTGATTCAAGACTTCTAGAAATGTTGAAGACTGATTAATACGAAACAACTTGGTTTTCCCTTCGAATTTAATCTTGAGTATCACGAAATAATCCATTGATTGATAATCTGCTATTTATCTGAAAACCCTAGAATAATAACAAAATAACATGTAGAAAGACTAACAATCAATCTGCATCTCTGTGTTTAACCTAATATATGAAGATAAAAATACTTTTGAAACTGGAATCAATGATTTAACACATTAATTGAAATTGCATGCTCGATTAACTACACTGATCGATCTATACGAAATATGAATCGAATTTACAGAACTATTTTGTTATGGAAAACAATGATCAAGAATTTACGACCACCGTGTAAAATTGAATATGGATCGTTAATCAATCTGCATCTGTGTGTATCGCCAATATGGAATTATATTAAATTGTTGTGGTAAATCGTGTGAATGCGTGATGAATAAACAAGGTTGATAGATCGACGTTCAATGTCAATCGATTTTGTAGAAAATAATTTATTATAGAAAGTATTGATGAAAATTAAAAATAACCTTATAATATTCAATTGAATCTTGAATAAGGAAAGTCATTAAGATATGAATAATTGTAGTGATCTTGATAATTGATTTGAAAATGAAATTTTCTTGGAATCAATGCAAAATGTAAATGAAAGGGCGAGAAATAAGATATGAAATGAATTTTAAATTAAATATTTAAATTAATCTTGATATTTAAAGATAAGGGCGAAATAATATTAAATTATTCTTGATATTTTAAGATTGTTGCAGAAAGGGCGAAAAATAAGGAATGTGAAGAATTCATTAATTAATTTTGAAAATTTTAAATTAGCCTCTAAATTTAAAGTTAAGGGCATAATTAGTTATTTACATTCAATTTTGACCTTATTTTAAATGATTAGAATTTTTGTTCTTAATTGGAAAAGTGTCTGTAGGAAGAACCTTTTTTGTAAAAATTCTCATAAAATAATTGGTTAATAGCAAAAAAAATCATGATCTTTAAGATGCTTATCAATTACAACATATCTTTTTTTTCTTTGCAATTCAATGCACCTCTCAAATTGACAACAATTAAATCATGATGTGGTTGTCTGAGATGTCGAGGTACCACATAGATGTCACAAAATTATGAATATATTTTTTTAATTTTAAAATGTTTTTAACTAAAAACGATACTAAAAAAATTATTTTTAAAAATAAATCCTAAACCAATTTAACTAATATCATTTTTCCAAAAAAACTCAAAAGAATAAGATCGCATCCTCCCAATCATAGTCCACGAAAAAGTAATGTGAAATTTTGTATATTGTTTTTACTTAAAAATGTTTTTAAAATAAAAAATATTTTATTCAACAGTCATGACTTTTACGTAGACATTTGCCTAGTACCTTAATGCGTCTTTGATATATACACCATTTATGTGTTGTCGAAAAATAGACACATGTATCAAATTGTAAAACTTAATAAGGTGATGTATCGAATTGCAAATAAAAAAAGTTATCTTGTAATTGATAAACAACCTAAATGTGGTATTTTTTTTTGCAATTAACCCCAAAATAATTTAAATATATATATATAATTACTAAAATATCCTTGTAATATTTCTTTTAAAAATTCCTAAATTTATAAAATGATAATTTCATTTACATCCGATAATTTAAACACAATTTAGTTTAAGTCCTTTAAATATTCACTTTTTCATTTTACATCTTGAGGATTCAATTTATGATTTTTTTTATTAACATTTATTTAAATTTTTAATTATAAAAATTAAGGTCATTTTAGCTTGATGGACCACAACCCGTCCAAAGTCCGGCAGGCTCGTGTTGGGCCAGCCCAACCCGGAAAAGATGTTTTGAGGGCCGACCTGGGCTCAGCTCACCCCGGCACAAAAATTGTGGCCCATCAGGCTGATATTGGCTCTACTCGGCCCAAAATGTTTGACAACTCTAAGTGTACATGTATTATTTTATAATTAAATATTAGTTATTTAAATTTAAATATTATTGTCATTTTATATTTATTAATTTAATTTATTAGTAGGGCGAAATAGTGCAATTGCACATTGCATAGAGCAAACACATGCACTATTGCGAAGTGTAATCTTATACAAATAATTATATACGATGAATAAATGAGCAAACAATATTTAATGAATTTTCTTTTTTCCCTTTCTAACCATAGAAAATCCCTAATGTATGAAGAAAATGTTATATTGAAAAATAGGTAAAATCTTTAACTCATTTATATATAAAAAAATGAATAATTTGCTTAGGCTCCATTTGGATGGAGGGATTTAGATTTATGAATTTTAAATCCACAATCAAAATCCACTCTACTTGTTTGAATTAAAAAGTAGATGAATGGATTTGAAATACTTAGACTTGAGCCCATCTTCTTTTTAGTTAAAATTGAGAGAATTTTAAATTTTCACTAAAATCATGTCATTTGAAATTTTGTATTTTTAAATCATTTCATTTAAAATATTTCCTCAAATTAAATCCCCTATCACACCGCCTTAATGCATTAAATCACATGATGTTCTGTTCAACTTTCAAACCATAAAAATATCTCGCATAACATTTTCAAACTACAAAAAAATTATGTACAATTAACTCGTGTTAATATTAATATACACGATTGATTTTTTTTCTTTCTTTACAAACCGAATTTTATATACTGTTATATATATTATGTTCGGTCAAAGAGTCAACATATAACTTATTGACCAGTTAACAATTCAAAGAAGAATAGTCAAAGTCTTCAGTCCTAGTCAACAATGGCGAGGACGAGCATACAATAAGAAACAAGTAAGAAAGTCTTCTTAAAAGGGTCAACAAGTAAAGGAAATCCACATGAGAGCGAGAACGAGAAATTGGCGAAAATGTAATCAATGGTCGCCTAATTGAAGAAGAATTAGAGGTATTAATAAAGTAGTGTATATTATCCAAGTCAAGATGGTCGGCGATGATTAAGATGACAAGCAGTGTTAGGATTACGAAGCAGAAGCCTCAAAGATTCAAGAGTACAATTATTGTGAGAAGGCCCAAGATCAGTTGCTCGCCCAAGGTCCTATAGGGCGAGGACGACCAAAAGCCAACATAATCGAGTAACATCGAACAAGAAACTATGAAATTCATATTTGGAGCGTTGACAAGTCAAAGGCGGTGTAACTAGGGTGTTCGACGATGAGCATCGTACACGATGGGACATTTAATGGATGGTTTCAGAGGCATTTAATGCAAAGTAGTTGCATTAAATGCATGAAATGATCATTTAATAACAACTGTATTATCGATTAATAGGTGGTTTAATGTTATGATGCCAACAATCAATGCATGCAAATGTAACCTACTATATAAATCCCTTTGAAGGCTAAATAAATTCATTCGAAACTTTCCCAAGAAAACATTACACTTTTGTTTAGTTTCTCCTCGAAGTCTTAGAACACTTCTCAAGAACACAAACCCTAATTTCAAGAGTTCATTAAGAACTTCTTTGATCATCTTTCAATCCGTATAAAACACTTAAAATATAAATGATTATGTTTGTTGGTCCTCTAAGGAGTATGACACAAGTGTATGGGGGGGGGGGGGAGAGGAATACACTTGTGTGTTCAAATTTTTTTTTTCAAACAGTTTTGACCTTATCAGGAGAGTTGTCTAATATCTTCTCTGAGTGAGTAAACTTTAATAGATAATCAACCTACTGAAAATTATGAAGTAATCAGTTGGACAACTATCTAGAAGAGTTATTAAGTGCGGAATGTGGTTGACATTTTTCTTGAGAAAACTCCTTAATTAATTTCTGAAACACCAGTTTATCAGGAACTTTGTCTAAAACTGTTTTTCTCAACTTCTATGAAATAAATTTTTCAGCAAAGCTTTGAGTGCAATGATAATGAACAAATGCAATAAGTAAATGACACAACAATTTATAGTGGCTCAAAGTCTCAAGTTCCTACATCCACTTTCCCTGATTTAACAGGATAATTCCTTAACACCTGAAATTAGCTTGTTTTATAGTGTCAAGTTGCACTGATGAACAACACTATCTTAGTGCTTTGATCCCTAGGAAATTCAGAGTCCTAGTACTCAACTTCTCTGAGTTAAAGCTGTATTTTCACTTAACAACTCTTAATTCCTCACTTCTACAACAAACACTCCTTCTCTTAAGAGGTAAGGGTTTGAGGTTTGGTTCCAACTAAGTGAGATATCCTTTACAATAAGAACAATGTAAAGGGATAGGATATCTCTTTGCTGAGCTTGAATTTTACAAAGTGGGCTTAGCTAGAAGTGACCAGGAAACTTGGGATTCTAGTAAGTAAGCTTTGGTTTCCTTGTGATTGCTTGATGATAGTTTTATAGCAGATAAATGGATATGGATTCCTTGGATCACTTCTGTATTTATAGAACAATTTGATTAACTATCCGTTGGAGAGATAGATATCCAAATTGTCTATTTGCAGCTCCATTGAAACGGCTACTAGAGCTTTCTTCTATTATCCACTGTGTATAAAAGGTTCTTCAATGGTTGCTTGAATGTATGGTGTTGGCTTCTGAAAAATACAATTGTGTAGACTTGTGTCAATTTCTAAGCTTGCACATTTTCAAGATTGATTGTGTCAGAACTTGTACTTCACCAACGGTTTGATGGGACAAGTTCTCTGAACATTCTTGCTGCAGATAAAATGTTCTTCAATCTTTAATGCTTCTAAGTTTTCAATGCTTGTTCAGGCTTGATGGCTTTAATGCTTCATTAATATTATCTCTTGGTGTAGATGCATTCAATGCTCTTGATCCTTAGTTCTTCTCTTCATCACTTGATCTGATACAACCCTCATCACTGCTGCCTTCAATAGATCAGGTTTCTTGCTTGAACTTTGTACATTCAGTCATGTTGTCCACTTCAGGTGTTCTGTCTTCATATGTTCAACAAAATTGAGCTAAGACAAAACTATTAAGATGCCTAACATTTCAGCTTGGACAACTATCCTGAAACTATGATATCAACATTCTTGAGATTCTAGACTTAAACAAAATTCTAAAACTGTCCTGAGACAAACAAACTGATTTACTATCTCAACTAAGCTAACTATCATCATTCAGGGGTTTTGGTATTTTAATCAAAATCAATTCATTTCCCAACAATGTTTGTCACTAAAACTGTCCTGAGACAAACAAACTGATTTACTATCTCAACTAAGCTAACTATCATCATTCAGGGGTTTTGGTATTTTAATCAAAATCAATTCATTTCCCAACAATGTTTGTCAACGTTTATTAGATTTAACCCGACAAAAGTCGTTACTGTTGAGTTTTCGAGATGGACTTGGACCCTCCATAATATTCTATTTGGTATGGTACTGCCCGCTTTGGGTTAAACGAGCCCTCACAGTTTTACTTTTGAGTTTTCTCTAGAAGACCTTATAGGCTTATACCAATAGAGATACTAGTCCTCTCTTTATACCCCATAATTCTCTAATGCTTTTTTCGATGTGGGACTTGTTTAACTCCAACAATCCTCCCCTTCAAACAAAGACTATCGAGAATCACCTCAATCGATCCGCTTTATCTAGGTCATCATGCCTAGTTCACAGAGATACTAGTCCCCCCCTTTATACCCTATAATCCTTTAATGCTTTTTCGATGTGGGATTTGTTTGACTCCAACAATCCTCCCCTTCGTCTAGGCCATCATGCCTAGTTCACATATATAACAACTCTATCTAGGTCATCATGCATAAAAGGTCTCATAACAATAGAGATACTAGTCCCTCTCTTTATACCTCATAATCCTTTAATGTTTTTTCGATGTGGGACTTGTTTGACACCAACAATCCTCCCCTTCAAACAAAGACTACCGAGAATCCCCTCATTCGACCCGCTCTATCTAAGTCATCATGCCTAGTTCACAAAGATACTAGTCCCCCCCTTTATACCCCATAATCCTTTAATGTTTTTTCGATGTGGGATTTGTTTGACTCCAACAATCCTCCCCTTCGTTTAGGTCATCATGCCTAGTTCACATATATAACAACTCTATCTATGTCATCATGCATAAAAAGTCTCATACCAATAGAGATACTAGTCTCTCCCTTAATACCTCATAATCCTTTAATGTTTTTTCGACGTGGGACTTGTTTGACTCCAAAAATCCTCCCCCTCAAACAAAGACCACATAGCATCCCCTCAAATGATCCGCTTTATCTAGGTCATCATGCCTAGTTCACAGAGGCTCCGTCGTTTCTCCAAGGTTTAGTCGTTTCATATTTTTTACTGTGACAACAGAGACTCCTCCACATCACATTCTTTCAGGACCATGGCCATGATTCCCACAGACAACTAAACCATCACGACTTTGCTTTTAGTTTTCCCCAAAAGACCTCATATCAATGGACATACTAGTTCCCCCTTATACCCCATGATCCTTTAATGTTTTTTTAATGTGGGACTTGTTTGACCCCAATAAATACTAGATCACTTATTTGGAAAAATTACTGCGCTTATAAAGTGATATTTAAACATTAATTTATGCTAGAAATGTTAAAATTGGCTAAGCCTGTTGGGCCAGACCGTCCAACCATAAAAATTATGGGTTAAACTCAAGTTTTCTCAGCCCACTAAGAGGCGAGCCTACACGGACCACCCCGTTTGGGCCGAGGGTTTTGGTGGGTTGGGGGCGGATCAGCCCGTCAATCCGCCTTTTTATTTTTAAATAAAAAAATATTATTATTATTATTCTATTATTATAATTAGTTTAATATTGTAAAAAAATAACAAAAGCTAACCACATCTTTGAGACTTATTTAACAACTCAGAATTTAGTCATTGCATCGCAATTCACAATTAAAATCTAGAAGTAAAAAAACAGTCAAACATAACAAGTCTTTGTCTCGCATTACAAACTCGCGCTGCTCACGTAACTTTTTTTAGTTCCAACGTTAGACGTCGATCTTACAATTATAGTTTTATTGTTAAATTTTAGATTATGATAATATATTTAATAATAAGCGTGCAATAAGAGATAAAATTAAGAGACTTTGAATTTTGGAAATGAAGATGATGAATTTATAAATATATTTTTTAAAAACTCGGGTTGGCCCGCCGAAATCCGCAACCCCCCCCCCCCTTTATGGGTTTGGTATAGATTTTGGCAGCTCGCATAGCAAATGGACTGGCCCGCCCCATCAATTGGCGGACTTTTGTGATTTTGGCCCGCCCCCCTCCCGCCGCCCCGTTTCAATAGCTCTAAATTCTGCATAATTCAGTGCATTTATATGTGTAAAATGATGTTGTATTAATACAAAATAAGTGATGTGGTATTACAAATTGCAAGAAATTGTATTGTGCAATTGGTACGTGAAAGTGTGACTCTCATAATTATATGCAATATTATATTCAAAAGGTTCTTAAAATATTTTTTATATTTGTAGTGTTGAAAAAAAAAAAAAGATAAAACGTGAGAGATGTTATTAGTTATGTACACATTGTTTGTCATACACCACTAATAGTAGTTATAGTATTACTTCTTAACAAAAAAATATTACTCCCTTGTATTTGTTTCTTTTTTCACATGTTTTAATAAATATTTTTTGTTTATGTGTAAATTAGATAAAATAGATAAAGTTGTAATGAAATAAAGTAAGTGTGGTGGGATATATTTTTTAAAAAAGAAAAACATGCACACTTATGTGAACAAGTAAAAAGGAAAACAAACAGACTTTATGTAGGCGTAGAGAGTATTAATTAATGGTATATGGTAAACAATACGACAATACAATACTTACGTGACCTGTACACTACCACTCCATATGACAATACACTATAGTAGTGATATCCGACGTTATGATTATATCGTGCCCTTGTTTCATGACATCTTAATATTGTACCGTGCCATCTTTCAAACATCTGACACACATAATTAATTGTACCGTGCAATTTCAGACATCTGATACTCATTCAATTCATAATAATTGTACAATCAGTCAATCAGGGACGGAACTATGCCTACTGTGGGGTGGCCATGGCCCCCCTCCAATTTTTTTTTTTTTGCTATTATATCTATAGCATTGAATTATATTAAAATATATTTATATTTATTAGTTTGAACTCTCATTATTTAATTAATGTGTATCTCATACCATATTAATTGGAACTTGAGAATTAAGTCCAAAAATAAATTAAACTCAGCACAAATTGCATAAATAAAATAAATTTTTTTGGATTAATTAGATTAAGGTTAGACCTACCATTTTTATATTAATATATAAGTGAGACATTCTAAATTTTTATATTAATGTTATATTTATGTATTTTGAGATATTTAATTATGAATTTTTAATACACTTATAAATATTAAAAAAAAATTCATATAGAATATATGCTAGTGTTAAATTTTATATTTTGACCTCCCCTCTCCCGGAGTTCTGGTTCCGTCCCTGTGTACAATGCCATCTTTCAGACAACCAATACTCATGTTCTACCCTCTATTACCTCTCTAACATGTCATGCATATCATAGTTTATAAGTCACAGTAGCTCAACAAATCACATGAACCCATATAACTTTAAAATATACAAGTATTAAACTTAAATAACAACTTTGATGATTTTCTAAATTTTCCTTTAACTTGCTCTATGGCTTGAATCCATGATATATATATGAACCAGAATGATCCTTGTAGGCTTGGGCCTAGCCTGATCTAACTTATTTATAACACGAGTTAGACTAAGATTTTTTAAAAAATCTATTTACTTAAGTAGGTAGAACTTAAACTTTATAAAAGACATTATAAACCTAACAGACTGACCTATTTAAAATTATATATATAATCGTAGTTAAATATTTTTTATATATTTTATACTCATCATTATATTTTATGATAAAATACTTCTTAAAATCTAATACTTAACAGTAAATTAAAGAAAATTAAATTTCATATAACCCACTTATTGAGTTGCAGTGTCTCTAAAATCTACTGTAATATAACTAATCAAGATTACTTTTGAAAAAAAAACTAATTATCTTGAGCGGAGATAATTATATTTTGTTTGTTTAGTTGATTGAATTTATTTTAGTACATGAAAAATCGGTATTATGTTTTATTAGAATTTATCGTTGTAATTAATTTATTTTAATTGTGATTTTTTTTTTCAATTTTAAATATTGATTTGTATTTTTATATTTGACCTATTTATTTAAAAGGACAAGTCAAGCCTATATAAAAATATATTATAGATAGTAGGTCATATTTAGACTAATTTTTTTTAAAAGGAGGTCTGACGGCCTATTTTTATGCAAGATTTGACGGCCTATTTGGTATGAGTATCTACCGTGGTTTGTAAGATAAAAAAAAAAAAAATAGTTAGTAAAAGAACTTAATGAAGGGAATAAATAATAAGAGGGGGAAAAATCTTTGATGACTTCAACTTAAACCTCAAATAGTGGATGAAATCTCCTACAAGATTGAAGTCCTTCTTTTGCTTAAATGGTGATAAAAAAAAGAGTTTTACTATCACCAAGGAGAGGCTATCGAAAATGAAGTTGGGAGGAGAGGAGAGGAGAGGAGATATATATATATATATATATATATATATATATATATATATATATATATATATATAGAGGGCATGCATAATGGAGTGAGAAAAATAAAATATATAAAGATGGAAAAGGATGGCCATAATGACCGACCAAATGGAGTACCGGCCGGGAAAGGGAAATGTGGTGGAAAGTTGCTTAGCATATGGATTTTGTAAGGTAATTAGTTAGATTTTCTTCTTGGATTTTATAGGGTAAGTTTGATTTTCTTCTTGGCAATGGTTCACGAGCTCTCGCTAAAATTAAATGACATCAGCAAATCGCCAAATTCCAATAACCAATGTCCTTGTTATTTCCCTCGTTAAATGCAAATGAATATTAAATGCCCTCTTCATTTAGCGAGGGTTAGTTATCTTATTACTCAATAATTTTCTCACCATTTCATGAGGGTTTTTTGTCTTAGTCGATATTATACTTGTCATTTTGTGAGGGATTTTCATTTTATGCCCTCACTCCCTCGCCATTTCACAATTTTTTTTATAGTGTGAAACACATAACCTAGCTAGGCATGTAGTTCTAAATATATACAATAAAATCTCTATAAATTAATAACATTAAGAACATGAAATTTTATTAATTTAAAGAGATATTAATTTATTGATAAATTAATATTTTATTAATTAAAAGAGAGACTCCTTAAATTAAGTAAATTTAGTACATACTATATATTAAAAATAAATGAGTCCATATATGTTTCATTGATTATATACATGTATCAATCAATTCTTTGTAACTAATTAAATATATTCATGTATAATATCAATTCATTGTATACAATTAACTATTATATTGATGGACACATGTATCAATTCATTGAAATTACTTAAATATACATGTTTACATTAATTCGTTGCACTTAAAAATAACTATTATAGCCCATTAAATATATTCATTCATGATGAATGAAACATATACTATACATATAAAAATAAAATAATTCATAACACCCAACCATGTCTTGATTGTCTTCTCATCTAAAAGGCATCGATCGCAACATCATCCATGAATGATCAAATGCGTAGATAATTATGTAAGTATAAGAGAGATCATTCCACATGCACTCAAAAAGATTTATAAGAGTGGGTTGATGAAAAAGATTAATAAGAGACCATACCATAATATTTATAATTGTAATATTTATGAATTATTAATTTAGAGTTTTAATGGGACCTAATATTTATAAAGGGATTTTTTGAAAAATTATTATATTACTATCTTATCGAATTTGATGATTTTTTACAAAGACTCAAGTCGGGATCGATAGATTTTATTATTTTAGAGAGTTCATTAATTTATAGAGGTTTTACTGTATTACTATTCACATAATTCACCAAAACATGCATAAAATACATTTCCTCAAGCTTTGTAAAATTTTTCCTTCTATTTGACATACTAGTATTGTACCCGTGCGATGCACGGTTAAATATATTTGTCGATAATCACTTCTAAAAATAATTTTTATTAAGTATCTTTAAAATAACTCCTATTATTAATTTTAGGATTTTATCCCTTAACCATAAAATAGATCATGTTCCTTAAAAAAATTGATCAATTCATAAATATAAGGGTTGGTCTGTTATGGACTCGAGTGTATGCTGTGCACCCTAGTCCATGTGCACTTTTCAGTTTACTAACTTACACTTTTTAGTAAATGAGTAATAATTGAAACGTGCAACACCATTACCAAAAAGTGTAAGTCAGTAAACTGAAAAGTGCACATTGACTAGGGTGCACAGCATGCACTCGAGTGCATACTAGACCTTACCTAAATATAAATCCGCGAGAATAATCTATTTTGACCTAAATTAAAATAAGGTCCAAACAAACCCTACTCATTTTTCTTATAAAACTTGATATCGTGAATTCATTTTGTGGGACGGAGATGGAGTATCATATTATGAATAAAATGAAGCACGTTAATAAATCACAATTTTATTAGAATAAAGTAATATGTTATTTTAAATTTAAAGACGCTAACTAAAAAAATTACTAATCACAAATAAATTTGGTAAAAAACTCTAGAAGTAATAAAATTGAAATAAGTTTGAATGTTTCTATTTAAATCACAACACATTTCAATCAAATATAAAACTATGTAAAAATATATTACTCCACAGATAAAAGTATACAATACAAACTGACATTCAATATTAATGATATTGTTTAGGTCCATATGAATTGAGAAAATAATATTACCCAACTATATACTCCCTCGATCTATGTCATAAGCTAGCTTGGTGAAACATTTATTATGTGAAATTATGAAACACGTGCAAACTGAAAAAAAAAAAAATGTATATGGTGAAACATTTATTATGTGAAACTATGAAACACTTGCAAACTGAAAAAAAAAAAAATGTATAATGAAAATGGTTCTCAACTCTACCTAACAATCTATGTTCTAAATCACATCTCTTGTCAATTTTTTTTTTTTACCAAGCAAACTCACTGATTTTATATAATAAGATTACATATGGTACCCGTAGTACAAGTTTGTACTTAGAAATAAGCTAACACCAATACACATGTGAAAGTGTGTTCGGTATAGTGTTTAAGTAAAAACAGATTAAGGTTGTACCAAATGTTGAGACAAATTGTACAACACTGACTCTAACAAAATATCAGAAATACAGATACACAACAGAAGACTTGAAACACTAAAAACAAACGAGACACAATGGAAATATTTTTCACATAGATTTTATAAATAAAAATCTATGTGAGCCTTACAGCGAAATATCAATACTTATCTTCAAGTACAACTGTTGTGTGAAATGTTACAACAATAACCTGCACAACAAAAACTACAAACGAGGCAGGTGCCTTGTTCTAAAAACGATCTAAGTGTATGAATTATACACTGCCGAAATGCTAGTCCTATCTATGATTACACTCTCGATAGATAAAGAAAAGCGCATAGTCATACGGGTGGGATACTTCGTATGAACTAAAAGGTATAACTATTGGGGCCACAATTTCCTAATAGGATGAACACTAGTCTAGGATATTGATCATAATACACTGAATTGTGGAGCCTTCCTTCGGTATTTATAGAAGTGGGGTGCGAATTCTAGAGGCTTCCAACATTGAGGTCCTATTTTTTAGGAGCTCAACTTACATGATCTTTCTAGATCCTTCTTGCATGCTCCAGGTCGTTCTAAAAGGTTCCAGGCTGGTCTAGCACGTTCTGCAATGTTCTGGAATCTTTCAGGTTCCAGATCCTTGTAGAAGCTTCTAGATCCTGCCAGAAATGCAACAACATTTAGATCAACATTTAATGTAGCATTTCAGAAAAGACTTAGAAAAAATCTCGGAAGGTCAAATTAAGATGTTGTTGATAATGTTAAAGCATTCAAGAGTTAACAACATCTACAATCTCCCCCAATTTGACCTTTCGACTACAACACACTTGATGCACATATATTTCTATACATACTCAGTTTTATGTAGTTTTATGTACTTATCTGAGGTGAACATCTACACTAAATACTAGTCAAGTCAATACCTGTTGTAATCTTTGGATCAAATCGAACGAAGATCAAGGATAATCTTACAATGATCCGTGCCATAAGATCAATATAATTTTACCCAAAAACAAAATAAGCATAAACAGTACACTTATTCACAACATAAGTAATTTACTAAAATCATAAGGTGAACTGGAAGAATTAGCTTAAGATTTGAGTATGACACTAAACAAATACAATCAGAGCAAAGAAAGAAAAGAAAGTGAACTGCAAATACTCTAGTCAAACCTAAGCATGATTAACTGTAGGTCCCTAGTTGAGTTAATAATATTGAATAAGTTAGGAAAATGTCTATAGGGGGGTGAATAGACTTTTCAAAATCTTTCAATATATCAGAATACAAAATGCGGAATTTATCAGATTACAATGAGCCCAACAAATTTATACTCAACTAATTTCGATATAAGAACACTGGACTTGTCTATTCTATATGCAGTTTTAATCAATTAAACAAGTAATCAATTAAACAACAAATAAAACAGTAAAGTAAACAACACACAAGATTTATAGTGGTTCGACAACTTGTCTACATCCACTCTCACAACTCCAGTTGCGAAATTCTTATTACTCTTCTCTTCGAGTAGTGTGTTCTTGTGGCTTTAAGTACCAAGAAATAAGACTTTGATCTTCTCGATAACACTACCAAATGTTTCTTCGATCTAACTAGCTATTTTACAAGTAACTAGCAACTTGAACAAAAACTATAAAAATAAAACTTCTCTTTAATCCGGTAGTTGCCTTTTTCAATTTGACTTGTCTCTTGGCTTCAACTTTCCGAACTTGAACTCTGCGAGTTTCTTTGCTTCGAATATCTTCAGTAATTGCTTCAGTATGTTGAGTTTCAGTAGTCTTGAATCGTAGAATACCTTGAAGTATTTATAGACTTCTGAATATCAAGAATAGTTTTTATCTAACTAACTTTCTTGATAACTAACTTCTAACTGCTTCTTCTTATCCTTTAATTAGTTATTCCATAACTAACTCTTCAATATATATCCTTCATACGCGTTTCTGACTTAAGAATCTTCCTTCTTTATGCGCACTTGTCCAGTCTTCCATACTTAGACAATTCTTCAGTCTATTTATACTTGTCTTGTCTTGCGCGTCTTCTTATCTTCAGTAGACTTCTGTAGTAGACTTCGATATAGAACTAAACTATACTAGTCCTATCATCTAATCCTAACAAGACAATTGCATTACTTTAAGCTTTATAACTCAACTTAGTCATCTTAAATCTATACAATAATATACAAACATACAAAAACATATGAGCTTCTATACAATGATTAAATGCCCATCATAAAACCTAACATAGTACTTATAAATCGTACTTGTCTTTTCTTTACACTTAAACTTTCTTTCATACTTTGTACTTTTGTACTCTACTGATCTTCACAAGACGACTTCCATAACTAGATCAGTCAACATTTAGAAATATTCAAGTCTACTTTTGGCTTATCAAAACTACTTCTTATTTTCATCAATTAGGACTTATATTAGGATTCATATCCCAACAATTTCCCCCTTTTTTATGAAGCCAAAACTACTTGAATTATTTCACGTTAGTAGATCAGTTAAGTAGTTATCTTCTCAAAATGTGTTATCTTTTTCATTCATATTCATAAGATCGGATAGATTACAATTACTTAGACAAAATGAAATAGAAACTAAGTAAAGTACTTACAATTACTCACTGATGTTATCAATGTATGGATTCGGAATGCAGAATGCTTCGAGAACTCTTCTGTGAATGTCAGAAATATGATCTTCGTTGTCTATCTTCTCCTTCTCGAGCAAGTCTTCTTCAAACTTCTTCACCTTGTTGAAATCGATCCGCTTTCTAGAACCAAGTAGTGGAGTTTCCCACTTTGGAAAATCAGGAACCAATATGTTGTAACCAACAACAGTTGCAATGCGCATGATCAAGGTCCACAAGTCTTCATCTTCTGCTTCCATGAACTTATCAAACACAACATATAGCTCTTCTTTGCTGTCTGGGTCACCATACTTACGAATAATCCAATGATCTAATTCTCATTTCTTCTTGACAACAATCCAAAAATCTCTATGCTCATTGTCTATGAACTTGTCTATGTGGGCATCTTCGATCATTTCTGGATTCGCTTTCATCTTTTGCAGCCTGTTGATGTGTTTACCTAACAACTTCTTGTTAGCATAACAATCATCTTCTAACTTCTACTTCTTTAGAATCTCCGTCTAATCTAGATCAACAATGATCTGACCTATAGATTCTTTAACTTTTGGTTCTGACATAACCAACTTTCTTTTCACAACTCGCCTTGTCTGAACCTCTTCAGTAGCAATAGACTTGCCTTTAGCTTGTCTCTTCTGCTTTTCTGCACTTGCTTGTTCTAGATCAGCTTTCTTTACCAGTTTGACTCTTCTTCTTGTTGGCCTACTAGTCTCTTCTGTAGCAGTAGCAACAACAACACTTGCAATATTAGGTTCAACAATTTTCACCTCTTTTGTCTCTTCCCCCTTTTTAGCTTCATCACTTGCCTTAAGAGTGAATAGAGAGGTAAATCGAGTCATTTCTTCTCTAACAACTTCCTTCATCAACTCAACAGTTCTATCAATCTGCTTCTGATGCGACTTGTTTTGACTCAACTTTTCAAGATGATCAGCTGTATACTCTAATTTCTTTGAACAGAAAGTGAACTCGTTTTTGAAGTGAGTAGCAGTCAACTTGAGCAATCTGTTTTCCTCAGTCATTTCTGTCAGGAGAGCTCTAGCTTGCACCAACTGATCTTTTGCTTCTCTTCTTTGCTCATCTGCTATCTCAATCTTCACACGATAGAGTCTTTCCATCTTTTTAGATTCTTCAGCTAACACTCTTGCAAAATCAATAGAACACTTCTTAGAATAATTGATCTGTCTTTGCAAGAAGTCTTCTAACTGAGTGTACATCTCTTGTCTGAAGGTGGCATCCATCTGATTAACCTTACCAACTATCAGTTCCTTATAACTATCTACAAGAGACTTATTCTATTCTTCAAGAACTTGTTTTAAATCGGACTTCAGAAATTCATCGATAGATGACTGAATCACTTGCTTTAAATCCATCTTCAACTCATCTAAAAATTCAGTTGAAATCACTTGAGTCGTTTGAGCAGCTTCAATATGAACAGCTTCTTCCATGATTTCATCATCATCAAACACTTGAACTTCAACCAAGTCGTCTTCCAGATCAGTAGACAAGACCTCATCTTCTACTGCTTCAACATCTGGAACGAGACTTCCTGCTGTGGCTTTCAAACTGATAGGAGGATAGTAAGGTACGTTAGCTAACCTCGCTTCCTTTGCTTTTCTTTCAGCCACTTGTTGTTCCTTCTGAACCAACTGAACTAACTTGGCTGTGTAAGCACACGTCTTAGACGGAAAATATTTCTCTAACTGTCTGGTAATTTGACCAACATTGCATCGAGGGCCATGTGCGTGTTCCACTTGGAATTCAAATACCACTCCACGCAGTTGATCAGAGCAATTATCCAAATCAATGATCGGATCAGTAGACCGTACCTCATCTACTGGCTCAACATCTTGCATCACCTCATCTTGAGCAAGATCAGTTTTCGAGACTTGTACACCAACACTCGACTTTGCTTCTGATGGCAGAATATCAACAGAAATATTTAGCATCCTTTTGACAAGAGCAGTCAAGGCATGCGCTGGGAGTAGTTCAGAGTGATCCTTCACTCCAATATTTTCTTTTTGCTCCATCTCCCAGTCCTGAAAATTTGAAATTCCACTCATTCCAAGAATAACTTCAAACAAGTCTTCAGTCGGACCTTTCTTCAATGCAACCCACATGCATATTCTGA
Organism: Galeopsis tetrahit; assembly: GCA_963675135.1. Lineage (NCBI taxonomy): Eukaryota > Viridiplantae > Streptophyta > Magnoliopsida > Lamiales > Lamiaceae > Galeopsis > Galeopsis tetrahit. The sequence continues at coordinate 48,520,863 of OY776119.1, read as the reverse complement.
TCAACTTTTCATACAACTCTGAAGTTGTATCGATCTCGACTGACGGTAGCATCTTTTTCAAATTTCTGGTCATTTGTGCACGTAACCTCTTTTCACGTTGACACATTGGATAATCAACCAGGGCTTCAAATCTGTTTTTGGGAGGGGTCTGAGTAAGTGGGGTCCTTAACTCAGTTGCTGAAGTGTCAGCTAGACGAGTTCCCAAAACAGATGGGTTAATGAGGTCAACATTTTCTGTTGTGGAAGGGATATTTTGGATTGTGGTTTCTTGGGGCTGTGATGTGGCTAGGTTTGGTATATCAGCTGTAGGAGTATCAGCTGTAGCATATATAGTAGTGTCTTGGCTTATGTTTGATCTCAGCGGTTGAACGATCAATGGAGAGGTTCGGGAAATAGGTCTGGCACGAGATCGAAGTGATCTTGCCTTGGTTTTCACAGGAATATCGAGAGGAATGGAAATAGTACGAGTAGAAGTACTAACCATTTCAGTCGTCTTGTCTGGTGAAGGACTCGACTCAACTCTAACCAGTCGATATGTTTCTACATCCTCAACTTCTTTCTCCGAATCTTCATCCGACTCCGTTTTCTCAAAATCATCTATAGCCTCGATCATGCCTCATCTGACGCATAATTTACCAAAGCTCCACTGGTTCCAGCTTCGGCCTCATCTTCTTCAGCACTAGACGAGTTGGCTTCCAACATCACATCTCGTGGATTGACTTTGACTTGTCCACGCTCAAGAACCCTTTGCTCTGCCTGTCTGTCGAGAGCATCCTTTTTCAGATAATGTTTAAGGACATGAAATGGCTTACCCTTGCTCCAGTTCATCTTGTTTGGGAGTAAGACGGGTAGCAAGATACATAGCTTGTTTCCAAAGCTAACAGCAGCAGACACCACCCATTCTCCAGCATCGGTGTCCACCCTTACATTATTCTCAAAATACATCAACCTATCCAAGAATAATCTGTACCAGTTTCCATCAGTGATGCCATCATAGATTGCGGCCATCACCCTCGCCTTCTGGAGAGTTACCGAATCATAACTTCCGGTCACTCCGAGCAACATTTTGCTGGCTATGTCCAGGAGTGTTTTGTACTTGGGTAGCAACTCTTTCTTTTTCACGGACGGAATCTTGCCATCTCGCCCTAATTTCAATTTCTTTCCACAAAAGATACTCAGGTATCTTAACTCTTGCCCTGCTCCATACATTTCTACATTGATCGAACCTGACGGCAAACGAAGAGTGTCGAATAGAACTTCACGAGTGATCTCCACTCGACTACCACCAACAAAGGCTTCGATGGAGTCGCCTTGACGAGTAGAAGTGGCGAAGAACTCCAGCACTTCCTCTTCATAGACCACTTCTGGAAATGCTTCCATATAAGGTCTCAATCCGCATCTGAAGCACTTGATGAGGATTTCTTTGTTGTCGTCATTGTGCCTTCCATTGAAGAACACAGAGCTTTCAACGTGCACATTGCCTTCCGAAGTATATCTGCCTAAATCGAATCTTGCTTGCATGTTAGTAGAAACGTCGAACATAGATACGATCGACATCGTGAGTGAAATAAGTAAGAATTAATACACAAAATGCGAATAACAAGAGAGTTTTGATTGCTTGAAAGTAGAAGAGTAAAGTGAATCGTGGGGAGAGATTTTAGGAAAGATCAGTTTTGTTAAAACTCAATTTTTGAATGAATGGCCACAATTAACTTATTTGATCTAACGACAATGACTCTTGGTATTCAGTTATGTAATCGAGAGGATAATGTGATTTGATATTGTAAGTTTTGGAATCCGCTCTTTCTATTGGTTAGTTCAGAGGAGTGTACTCATCTGACTTAGTCCAATGGTTTTTAGGCGGGAACTGGGTGTATACACCTCATTAGATGGAGTGTATATATCCAGTCTTAGGTTTTCCAAAAAAATTGCACTATCAAATTACATTAATACCCTTAATATACGTTTTAAACACTTAGTGAATTTAAGATCACGAGAGAGCTTATCTGGTCTGTTCGAGTTCATCAAAACAAATTAGTAGACTTCATTTGCACTAGACGAGTTCCCCCTTCGACTGTGCTTGTCTATTCTGATTGTTGAACATCATCAAGTACCTGTCTCATCTTGTGCGACGTATGAGAGTAGATACAAGTAGTAGAGTATAATAAATAAATTGAATATCATTCAATATGCAGTAATCAAGGTGTTTAAACAAGATGACTTTTAACAAACTTAAGGATATTTAAGAAATCATAGATTCCCCCTTAAATGTTTATTCCCTTAGTATTACCCTCAGCTTTACCAGCTTCCTCATCGGGTTGTTTGGTCATCTTGTCTGACCTTGTGTACCTGACTTGTTGACGAGTAGACAAGTGCTCTGTTTGTGAGTTAACTTATCAGATTCTCCTTTCTTCTTTATGATGTACCTTTCTGGTTAGTACATAACTACATACTAGTAGGGTCTAGATCAATTAGTCCTAGACTAATGCATAACTCTCTAAAACGAGCTTTAGCCAATGGTTTCGTAAAGATATCAGCTCTTTGAATATCAGTGTGAATCTTCTCCATGCGAATGTTTTTCTTTTCTATATGATCACGAATGAAATGATGTTTCACATCAACATGCTTACAACGTGTGTGCAAAACCGGATTTTGTGTAATAGCAATAACACTGTTACTGTCACAAAATATAGGATATTCGATTCACATATATTATAGTCTCTAAGCTATTGAATGAGCCAAAGTAATTGACTACAACAGCTACCAGCAGCCATGTACTCGGCTTCAGTAGTAGAGGTAGCCACACTAGTCTGCTTTTTCGAAAACCATGAAATGAGTTTTGTGCCTAGAAATTGACAAGAACCAGATGTAGATTTCCTGTCTATTCTAGAGCCACCAAAATCAGAATCAGAGTAGCCACTTAGGGATAAATCATTATCCGAAGGATACCATATACCACGATTGATGGTTCCTTTCAAATATTTCAGTATCCGTTTAGTGGTTTCCATATGACTCTCTTTTGGATTAGCTTGAAATCGAGCACATACGCCAACAGAAAAGGCAATATCAGGTCTACTAGCAGTCAAGTACAGTAATGAACCAATAAGACCACGATAATATGATTGGTCAGCACATTTACCGTTCTCGTCTGGATCCATCCTGTAGGTAGGTAGCATTGGTACTCCAGAAGATTTGCAAGTTTTAATACCATACTTGTCTAATATATTTCGAGTATACTTGGCTTGATTTATGAAAATCCCATCGGGAGTTTGTTTGACTTGAAGTCCAAGAAAATAAGTCATTTCTCCCATCATTGACATTTCAAACTTACTTTGCATGAGTGTTGAAAAACTTTCACTCAGCTTTTTGTTGGGTGATCCGAAGATGATATCATCCACGTAAATTTGTACGAGTAGGATATCCTTACCTTCTTGTCTTCTGAACAAGGTTCTATCGACCTTGCCCTTGGTAAAACCATTTTCTAATAGAAATTGAGAAAGAGTATCATACCATGCTCTTGGAGCTTGTTTCAGTCCATATAAGGCTTTCCTCAACTTGTACACTTGGTTGCCTTTCACCTCGAAACCTGGAGGTTGTTCTACATATACTTCTTCCACAAGAATACCGTTAAGAAATGCACTTTTAACATCCATTTGATATACAGTAAACTTCATATAAGCAGCATATGCAAGAAACAATCGAATGGCTTCTAGTCTAGCAACAGGTGCATAAGTTTCATCATAATCTATGCATTCAGCTTGAGAATAACCTTGGGCTACTAGTCTAGCCTTGTTCCTTACGACTACATCATTCTCATCTTTCTTATTCTTGAAAATCCATCGTGTGCCAACTACATTATGATGTGCAGGCCTATCGACAAGTTCCCAGACGTCGTTTCGAACAAACTGGTTCAACTCGTCTTGCATAGCGATGATCCAATTACTATCAGCTAATGCCTCATTAACGGTCTTAGAGTCGATAGATGAGAGAAAACAACACCAACAAAATATAGATGGACTCGAATGTTCTTGCAACTCAAAGAGTTGTCGTCTAGACTTCACACCAACAGTAGAGTCACCAATGATATTTTCAGTATCATGAGCAGATTTCCATGTCTTTATAGTCTTAGCATGCATACTATCATCATCTAAATCAGTTACGACATCATGCATTTCAACATCATTTGTATCAGAAGATTTAATAGGAGTAGACGAGTCGACTAGAGCAGGCATGTCAACTAGTTAGTGGACTTACCTTCTCCTTGTCATCTGACTCGAGGGCTTTCATAAATGGATTGTAGGCTTGAACAGATTCATATACTTCTGATTCTTTATTAGTTTGGATCGATAGATCGGTTACTTTCTTACTGATCTGGTCGGCAGGCGAGTCCTGTCGAGATTCATCGAAAACTACATGTGGTGTTTCTTCCACACAAAGAGTAGAGTAGTTGAACATTCTGAATGTTTTGCTAGTCGAGGAGTATCCTAAGAATATCCCCTCGTCTGCTTTAGGATCGAATGCATTCAACTTACTTTTCCCATTGTTATGGATAAAACACATACAACTAAATATATGGAAATATGAAACTCTAGGTTTTCGACCTTTCCATACCTCGTAGGGCGTCTTACCTAGTGCTTTATTGATAGCACTTCTGTTCTGGGAGTGGCATGCAGTATTAATCGCCTCTGCCCAAAACTTTTGAGGAGTATTATACTCAGTCAGCATGGCTCTACAGGCCTCCTTGAGAGTTCTATTCCGTCGCTCCGCTACACCGTTTTGTTGAGGTGTCCTTGCTGCACTAGTAAGGTGCTGGATACCACGTTTAGAATAAAAATCTTTGATATAACAGTTAATGAATTCAGTACCCTTGTCACTACGTATCTTGACAATGGACTGATTCTTCTCAACTTGAATCTTCTTCAACAGATCATGTAGGAGTGTTTGTGTATCACTCTTCTTGTGTAAGAAGACTACCCAAGTGAACTTAGAATAATCGTCTACCACAACAAGTGTGTACCTTCTACCGTTCAAGGTTGGAGGAGTGATTGAGCCATGTAGGTCCATATGTAGTAGTTCTAGGACTCTACTTGTTGAGAGAGTTGGGATAGATTTAAAGGAACCTTTTGCCTGTTTACCTTTCTGACAAGCATCGCATACATGTGACTTGTAATAGATTTCGTTGGGTATACCTTCAACAAGGCAGTCTCTTGCAATCTTATTAATCACCTTAAAGTTCATGTGACAAAGGCGTCTATGCCAAAGGCAACTGACCTCTTTAGGATTCTTACTAAGAAGGAAAGTATCTAATGGACAACTATTCCAATTCACAATATATACGCTGCCTTGTCTTATGCCGACGAGCAGTACGGTATGAGTCCTCTTGTCTATGATCTCACACTTTCGACTTTTAAACTGCACGTTGTAACCTCGATCACAGAATTGTGAAAGAGATAATAGATTATATTTCAAACCTTCTACGTAGGATACGTCTTGTATCTCTACATCTCCATTTCGGATATAGCCAAAGCCTTTTGTAATAGCCATAGAGCTATCACCGAATATAACCCTGGGTCCTTCTTGCTCGCAGTAGCTTGATAGAAGAGCCTTAGTACCAGTCATATGGTGCGAACAACCACTGTCTATGTACCAAGTTTCTCCTGCTGAGCCACCCTTCTTATACAAGTAAGTCGACCCTGCAATGATGATATTTAATAATTTAGGTACCCTCCTTGTCTATTGGGGTCCTAGGGGGTTAGTAGAGTTCAAAGGAATCCAAATATACATAGGAGTTCTGAACAAGTTTGATCTCTTAAGCTTTCTACCATGCTTGTTACAGAATAAGACCTTGTCGTCCTTGTCTGGCCTAACATCAGACCTTGGGTCTACTCGTATGAGATAGCCTTTTTAACTTAACCTCTACTTGAGTAGGCATGGGCCTTTGATAGTCCGAATAAGGTTTGTATGCATTTGGGCCATACGGTTTATAGACATGTTTATGTATTTCCTCTCCTTTGATATCATATGATACAGGTGGATGATATAAGACAGGTTAAGTACGATATTTGGGAGCAACCTTCCTAGGCCTAGACGAGTAGAGCTGAGACTTCCTTATGAAAGGAGGTCTAGGCTCTTTCCATCTAGTCTGTATTTGTTTGGAACTTGTCTCCTCAGGATACCAATCCTCGTATCTGACCTGGTTTGGTCGTCCACGACTGGTGGTCCTCTTTCGACTTGTTCTAAACGGGACAAGTCTGTTGTTAACATTCTTTTTACCACCTTTGGTAATCGGAGTGTTAACTCTAGTCTGCTTTTGTACAATGCCTTTGGATGTCATTCTAATATCGTATTCCATTGGTCTTTTACCTTTATCATGTGTCATAGAGCTTGAACCAACATCAGTAGGGTTCTTAATGACATGAGTAGGCGAGTCAGGTGTATATGCACCCAACCTTGTCTTGTCATCTGGAGCCCTATACCTATCTGACAGTTTTTGATTAATCATTAAAGAATTAACCAAGTCAGTAAGTTTAAGGTCTAGATTTACGACCTCAGTCTCTAAGAACTTATTGCGTTCTTCAAGCTTTTTGCACTTGTTCTTTAAAATATTGAATTCATTCGTCTCAGTAGCATGTGTCTTAAGTAGGTCTTGATACATCTTGTCTGTCAACGCACACTTGTCTTTGAGTTGTCTCAACTCTTTTGTCAAGCGTTTGTTTAGGACTGTTATATTGGGATCTACTTTAGACTGAGATTCTTTAAGATCAATGATTTCTTGTTTTAAAATGATGTTCTCGTCGCTGACATCAATGAATGACTTGTTAGCAAGTAGGAGGTCTTCTTCAGTCACACCAGTAGAGTGATTGTAGGTCCCTAAGTTGAGTTAATATCGAGGGAAGCTAAAGAAAATGTCTAGAGGGGGGTGAATAAACTTTTCTAAAATCTTTCGATATATCAGAATTACAATATGCGGAACACGAAATTATCAATGAGCCCAATTAAAGTTTATACTCAACTTAATTCGAGAACTCTGTTTTATGTACTCAACTAATCTTGTTCAGATAAGTATGTTTAATAAGTAAACAATTAATCAATTAAAACAAACAAAACAGTAAAGTAAATCAAACACGAGATTTATAGTGGTTCGACAACTTGTCTACATCCACTCTCACAACTCCAGTCGTGAAATTCTTATTAACTCTTCCAATCGAGCAATATGTTCTTGTAGCTTTAAGTCCCAAGAAATAAGACTTAGATCTTCTCGATAACACTTCCAAGTGCCTCTTCGATCTTACTAGCTATTTTACAAGTAACTAGCAACTTGAAACAATAAATGAAAATAAACTTCTCTTCGTTCAGTAGTAGCCTTCTGATTTCTTCACTTGTCCTGCGTAGCTTCACTTTCTGAACTTCAATCTCTGAGAGTAATTTCTTTACTTGAATCTTCAATAATGCTTGCAATATCAATATCAATATTTCAGTAGTCTTTAACCAATGAATACCTTGGGGTATTTATAGACTTCCAATTCCAAGAACTTTCAGTTGTGTAACAACCTTTTCTTGAAAACTAACTTGTAACTTATTCTTTTTATCCTTTCACGCGTTTCTTCAGTTAATTAGTTATTCCTTAACTAACTCCTTCAATTTAATCTTCCACACGCGTTTCTGTAACTAACTTCAAGTTGACCTGTCTTGTTTAAGTCGCACCTGTCTTGTCCAGTAGTAGTAGACTGCGTCTTCTACTTGTCTTGTGCAGTAGACTTCTTCAGACTTACAACATAGAACTAATCTAGTCCTATCATCTAATCCTAATAAGACTATTACATTACTTTAAGCTTCTTGTTACAAAGCTTAGTCAACTTATAAAACTATACAAAAGAATCTATCTATTACATTTAAAATCATGAGCTCTATACAACAATTTATTCATAGCTCAAATAACAATCTTAACAAACAAACACAATAACACATATGAAGTACTTATAAATCGTACTTATCTTTCAATAATACTTGTCTTGTGAACTTCTACTGATCTGTACAAGACGACTTCAACTCAACTAGACTAGATCAGTCAATACTTAGAAAATATTCAAGTCTTCTTTTGGCTTATCAAAACTTCATCTTTTATCTTTTATCATCATTTAGGATTTGTTCTAGGATTCATATCCCAACAATTTCCCCCTTTTTGATGAAGCCAAAACTACTTGAATCTTTTCATAATAGTATACTAGTTAAGTAGTTATCTTGTCTTAAACATCAAATAGTACTTTATCTTTTCATTCATTTCGAAATAAGATCAGTAGATATTACAAATACTTACTCAAAATAAAACTAAGTAATCAGAGCAAAAAAAAACAAACAATCTGATATACTACCTTCTTAAGAACTTGGAACACCAAAAGCATCTAGTAGCCTTTTGTGAATGATAGTCATGTGTTCTTCAGTCTCGATCTTCTCCTTCTCCAGTAAGTCTTCTTCAAACTTCTTAATATGATTGTGATCGATCCTTTTTACAGAACCTAACATAGGAGTAATCCATTTAGGAAAGATAGGAACAAGAATATTAAAACTTACAGCAGTTGCAATCCTCATGATCAAGTTCCATAGATTCCTGTCTTGATTTTCCATGAATTTGTCAAAAATTGCATATAACTCTTCTTTGCTCTCTGGATCTCCAAACTTGCGAATAATCCAGTGATCCAATTCCCAATTCAGCTTGACTTTGAACCATGCAGCTTTATGTTCATCATCAATGAAATTATCAATGTATGCATCCTCAACTTGATCTGGATCAGTCTTCAATTTCAACAAATTCTTGATATGCTTTCCTAGCAATTTCTTGTTAGCATAATGAACTTCTTCCAGCTTCTGCTTCTTATGAAGAGCTTCAACCTCTTCATCACCAATATCAGCTAGAATATCTCCTAGTTCTTCTTTCTTCTTCTCTAGAACAAGTTTCCTCTTGACTTGTCTAGTCTGAACTTCACCTTCAGGAGACGCAACACTCTTTCCTTTCAGCAATCTTTTCTTTTTCTGTTCTGCAGCTTCTTCAAGATCAGCTTTCTTGACCAGCCTTCCTCTCTTGGGATACCTTAACTCTTCTATCGCAGTCGCAGCAGCTTTAACTTCCGGTTCTGCACTTGACTTCTCTTCACCCCTACTTGTCTCTTCACCCCTACTTGTCTCTTCCCCCTTTTTGGCTTCATCACTCGCCTTAAGAGTAAACAGACTAGTGAATCGAGTCATTTCTTCTTTTAGTGCTTCCTTCATTTCTTCAGCCGCGAGCTCTATCTGCTTTTGTTGGGTCTGATCACGACTCAGCTTGTCTAGTCGATCAGCAGTAGACTCCAACTTCTTCGAGTTAATAGCCAACTCATCCTTGAAATGAACAGCATTCTGACGTAGTAGAGTGTTCTGCTTAGTCAGCTCAGTGAGAATAGCTTGAGAACGCACCAATTGATCTTGTGCTTCTCGCCTTTGTTCATCTGCTATCTCAATCTTCACTCTGTATAGTCTTTCCATCTTACTAGACTCTTCAGCCAATGACCTAGCAAAATTAACAGACCTGTTCTCCAAGTAGTCAACTTGTCTTTTCAAGAAGTCTTCAATCTGTGTATACATCTCTTGTCGAAAAGTAGAATCCATCTTATTTACTTCTCCAACTATCAACTCCCTGGAGCTGTCAACTAGTGACTGATTTTGTTCAACAAGAACTGTTTTCAACTTTGATTCTAAGAACACTTCAATAGATGTCTTCACTACTTCCTTTAATTCTGTCTTCAACTCATCTATAAGGCCTTCTGGAAAAGCATGAGTAGTAGATTGAGTCTCAGTTAACTCATCTTCATTAAACATGATGGCTTCAACAAACACATCATCTTCTTCACCAAAATCGATTGAGTTGTTGTCTTCTTCTTCAACATTTACAGCATTTTCCTCAGACGGATCAGTCTGAACAGCAACATCAACTAACTCAGCTGGCAACTGTTCTTCCACAAAGTCAGTTTGAATACCAACATCAAATATGTGTGATGCAGGCAACACATCATCTGGTACACTCAGCATTCTTTTTACCAGGGCTGTAATAACATGAGGTGGGAGAAGTTCTGAATAATCTTGAACTCCACTATTCTCCCTTTGCTCCATTTCCCAATCCATAAAATTGGAAATACCTCCCATGCCTTGGATGACTTCAAACAGATCATCAGTAGAAGATTTCTTCAATGCAACCCATGTGCATATCCTAATGAGTTTCTCATACTGTTCGGACGAGCTGTCTATCTCAATAGACGAGAGCCTCTTCTTTAGATTGTTGCTAACTTTAGCACGAACCCTCTTCTCCCTTAAGCACATTGGATAATAAACAAGGGATTCAAATCTAATATCAGACGGGGTCTGAGCAGGTGGGGTCCCTGTCTCAGTTGTTGCAGTGGCAACTGGTGTCTTGTCTGACGTAGACGGGTTGAGGGGTTCAACATATTCTGTTGAGGTAATAGGAATTTGGATGGTGGTTTCTTGGGGCTTGAATGTGGCTTGGTTTGGTTCGACAGTTGTAGAAGTATCAACTGTATCGAATATAGTAGTGTATGGGGTTATGTTGGCTCGAAGTGGATGTATTGCCAACACCGACGAGGTTTTGGGTACAGGTTTAGCACGAGATCGAAGTGATCTGGCCTTGGTTTTAACATGAAGAGAGAGAGGAATTGACAAAGCTCTAGAAGAAGTACCAACCTTTTCTTCAGTCGACTTGTCTGGTGAAGGACTCGACTCGACTCTCACCAGTCGATATACTTGCAATTCTTCCTCTTTCGTCTCAGGCTGCTTGTCTGAGTGAGTTTCTTCCGAATCTCCTTCAGCCTCAATCATAGCCTCCTCTTCCACATACTGAACTAGTCTTCTACTAGTACCAGCCTCAACTTCTTCAGAACCGTCATTGCCTGACTCGTCTTTTCCAGAACTAGACGAGGCGGCTTCAATCATGGCGTCATCAGGATTGATATGAACTTGTCTGGTGGCAGCCGATCTAGCAGCAGCTTGCTTTGCCAGAGCCTCCTTCCCTAGATAATGCTTTAGAGGATGAAATGGCTTGCCTTTGCTCCAACTCGTCTTGTTGGGCAATAAGATGGGTAGAATGATACTTAGCTTGTTTCCAAAGCTAACATTCGCAGTTACCACCCAGTTGACTGTACTGGTGTCAACTTGCACAAACCTCTTGTAATACATCAACCTATCCAAAAATAGTTTGGTCCAGTTTCCTTCAGTGATTCCATCGTAAATCACAGCCATTATTCTTGCTTTCTGGGGCGTCACAGAGTCAAAACTCCCAGTGACTCCTAACAACATTTTTGATGCGATATCAAGAAGAGTCTTGTACTTGTCAAGTAGCTCCTTCTTCTTGACCACAGGAACTTTTCCATCACTCTTCAATTTCAGCTTCCTCCCACAGAAAATACTCAAATACCTCGATTCTCTGCCTTCAGCATATCTTTCGATATCTATCGAACCGGACGGCAATTTCAACGATTCAGTCAAGAATTCACGAGTAATCTCCACTCGCCTTCTTCCAACAAAGGCTTCAATCGAGTCGCCTTGTCGAGTTGCAGTAGAATAAAATTCTAACACTTCTTCCTCTAGCACAACTTCCGGAAAAGCCTCCAAATAGGGTCTCAAACCGCATCTGAAGCATTTAATCAGAATTTCTTTGTTGTCTTCAGTGTGATTTCCTTTGAAAAACACCGAACCCTCCACATGCACTCTTCCTTCGGTAATGTACTTTCCTAGATCGAACCTTGCTTGCATGTTAGTACGGGCATCAAATATCGAAACAATCGACATAGTAGAATGATTAAGAAAAAATAAGAGATTTCGAAAGATCTTGAGTTCTTGAGAAATTATGAGAATCAAGAGATAAACACTTGTGAGCAGTTACGAATGAGTAGTGTGGGTTTTGCTTAAACCTTGAGTTGAAATCAATGGTTGAGATTGAGAGATTTAATCCAATGGTTAAGTATGAAAGTCCTTTGAAATTCAGTTTGGCGGAATCGAGAATATTACGTGATTTAGTATTGTGAAATTTGAAATCCGCCTCTTCTATTGGTAGAATAGAGGAGTGTATTCCTCTGACCTAGCAAAGTAGAGTTTTTGGCGCGAACTGGTTATATACACCTCATTAAATGGAGTGTATACATCCAATCCTAGGTTTTTCAAACTTTCAATACTTCAAATTACATATATATCCTTAATTCATTTTGTTTCATCACTTAGAGTATTTTCATCAAAGGAACACTTATCTTGTCTGTTCGTGTCTATCCAGAACAGACGAGTAGACTGGCATACATAAGACGAGTTCCCCCTTCGATTGTGCTTGTCTACTTTGAACATCAAACGATTATATGTACCTGTCTTTTCTTGTACTACAGATTAGATGTAATACAGGTAGTCGAGTAGAATAATTAGAATGAATATCAATCTTAGTCAATGATCAAGGTTCAAACAAGATGATTGATACCAAACTAAAGAGTTAACATAAGGATTTTTAAGAAATCAAGGATTCCCCCTTAAATGTTTATTCCCTTAGTATTACCCTCAGCTTTACCAGCTTCCTCATCGGGTTTGATGGTCAACTTGTCTGACCTTGTTTACCTGTCTGTTGAGTGAGTAGACGAGTGCTCTGTGCTTTCATGGTAACTTGTCTATTTCTCCTTTCTTCTTAAGACTGTACCTGTCTGGTTAGTACATTTCTACATACTAGTAGGATCAAGATCAATTAGTCCTAGACTAATGCATAATTTATGAAATCGAGCCTCAGCTAATGGTTTTGTGAAAATATCAGCTCTTTGAAAATCAGTATGAATCTTTTCCATGCGAATATCCTTCTTTTCTACATGATCACGTATGAAATGGTGTTTTACATCAACATGTTTACATCGTGTGTGCAGAACAGGATTTTGTGTAATGGCAATAGCACTATTACTATCACAGAATATAGGAACATTTGATTCACAAATATTATAATCTCTAAGTTGTTGAATGAGCCATAATAATTGACTACAACAACTACCAGCAGCCATGTACTCGGCTTCAGTAGTAGAGGTAGCAACACTTGTCTGCTTTTTCGAAAACCATGAAATGAGTTTTGTGCCTAAGAATTGACAAGAACCAGATGTAGATTTCCTATCTATTCTACAACCACCAAAATCAGAATCAGAGTAGCCACTTAGAGATAAATCATCATTTGACGGATACCATATACCACGATTGATAGTTCCTTTCAAATATTTCAATATCCTTTTAGTGGTTTCCATATGACTCTCTTTTGGATTAGCTTGAAAACGAGCACATACACCAACATAAAATGCAATATCAGGTCTACTAGCAGTCAAGTAGAGTAATGAACCAATAAGACCACGGTAATGAGTTTGATCAGTACATTTACCATTCTCGTCTGGATCCATCCTGTAAGTAGGTTGCATAGGTACTCCAGAAGATTTACATGTCTTAATACCATACTTGTCTAGTAGATTACGAGTGTATTTTGCTTGATTTATGAAAATCCCTTCTGGGGTCTGTTTTACTTGAAGTCCAAGAAAGTAATTCATTTCACCCATCATAGACATCTCAAATTTACTTTGCATGAGTGTTGAGAAACTTTCACTCAGTTTTTTGTTAGGTGACCCAAAAATTATGTCATCTACGTAAATTTGGACGAGTAAAATGTCTTTCCCTTCTTGTCTTCTGAACAAGGTTCTATCTACCTTGCCTTTAGTAAAACCATTTTCTAATAGAAATTGAGAAAGAGTATCGTACCAGGCTCTTGGAGCTTGCTTTAGTCCATATAAGGCTTTCTTTAGTTTGTATACCTGGTTACCTTTGACTTCGAAACCTGGGGGTTGTTCAACATACACTTCTTCCGCAAGAATACCGTTAAGAAATGCACTTTTAACATCCATTTGATATACAGTAAATTTCATGTAAGCAGCATATGCAAGGAACAATCGAATGGCTTCTAGTCTAGCAACAGGAGCATATGTTTCATCATAATCTATGCCTTCAGCTTGTGAATAGCCTTGGGCGACTAGTCTAGCCTTATTACGAACAACTACATCATTCTCATCTTTCTTATTCTTGAATATCCATCGAGTGCCAACTACATTATGATGTCTAGGTCTATCAACAAGTTCCCAGACGTCGTTTCGAACAAACTGATTCAACTCGTCTTGCATAGCGATGATCCAATTACTATCAGCCAATGCCTCATTAATGGTTTTAGGCTCGATAGATGAGAGGAAACAACACCAGCAAAACAGAGATGAACTAGATTGTTCTTGCGACTCAAAGAGTTGTCGTCTAGTCTTTACACCAATAGTAGAGTCACCAATGATATTTTCAGTATCATGAGCAGATTTCCATGTTTTTCTAGTCTTTGTAAGCATAGAATCATCATCTAGATCAGTTATAGCATCATGCATTTCAACATCATTATCAGGAGATTTAATAGGAGTAGACGAGTCGACTAGTTTAGGCATGTCAACTGGTCTAGTAGAGTTACCTTGAGCATTTACCTTCTTCTGGTCATCTGACTCGAGAGCTTTCATGAATGGATTATATGCTTGAACGGATTCATATACCTCTGAGTCTTTGTCAGATTCGATAGTTAGCTCAGTAACTTTCTCACTGATCTTGTTGGCAGACGAGTCCTATTGAGATTCTTCGAAAACCACATGTGGTGTTTCTTCCACACAAAGGGTTGAGTAGTTGAATACTCTAAATGCTTTGCTAGTCGAGGAATATCCTAAGAATATCCCCTCGTCTGCTTTAGCATCGAATGCATTCAACTTGCTTTTCCCATTGTTATGGATGAAACACTTACATCCAAATATATGAAAATATGAAACTCTGGGTTTTCTACCTTTCCATACCTCATAGGGTGTCTTACCTAGTGCTTTATTGATAGCACTTCTGTTTTGTGAGTGGCATGCAGTGTTTATGGCTTCTGCCCAAAACTTCTGAGGCGTATTATACTCTATCAGCATGGTCCTGCAGGCCTCCTTAAGAGTTCTGTTCCTTCGCTCTGCTACTCCATTTTGTTGTGGTGTCCTTGCTGCACTAGTAAGGTGCTGGATGCCACGCTTAGAACAAAATTCTTTAATGTAGCAGTTAATGAATTCAGTACCCTTGTCACTACGGATCTTGACAATTGACTGATTCTTCTCAACCTGTAACTTCTTCAACAGATCAGGCAAAAGTGTTTGTGTATCACTCTTCTTGTGTAAGAAGACTACCCAAGTGAACTTAGAATAGTCATCTACCACAACAAGTGTGTACCTTCTACCGTTCAAAGTTGGAGGAGTTATTGGGCCATGTAAGTCCATATGTAGAAGTTCAAGAACTCTACTGGTTGAGAGGGATGGAATAGATTTAAAAGAACCCTTTACCTGTTTACCTTTTTGACAGGACGTGCATACATGTGACTTATAGTAGACTTCATTGGGAATACCTTCCACAAGGTAGTCTCTGGCTATCTTATTAAGAACCTTAAAGTTTAGATGACAAAGGCGTCTATGCCAGAGCCAGCCAAGTTCTTTAGGATTCTTAGTAAGTAGACAGGTATCCCTCGGACAACTGTTCCAGTTTACTATGTACACACTTCCTTGTCTAATGCCGACCAGTAAGACTGTGTGTGTTTTCTTGTTAATGATTTCACACTTCTGACTCTTGAACTGCACCTTGTATCCACGATCACAAAATTGTGAAACAGAGAGTAAATTGTATTTCAAGCCTTCAACATAAGAAACATCTTGAATCTCTATGTCTCCATTCCGAATGTATCCAAATCCTTTGGTAACAGCAGTGGAGCTATCACCAAATATCACTTTTGGTCCTTCTTGCTCATGGTAGCTTGATAAGAGAGTCTTGGTACCAGTCATGTGGTGCGAACAACCACTGTCTATGTACCAAGTTTCTCCTATTGAGCCACCCTTCTTGTATAGATCGAGTCGACCCTGCATTAGATGATATTTCATAATTTAGGTACCCTCCTTGTTTATTGGGGTCCTTGGGGGTTAGTCGAGTTCAATGGAATCCAAATGTACATTGGAGTCCTGAACAAGTTTGACCTTCTAAGCTTTCGACCATGTTTGTTGCAAAATAAGACCTTGTTGTCCCTATCTGGCCTATCAGTCGAGTTCGGGTCTACTCTTTGGAGATAGCCTTTTGACTTAATCTCTACTTGAGCAGGCACTTGTCTATGATAGTCAGAGTAAGGTTTGTATGCATTAGGTCCATACGGTTTATAGACATGTTTAGGTCTTTCATCTCCTTCGATATCGTATGACAAAGGTGGAGGATATAGAACAACTTGTGTACGATATTTTGGACCTTCTTGTCTAGGTCTAGACGAGTAGAGTTGAGACTGCCTTATGAAAGGAGGTCTAGACTCTTGTCGTCTAGTCTGTACTTGTCTAGTACCAGTCTCCTCGGGATACCAATCCTCGTATCTAACCTGATTTGGTCGTCCACGATTCCTAGTCCTTTGTTGACTTGTTTTAAACGAAACAGGCTTGTTGTTAACTTTCTTTTTACCTCCTTTGGTAATTGGAATGTTAACTCGAGCTTGTTTTGGTACAGTACCTTTTGATGGAGTGTCAATATCGTATATCATTGGTTCTTTTCCTTTATCATTAGTCAAAGAGCTTGAGATGAAAATAGTAGGGTTCTTAGGAACTTGAGTAGACGAGCTGGGTGACTCAGCACCTATGCCTGTCTTGTCAGCAGGAGCCCTATACCTATCTGACAATTCAAGGTTAACCTTAGATGAGTTAACCAGGTCAGTAAGTTTAAGGTCTAAAGTGACAACTTCGGTTTCTAAGAACTTATTACGTTCTTCAAGCTTTTTGAACTTACTTTGTAAAACATTGAATTCATGTTTCTCAGTAGCATGTGTCTTAAGTAGGTCTTGATACAACTTGTCTGTTAATGCACACTTGTCTTTGAGTTGTCTCAACTCTTCTTGCAAGCGTTCATTTAGGACTGTTATATTAGGATCTACTTTAGACTGAGCTTCCTTAAGATCAATGATTTCTTGTCTTAAGATGATGTTTTCGTCACTGACTTCAATAAATGCCTTGTTGGCAAGTAGGAGGTCGTCTTCAACTGCACTAGTAGAGTGCTGAAGACTACTCCCTACTTTGCTACTGGCAGTGTCACTTTCATCAGAATCTGATTCATCACAAGATTGAAAAGAAGTGGCAGATGATACCTCTTGGTCGATTTTAGCCATGAAGCATAGACCATCATCTACTATGAAAGCTTCATCGTGATCTGGTTCAGACGGGTAGCTAGATGAGGATGATGGCAACTCGTCTGAGTCAGAGTCAGAGTCATCATTGGCCATCATTGCCTTCTTACCACGGTTGTATCTTCTTTCCCTTCGTGCTTTGCGTTCTTCTCGATCATCGGTACTCAGGTCTGGACATTCATATATGTAGTGACCTGGCTTCTCACAGTTATAGCACAAGATGTCATTAATAGTCTTTTTAATAGGAGAGTTGTTCCTTCGTTTATCACGTCTATCAGAACGAGTAATCTTCCTACCATCAGACTCTCTATCTTGTCTGTTACCTTTCGAGACTTCGTCTCTCCTTTCGGACGAGTTTCGGTCTCGTCTGGTCTCAGACGAGTTCTTAGAAGCAGACCCTCTATGCTCTCTATAGAACTTCTTATATCTTCCGAAACGTTTATTCAGCCTATCAAACTTTCTAACCATGAGGCTTACCTGATCCTTCAGACTAAGATCAGTATCTAACTCGTCTTTCACAGAAGCAGACCTAGTCTTAGTCTTAGACCTGTCTACCTTAGACGAACTAGACTTAAAAGCAACGTTCTTAGATACAGCATGTTCTCTGTCACTACTTACTATAGGTTCATCTTCGTCTAAATCAAACTCATGAGCCTTTAGAGTTTGAAACATAGTCTCTGCTGTCCATACGTCTATATCTTGGGTATTCTTAACAAGCATTTTTACCATTTTCCATCGACTATCAAGGCTTTTGAGAATCCTAAGATTGATTTCACGTGGAGTATAAGATTTACCAAGGACTTCCAAGTCATTCATGATTTTAGTAAAACGAGTATCCAACTGGTCTATTGTTTCACCAGCTTTCATATGAAATGATTCGAATCTTTGGACTGCAGTGGAAAGCTTGCTTTCTTTGATTAGGGATGTCCCTTCACAAATGATAGCTAAGCGATCCCACATTTCTTTGGCAGTTTTACATTTTAGCACTTTTCCCAGATACTCGTTGGGAAGAGTGTGTAAGATGTAATTCTTGGCCAAGCTATCCAAATTATTCTGTCTCATTTCTTCTGAGGTTAGTTCTGACCTTGGTTTCTTGACGAGTGTACCCACGGGTTGATTAGTGTCAAGGGCAGCAGTATTGGGAATCATGGTCACAATTGGACCTTCAGTGATGACGGAGATCATTAAGTCGTGAGTGGAACTGAAGATGGCTTCCATCCTTAGCTTCCAATAGTCATAGTCTTGTACCTGGAACTTAGGTAACTTGTTAGCGCTGATCTCAAGAGATATAACAAGAATATTTGATCAAGAACACGTATACAAGAACAATCAAGGACCAAGACTTCACCCTAAGTCTTAGGTCGGTTATCAAGAAACAGCAGTTCGAAAACTACTGCTCTGATACCACTTGTAGGTCTCTAAGTTGAGTTAATATCGAGGGAAGCTAAAGAAAATGTCTAGAGGGGGGTGAATAGACTTTTCTAAAATCTTTCGATATATCAGAATTAGAATATGCGGAATACGAAATTATCAATGAGCCCAATTAAAGTTTATACTCAACTTAATTCGAGAACTCTGTTTTATGTACTCAACTAATCTTGTTCAGATAAGTATGTTTAATAAGTAAACAATTAATCAATTAAAACAAACAAAACAGTAAAGTAAATCAAACACGAGATTTATAGTGGTTCGACAACTTGTCTACATCCACTCTCACAACTCCAGTCGTGAAATTCTTATTAACTCTTCCAATCGAGCAATATGTTCTTGTAGCTTTAAGTCCCAAGAAATAAGACTTAGATC
Source organism: Galeopsis tetrahit (assembly GCA_963675135.1). NCBI lineage: Eukaryota > Viridiplantae > Streptophyta > Magnoliopsida > Lamiales > Lamiaceae > Galeopsis > Galeopsis tetrahit. The sequence continues at coordinate 48,501,767 of OY776119.1, read as the reverse complement.
TTCTCGATAACACTTCCAAGTGCCTCTTCGATCTTACTAGCTATTTTACAAGTAACTAGCAACTTGAAACAATAAACGAAAATAAACTTCTCTTCGTTCAGTAGTAGCCTTCTGATTTCTTCACTTGTCTTGCGTAGCTTCACTTTCTGAACTTCAATCTCTGAGAGTAATTTCTTTACTTGAATCTTCAATAATGCTTGCAATATCAATATCAATATTTCAGTAGTCTTTAACCAATGAATACCTTGGGGTATTTATAGACTTCCAATTCCAAGAACTTTCAGTTGTGTAACAACCTTTTCTTGAAAACTAACTTGTAACTTATTCTTTTTATCCTTTCACGCGTTTCTTCAGTTAATTAGTTATTCCTTAACTAACTCCTTCAATTTAATCTTCCACACGCGTTTCTGTAACTAACTTCAAGTTGACCTGTCTTGTTTAAGTCGCACCTGTCTTGTCCAGTAGTAGTAGACTGCGTCTTCTACTTGTCTTGTGCAGTAGACTTCTTCAGACTTACAACATAGAACTAATCTAGTCCTATCATCTAATCCTAATAAGACTATTACATTACTTTAAGCTTCTTGTTACAAAGCTTAGTCAACTTATAAAACTATACAAAAGAATCTATCTATTACATTTAAAATCATGAGCTCTATACAACAATTTATTCATAGCTCAAATAACAATCTTAACAAACAAACACAATAACACATATGAAGTACTTATAAATCGTACTTATCTTTCAATAATACTTGTCTTGTGAACTTCTACTGATCTGTACAAGACGACTTCAACTCAACTAGACTAGATCAGTCAATACTTAGAAAATATTCAAGTCTTCTTTTGGCTTATCAAAACTTCATCTTTTATCTTTTATCATCATTTAGGATTTGTTCTAGGATTCATATCCCAACAGTGATGAAGATTACTCCCTACTCCACTATCGACAGTAATACTTTCATCAGAATCCGATTCATCACATGATTGAAAAGAAGTAGCGGATGATACCTCTTGTTCAGTTTTTGCCATGCAACATAGGCCATCATCCACTATGAACGCTTCTTCTTCTTCATGACCACATGGGTAACTAGACGAAGACGAAGGCAACTCGTCTGAATCCGTCTCAGAGTCATCATTAGCCAACATTGCCTTCTTACCCTGGTTGTATCTTCGTTCCCTTCTTACTTTACGTTCCTTTCGATCATCGGTGCTCAGGTCTGGACATTCGTAAATGTAATGACCTGATTTCTCACAATTATAGCAAAGTAGATCGTTAGTAGACTTTTTCTCAAGAGAGTTATCCCTTCTCTTATCTCGTCTATCAGAACGTCTAATCTTTCTATCCTCGGAGTTCCTATCTTGCCTGTTTCCTTTCGAGACCTCAGCTCTCCTTTCGGATGAGTTTTGATCTCGTCTGGTCTCAGACGAGTCCTTGTTACCAGAACCTCTAAAGTCTTTGTAAAATTTCTTATATCTACCATATCATTTGTTCAGCTTGTCGAACTTCCTAACCATAAGGTTCATCTGATCTTTCAAATTGAGATCAGACTTATCTAACTCGTCCTTGATACTAGCAGACTTAGTCTTAGACCTGTCTACTCTAGAGCTCTTAGACGAAGTAGACTTAAAGGCAACATTTTTCGACCCATAATTCTCTCTATCACTACTGGCTATAGGATCATCCTCATCTAGATCGAACTCATGCGCCTTAAGAGTTTGGAACATTGTTTCAGTAGACCATTCATCAATGTCCTGAGTGTTCTTGATGATCATCTTGACCATCTTCCATCTAGCATCAAGACTCTTAAGAATTCTCAAGTTAATTTCACGATTAGTATATGTTTTTCCCAGTACTTCCAAATCATTCATGACACGTGTGAAACGAGTATCTAACTGGTCAATGTTTTCACCAGCCTTCATCTTAAATGATTCGAACCTCCGAACAGCAGTGGACAACTTGCTTTTCTTGATCAAGGTGGTCCCTTCACAAATCACAGCAAGTTGATCCCACATCTCTTTAACAGTCTTACATTTTAATACTTTTCCCAGATACTCGTTGGGAATGGTATGTAAAATGTAATTCTTTGCTAAACTGTCCAAGTTGTTCTGCCTCATTTCCTCAGAAGTGAGTTCAGACCTGGGTTTAGGGACGAGCACGCCGACAGCTTTAGACGGGTCCAAGGCAGCAGTGTTTTGAACCATCGTCACGACTGGTCCTTCTTTTATCACAAACACCATCAAATCATGAGTTGAGCTGAAATGGCTTCCATCCTCAGCTTCTAGTAATCGTAGTCCTGAACCGAGAACTTGGGTAGTTTATTAACACTAATTTCCATTGCCATAATTTCAAGAAGATTAGTATCAAGATATAGCAAGAAAATCAAAGATACAAAGATTTCAAGAACGGTGATAATGACAAGTACAATCAAGAACCAGGACTTCCCTCAAAGTCCGTAGGGGTAATCAAGAAACAACAGTCCAATGAACTACTGCTCTGATACCACTTGTAGGTCCCTAGTTGAGTTAATAATATTGAGTAAGCTAAGAAAATGTCTAGAGGGGGGTGAATAGACTTTTCAAAATCTTTCAATATATCAGAATACACAATGCAGAATTTATCAGATTACAATGATCCCAACAAATTTATACTCAACTAATTTTGATATAAGAACACTGAACTTGTCTATTCTATATGCAGTTTTAATCAATTAAACAAGTAATCAATTAAACAACAAATAAAACAGTAAAGTAAACAACACACAAGATTTACAGTGGTTCGTCAACTTGTCTACATCCACTCTCACAACTCCAGTTGCGAAATTCTTATTACTCTTCTCTTCGAGTAGTGTGTTCTTGTGGCTTTAAGTCCCAAGAAATAAGACTTTGATCTTCTCGATAACACTACCAAGTGTTTCTTCGATCTAACTAGCTATTTTACAAGTAACTAGCAACTTGAACAAAAACTATAAAAGTAAAACTTCTCTTTAATCCGATAGTAGCCTTCTTCAATTTGACTTGTCTCATGGCTTCAACTTTCCGAACTTGAACTCTGCGAGTTTCTTTGCTTCGAATATCTCCAGTAATTGCTTTAGTATGTTGAGTTTCAGTAGTCTTGAATCGTAGAATACCTTAAAGTATTTATAGACTTATGAATATCAAGAATAGTTTGTTATCCAACTAACTTTCTTGATAACTAACTTCTAACTGCTTCTTCTTATCCTTTAATTAGTTATTCCATAACTAACTCTTCAATATATATCCTTCATACGCGTTTCTGACTTAAGAATCTTCCTTCTTTATGCGCACTTGTCTAGTCTTCCATACTTAGACAATTCTTCAGTCTATTTATACTTGCCTTGTCTTGCGCGTCTTCTTATCTTCAGTAGACTTCTATAGTAGACTTCGATATAGAACTAAACTATACTAGTCCTATCATCTAATCCTAACAAGACTATTACATTACTTTAAGCTTTATAACTCAACTTAGTCATCTTAAATCTATACAACAATATACAAACATACAAAAACATATGAGCTTCTATACAATGATTAAATGTTCATCATAAAACCTAACATAGTACTTATAAATCGTACTTGTCTTTTCTTTATACTTAAACTTTGTTTCATACTTTGTACTTTTGTACTCTAGATCTTCCATAACTAGATCAGTCAACACTTAGAAATATTCAAGTCTACTTTTGGCTTATCAAAACTACTTATTTTCATCAATTAGGACTTATATTAGGATTCATATCCTAACATTAACAACCTGCAATATACAATCAATAACCTGTAAACGTATTAAGCAAATAACAGTAAACACATATCATCAACATAATTAGGCAAGCTGTATATCAAACATAAGTAGAAATAAAAACATTCTATTATCTAGAAAATAAATAACAATTGTATCAGAATTTACTTAAACATAAAGCACAGAGATTAAATCTGAAAAATGGCATAAATTGATGTGGTAACATGCTACAGCATCAACTTCCTGCACAATTGCCATTGAAAATTCAGATCTCCCCCTGTCTTGCAGCTTCTTCCTGTTCATCAATGGAGGTCACCATACAAGGTCTCCATGTCATCATCATCATCAGCTTCATGAACAAAGTAAGTAGATGCAAGATGTGCAACTACATCAGTCACTGTAGTATCTTCTCCAGCATCAGGTCCTCCACCAGCAACAGCAGCTGTAACTCCATCAGTCATCTCTTCAATAATCACACTGGAGTTGGATGGTGGTGGTACTCCCCCTGTTGTAGGTGAAAGCATATTGGTCCATCTGTCGTTCAGGAACTGGAGTTCTTCAATGGTGTCCTGCAAGTGCTGTAATTGAAGCTTGATATATCCTGTGAAAGACAAAAATTCCCAGAAATGTTGATACGAATGTTCTCAACATTTGGGGGTACATTCCTCTGTTTTGATCTGGAAGGTCCTGGTTGATCAGAAGTTGAAGGTCTGTGCTGATGTTCAGTACTAGGAGCAGTCAAACGCAAGTCCAGTACTCTATCCCCAGTGAGTAAGGTAGGAGCAATGACCAGTAATGAAACTCTCCCTCTTAACACATTAGTGTTCTTGGCAACAAAACCATGGTGCCTCAAGTAATTGGAAATCAAAACAGGATAGGGTAGGTTACTTTCTCAGAAACTTTTCCAGTAAATCTCATCATGTGGTGGAAGATTGTAAGGCCTAAATTGAATTTCTTAAGCACATATATCCTATACATAAGAACAGCTTGGTCTTTTGTAATCTTGGTAGTGTTTGTGGTGGGGATCAAATTGTAGATAATGAGTTTATATAACACGGAATGTAGGGAAGTGAGGTCTTTGGCTAGCATCTGTCTAGTCCACTTAACTACCCTACCACCAGTTATAGCAGAAATTACCACATCCATGTCAGGTTCTTCATCCACCTCAACATTGGGAATTTGCAGAAACTCATTTATCAATTCAGGAGTAAAAGGTACATCCCTCCCCCTAAAATTAACAGTCCCATACCACTTAGATGATCTCCTACCAGTGCTCTTTTTCATACAAGCATAAAATTCATAAGCCCAGTTTGTCAAGAAAGATTCACCAAAATTCACAGCATGCATCAAATTCCTTTCCTCTAAGAAACTAATCATGCCTTTACTTTCAAAATCAGGTATATTAATCCTCTTCTCTATCAGCAATCTTCTCTTAGAATAAATAGCCAACCTATTCTCTAGAGTCTCATAAGAATCAGGAATACCTTCATCATCAGAAGCAAGGTCATCATCATTTGCAGAGCTTGATGTGGAGCCTTTAGCAGAGCTTTTCTCAGAGCTGCTTTCTGCACTGGAAGAGCTATCACCACTGCCATCATCTTCAGGTTCTGGTGCAGCATCCTTTGTAGCAGCAAAATGCTCAGCATTTTTCTTAAGAGAATTCAAAATATCTCTTAAGCAGACATCAGAATCAGAGTTGGAATCTGATTTTGTAGGTTCATCTTCAGTGATCATCTTCTCTTTCCCTTTGCCTTTTGGTTCAGCAACAACCTTTCCTTTGCATTTCAATTCAACAACAGTTTTCTTCTTCTTGGATTTCTCAACAACAACAGCTTTCTTAGGTCTCTTAGTCATAACAACAGTGTAGATGTTGTTAACTCTTAAATGCCTTAACATTATCAACAACATCTTAATATGACCTTCCGAGATATTTTCTAAGTCTTTTCTGAAATGCTGCATTAAATGTTGATCTAAACGTTGTTGCATTTCTGGCAGGATCTAGAAGCTTCTACAAGGATCTGGAACTTGGAAGACTCCAGAACATTGCAGAACGTGCTAGACCAACCTGGAAACTTTTAGAACGACCTGGAGCATGCAAGAAGGATCTAGAAAGATCATGGAAGTTGAGTTCCTAAAAAATAGGACCTCAATGTTGGAAGCCTCTAGAATTCGCACCCTACTCTATAAATACCGAAGGAAGGCTCCACAATTCAGTGTATTCTATTCGATCAATCTCCTAGACCGAGCGTTCATCCCTGTTAGGAATTGTGGCCAGTAGTTTTACATTTTAGATTATACGAAGTATCCCACCCGTTTGGCTGTGTGTTTTTCTTATCTACCGAGAGTGTAATCATAAATATACTATCATTTCGACAGTGTGTAATCTTATACACTTAGTTTGTTTACAGAACAGGGCACCTGCCTTGTTTGTAGTTTCAGTTGTGAAGGTTATTGTTGTAACATTTCACACAACATTTATACTTGAAGATAAGTATTGATTTTCGCCGTAAGGCTCGCATAGATTTTTATTTATAAAATCTATGTGAAAAATATTTCCATTGTCTCTTGTTTGTTTTTAGTGTTTCAAGTCTTCCGCTGTGTATCGTTATTTCTGATATTCTGTTAGAGTCAGTGTTGTACAATTTGTCTCAACATTTAGTACAACATTAATCTACTTAAACTTAAACACTTCATACACCGCACACTTTCAAGCAGCAACTTCTGTTTGTTCCTCAGAATCTGTGAACACTTGGATGAGTTCATCAACAGTATTTCCAGCTTTCTTCTTCTTCCTCATGGATTCAGAATAATCCACTCTAGTGAACACACAGTTTGATCTCCTTCTTTGTACAGGGCTTCTCTGTCTTTTACCTTTCTACACATTTCTTTTAAAGGGAATAGGTGCAGACTCATCGGAAATAGAGTGTGAGGAGCTTGTATCATTTTCAGAGATATGTGCATCCTCAATTTCAGCATCTTCGGGGTCGGAAGTAGCAGTAGCTTCTTCTTCAACAGAGACCTCAACATCTCTAGCTTGCGAACCGTGAACAGTAGGTTCATGTGATTTGGGGCTTTTCGAAGCAGAAGCCATTTGAGCAGTTTGTTCGGCCAAATAGCTTGAGATATCCACAGTGATATCTCCGAATGTCATCACGGGCAGATGACCAGTAGCTCGAAGAGTATCAGACACTTCTTCGACAGCCCTAGTGAACTGTTCGACAGTTGCATCTTGTGGAATGTTGGTTGTTTGTGGAGCGGTTTGAGGAGCAGTTTGAGGAGTAGGAACAGTTGTTGATGGTGTTGTAGAGACATTAGAGTCAGCATTTGACGAGGTTGAGTTTTGTGAAGCCATGGAAGCAAGGATTTCGAGAGGGTTTGTGCGAGAGTGGGATGAGTTTTTCGAATCGGAGTGAGTTTGTGAGGAGTTTGAATTTCTTTCAGCTGTTTAAGTGAGGCAGTTGGAATTTCAAGGTAATGGATGAAAGTTTACACACACTTCTTTGAAATATACACAACCAAGAATCAATTCTGCAATCTTAGTACTCAACAAATTCAGAAATCACGATTAGCAAGAGAATTAATCTTATGATCGATATTTATAGAGAGAATTATGTAGTTGGAGGTTAAATGATAAAAACTGATAGAATATTCTAGAAATTTTCGACAATGCTCCACATAATTAGCCACAATCTAGATCATGGGTAATTAGTGGGGAAAATTTATTTAATTAATTTTAATTAAATAATTAAGAAGCTTCTAGAATTTACAGAAAAAAAATCGCATAATCTAAAAAAAATAAAGACGTGGGTTAGTAATTAAATAAATAAATAAAATGAATTTCAATAAATAATTAAATAATTACAACTAATAAAAATAAATTCGAATCAGGCAATGTTGTGCTCAAAACTGTTACAAACACCTCAACACGGTTTTTACATGAATTTGTTTAATTTGTGTTGCACCATATTTTTTTTTCTTTTTGTGTTATAGCATCTAATTTGTATTGATCCATTTTTCATGTAGAGTACATCGTAGTAGCGAACTCCGTGCCCCATACTTACTTAATGGATTACAAATATGTTGATGTTTTTACCAAAGATCACCTTTTGAAAAGAAGGCATTGTAGCACTGAACTCCGTGCTCCATAGTTACTCAGTGATTTGGTACATCTTTTAGTATGCTAATAAAATTCTATTTTTATGCATTTGAGAGGTGTGAGGCATGTTTATTTTTGCACTTCAAGGTTCTTAGATTCGAAGATATTTTACAAAGGAATTATTTAACTAAGTAAGAAATAAATTCAACTTATAAAATTTATACAACCTATGATGTTGTCCCAAATGCTGACGCATGTGTGACAACATCCATCCGAATTTTTCAGATAGTGCTCATGCCAAGAGATTTCCTCAAGATAGAGAATCTCTCATGGTCTAATGCCTTAGTGAAAATGTCAGCATTTTGTTTTTCAGTAGGTATATACTCCAACTTTACAATATTCTTCTCTACTAAATCTCTCATAAAGTGATGTCTTATGCTAATGTGCTTAGTGAGTGAGTGTTGTACAGGATTCTTAGAAATTTTAATGACACTATTATTGTCACAAAAGATTGTAAGTATACCATTCTCAATACCGTAATCATGAAACATCTTACTCAGCCACAAGAGTTGTGTACAACAACTTCTAGCAGCTATGTACTCAGATTCTGCAGTAGATTGTGAAACACAATTCTGTTTCTTGTTGTGCCATGATACAAGATTGTTTCCTATGTAGAAACATCCTCTACTCGTACTCTTTATATCATCTATATCTCCAGTCCAATCAGCATCACTGTAGCCAATCAAAATGTTGTTGGTGTCCTTAGTGTACCAGATTCCAAGGTCACTTGTACCTGAAACATATTTGATAATCCTCTTCACAACATTCAGGTGAGACTCCTTTGGATTAGCTTGGTACCTAGCACAAACACACACACTATACATAATATCTGGTCTACTAGAGGTTAAATACAATAAACTACCTATCATGGATCAACATCTGTTCCAGCACTGTCTTTGCAAACTTTCAAAGTAGATCCCATAGGAGTTTTCATCGGTTTTGAATTCTCAAGGCCAAATCTTTTAACAAGTTCTTAGCATACTTACTCTGGGAGAAGAAAATACCGTCGCTGCATTGTTTGATTTGAAGACCTAAAAAGTAATTCAAGTCTCCAACCATACTCATTTCAAATGTTGCAGTCATTGCCCCAACAAATTTACTCAACATTTTATCACAAGTAGAACCAAATACAATGTCATCAACATATATTTGAGCAATAAGTAAATCTCCTTCAGTGTGCTTAATGAACAAAGTTCTATCAACCTCTCCTCTAATAAATCCATATTCCAAAAGAAAGTCAGTAAGCCTACCATGCCATGCTCTAGGAGCTTGTTTAAGACCATACAAAGCTTTCTTAAGTTTATATACATGATCAGGATATTGTGGATCTTCAAATCCTATAGGTTGTTCAACATATGCTTCTTCATTCAAAATGCCATTAAGAAATGCAGCTTTTACATCCATTTGATGAAGTTTAATATCAATAAAACATGCAATTGCTAACAGTAATCTAATAGTTTCTATCCTAGCAACAGGTGCAAAAGTTTCATCAAAATCAACTCCTTCAACTTGGGTGTAACCTTGTGCTACTAACCTAGCCTTGTTCCTAACAATATTACGAGATTCATCAGTTTTATTCTTGAATATCCACTTTGTTCCAATGACATTAGTATGAATAGGTCTAGGAACAAGTGTCCACACTTCATTTCTTTCAAACTGACCAAGTTCTTCATGCATAACATTAATCCAGGTTTCATCAGTTAAGGCTTCTTTAGCACTCTTAGGTTCAATTTCAGATAAATAGCACTCAGCATTTACAACATTACACATAGAAGACATGCATATTGTTCTTACCACATTTACCTTATTTGATCTTACTCTTCCTCTTGTTTGCACTCCAACTGTAGCATCGCCTATGATCTGGTCAGAAGGATGACTTTTACCTATTCTTGAAGAAGGATTCATTTTGGGAACGTACTGATCATTCTGTGAAGTTACAACTGAATGTTCTGTAGATGTTGACCCAGATGTGTTAACATTTGGTGCAACATTTTCAGACTTCAGTGTATTCTCAGAATCGTTAGTGACTTGTGATACATCTTCTTCATCTTTGTCATCTGCAAGACCTTTATCATCATCAAACACATCATTAACAGATTCTTGAATAGTGTTAGTTCTAAGGTTATAAACTCTGTAAACTTTACTATTTCTAGAATAGCCTAAAAAGAAACATTTATCACTTTTAGAATCAAACTTATGAAGTTGATCCCTATCATTCAGAATATAACACACACAACCAAATATATGAAAATATTTCACATTTGGTTTTCTGTTGTTCAAAATCTCATAAGGTGTTTGATTTGTGCCAGAACGAATATAAACCCTTTTAATAATATGGCATGCAATATTCAATGCTTCTCCCCAAAATTTCTTAGCAAGACATTTGGATGTAAGCATGACTCTTGCCATTTCTTGTAAAGTTCTATTCTTTCTTTCAACAATTCCATTTTTTTGTGCAGTTTTAGGAGATGAATATTCTTGCAAGATACCCTTTTTATCACAAAAATCATTAAACATGCTGTTTTCAAATTCCCTACCATGATCAGTTCTGATACGGCCAACTTTCAAGTTAAACACATTTTTGAACCTCTTATAAAGAATTTTAAATGCAGCAAATGCTTCAGATTTGTCTCTCAAAGACTCTACCCAGGTAAATCTCGAAATATCATCTACCACAACTAAGGAATACCTTTTTCCTCCAATGCTTTCAGTTTCCATATGACCCATCAAATCCATGTGTAGTAATTCAAAGCATCGATGTGTAGAACAATGTGACAACATTTTGTGCGGCATTCTTACCTGCTTACCTTTTTGGCATGGTCCACATAAAGTGGGATTGTGAAGCTTCAGTTTTGGAATTCCTTTTACTGCATCTGCTCTAATTAGCCTTTTCATTGCTCTATAATTTGCATGACCCAATCTTTGATGCCATAGAGTATTTTCATCATGTTTTGACAAGTTACACATATTTGTTCCAAAAAGATAGCAATTATCAGCTGACCTAGTACCAGTCATGACACAAACTTCATCTTTATTAAGAACATAACATGAATCTTTGTCAAATTTCACATGCAAATTATCATCACAAAGTTGACTAATGCTAATCAGATTTGCAAGTAAGCCCTTAACATGCAAGACATTTTTAAGCTTAGGAAAACCTTCAACATTCAAAGTTCCTTTACCAATAATCTGTCCTTTCGAACCACCACCATATGTAACATTACCACCATTCATGGTCACATAATCAGATAAGAAATCTATACGACCTGTCATATGTCTAGAACAACCACTATCAAAGTACCATAGATCAGGTAGACATGCTTTTAATGAGGTATGAACAACATTACAAGTAGCTTTAGGTTTCCATGCAGATTTCAGAAACAGTTTCCTAGGATGTGACCGTTTTTTTAGGCAACATTTTATGATTTTTCATCTCTTCAAACCTTTTTATACAGTAAGGACGAATATGACCAACTTTGCAACAGTAATGATAGATAAACTTCTTTTTAACCTTGTGAAAATCTGATTGTGCAGATGTTACATCAGATGTGTTAACATTTGCCTTCACAAATTTCACAGGTTTTCTAAAATTATCAGAAATAGAAGCAGTAGTACCATCATAACCTAAACCATGATTATTAGACTTACCAGTAGCTATAACATTATTTACCTCAGAAGCACTCTTGGAATATTTCTTGAAACATAAAGTGGAATTGATTAATTTCTCCTTTAAGTTACAGATTTTCAGATCTCTTTTGGTAAGAATAACTTCTAGCTTAGTGATTGCATCTTTCATATCCTCATTCTCTTTATCCAAGGAATTAACAGTGAGTTTCTGAGAGTTCCAATCATCTAACAACTTTTGGTGTGCATTGTCATCAATCCTTTTTCCTTAATCATCAACCAAACCATTAAAACAGACTAAATTTGGGTGACTCTGTTCTGATGTTGCTGTAGATGTTGAAGCATCAGGTACAACACCAGAATCTGTTTTATCCAGATCATCATCTGAGGAATCATTATAATCAATTCTGGTAACTTTAGCATATTCATTACCACTTAATTCATCAAGATCATCATCATCAGAATCATCACTCAAGGTAGCACTAAAATTCCGTTTTTGTTTAAGTTTGGTATTGGCACACTCATTTGCATAGTGGCCATAACCAGAACAAGCATTGCATTGAACTGATTTTCGAAATTCAGGATCATACCTTGGTTTACCTTCACTTTTTGATAATCTTGGTGTGAATTGATCTTTCCTCCTTTCTGGTTGAGGTGTTGATGTGTTGATTTGAATCTTAGGCTGAACGTTTCCTCTAGATTTGCTCACAGATTTCTTAAGAAATTTATTAAAATGCTTAGTGAGGAGGACAATGTTGTTAGGATTGTTGAGACATTCATCAAGCAATTCTTCATCCGAATCAACCTCAGTAATGATAGGTTGAGACTCAGATTTGTTTGATGTTTCCCCTTTAAAAACAACAACTTTCTTATCATCATTAGTTTCATCAACTTGATTAGTGTTTATTTCATAGGTTCTAAGAATACTCACTAATTCATTTTGACTTAACTTATCCGTATCTTTTGCCTCTTCAATAGCACACATTTTAACATCAAATCTTTTAGGAACATATCTTAATATCTTATGTACTACTCTAACATTAGAAATAGGGTCACCAAGAGAATGTGATTCATTAATTATCTCACTTAACCTTTCGTTATAAGATGAAATAGTTTCATCTTCCTTCATTCGGAGATTCTCAAACTTTGTCCCCAACATTCGAAGCTTAGTCCTTCGAACACTGTCTGAACCCTCACAATGCTCTTGCAACCTGTCCCATGCATCTTTAGAAGTAGAACAGTTAGATATAATATTAAACATTGAAACATCAACAGAGGTAAAAATAGCATTTAAAGCTTTAGAATTGCAGCCTGCTGTTGTGATTTCATCAGCCTGCTGGTCTCTTTGGAGCTTTCCAGCCTATAAGTACAGTCCTCCAAGCACGTTCATCAATCGACTTGATGTACATACGCATCTTAGGCTTCCAATACGCATAATTCAAACCATCTAAAACGGGTGGCCTAAGTGTCGTGGATATGTGATGTGTTTCCATTTCTAACATAAACTAAAAACACACTTAACCAAAGATCTAACCTAGTGTCGTCAGGTATCAACTCTGATACCAACTGAAAGTGTGTTCGGTATAGTGTTTAAGGTTGTACCAAATGTTGAGATAAATTGTACAACACTGACTCTAACAGAATATCAGAAATACAGATACACAGCGGAAGGCTTGAAACACTAAAAACAAACGAGACACAATGAAAATATTTTTCACATAGATTTTATAAATAAAAATCTATGTGAGCCTTACAGCGAAATATCAATACTTATCTTCAAGTACAAATGTTGTGTGAAATGTTACAACAATAACCTTCACAACAGAAACTACAAACGAGGCAGGTGCCTTGTTCTAAAAATGATCTAAGTGTATGAATTATACACTACCGAAATGCTAGTCCTATCTATGATTACACTCTCGATAGATAAAGAAAAGCGCACAGTCATACGGGTGGGATACTTTATACGAACTAAAAGGTATAACTATTGGGGCCACAATTTCCTAACAGGATGAACACCAGTCTAGGATATTGATCGAATAGAATACACTAAATTGTGGAGCCTTCCTTCGGTATTTATAGAAGTGGGGTGCGAATTCCAGAGGCTTCCAACATTGAGGTCCTATTTTTTAGGAGCTCCACTTCCATGATCTTTCTAGATCCTTCTTACATGCTCCAGGTCGTTCTAAAAGGTTCTAGGCTAGTCTAGCACGTTCTGCAATGTTCTGAAATCTTCCAGGGTCCAGATCCTTGTAGAAGCTTCTAGATCCTGCCAGAAATGCAACAACATTTAGATCAACATTTAATGTAGCATTTCAGAAAAGACTTAGAACAAATCTTGGAAGGTCAAATTAAGATGTTGTTGATAATGTTAAAGCATTCAAGAGTTAACAACATCTACAACATGTTTTCATACTCAGTGTGAATGTGATTAGAATTGTTTCATTAACTTGAGAAGTGACCTTGAGGTCATATTTATACAAGAGAGGATTAACTACTCTTGGGTAGTTACCAAGAGTTAGTTTGAGATAAAACTAACTAACAAACTTAAAGAGAGGTTATTTTGTTATGTTGACACCCCACTCAAGCTAGACGGATGGGTACATACTCGAAGCTTGGATCTAAAGAATTCGAATAGCGGACGAGGAAGAGCCTTTGTAAAGATGTCCGCGATTTGTAAATTTGACGGAATGAACTGAGTTGATAGGCGACCAGCAACTACAAGCTCGCGTATGAAATGATAGTCAATGTCTATATGTTTCGCTCGTTTGTGCGCAACAGGATTATGACTCAGGAAGAGGGCGCTTTTATTGTCGCATAAAAGACGAGGAGGATCAATTGGCGAGGAGCGAAGCTGGCGAAGAAGAGAAGTAATCTAGATTAACTCGGAGGTAGTGTATGCCATTGCACGATACTCACACTCACAACTCGATCTAGAGACAGTAGGCTGCTTTTTCGCACTCCATGAGACAAGATTAGGGCCGAGAAAAATGGAGTACCCGTAAGTTGATCGACGAGTATCCAAACATCGAGCCCAATCCGCGTCAGAGTAGGCGAGCAGTTGGGTTGGTCCACGCGAGAAGTCGAGACCAAAATGAAGAGTGCATTTAACATACTGGAGAATGTGTTTGACGGCCTGGAAGTGATCGACAGTGGGAGACGCATGAAATTGACTAACCGTATTAACAACGAAGGAAAGATCAGGTCGCGTGATTGTAAGGTATTGAAGGGCGTCGACCAAGGAACGATACTGAGTAACGTCAGAGTGAGGAGTGCCGAGGATGCGTAGATTGTCAGTGGAAGAGAGAGGAGAAGAGACAGGTTTTGAGTCGAGCATATCGGGACGAGTGACGATGTCGCGGGCATATTTTGATTGGCTGAGAAAAAGACCAGTAGAGGTATAAGTAATTTCTAAGCTAAGAAAATAAGTAAGCTTACCGAGGTCTTTGATAGCGAACTCTTTTTTAATTCGATTAATGAGACGAGTAATAAAGACATCGTCATCTCCCGTGATGATAATATCATCAACACAAACGAGAAGGTAAAGAGTAGTGGTCGCCTGGTGGAAGAGAAAAAGAAATGTGTCAGATTTACTTTCAGTAAAACCCAAGGATAAGAGAAAGGTGCTAAAGCGAAGAAACCAGGCTCTGGGTGCCTGTTAAGACCATAGATGGCTTTGTTCAAATGACAAACATGGTTTGGGCGAGCAGAATCAATGTAACCAGGAGGTTGTTCCATATAGATAGGTTTGGTTAGAAGGCCATGAAGAAAAGCATTATTGACATCAAGCTGGCGACGAGGCCAATTATTGAGCACTGCAAGGTATAGGATGATGTGAACAGTGGAGCCTTTAACAACGGGACTAAAGGTGTGATCGTAGTCAAAACCAGGAATTTGCGAAAATCCTTGAGCGAAGAGGCGGGCTTTATGGCGATCAATGCTACCGTCAGAGAGAAACTTGGTTCTGAACACCCATTTGGAACCAATTACATTTTCAGAGTGAGGGCGAGGAACAAGTGTCCACGTGTTGTTAGAGTGGAGGGCATGGAGCTCGGCATCCATGGCTGCAGTCCACTCAGGGGACTTGGAGGCAGATTTAAAGCCTTTTGGTTCTTTTGTGGAGTGGATGGAGGCGAGCAAGGCAGATACAATAGGAGGCGAGCAAGCCAAATTTCATAGGAGGCCTTAGTGTTATTTTTAGTATGCAAAGCAGATACAATAGGACGAGATGGTTTGTCGAGAATATAAAGACCATTTTCACAGTGCCCTTGGGCGAGCAACATCCCTGTAGTTTGATTCTGAATTTTAAAGGAAGAGTTAGTGAAAGTGACAGAAAAAGGGTGATGAGATGTAAGCTGACTGACAGATATTAGATTTTTAGTAATATTTGGGACAACAAGTACATTATAGAGAGAAGGAGAAAGAGAGAGAGAGAGAGAGAGAGAGAGAGAGAGAGAGAGAGAGAGAGAGAGAGAGAGAGAGAGAGAGAGAGAGAGAGAGAGAGAGAGAGAGAGAGAGAGAAGAAATAGAACCGGTGTGAGTGATCGGCAAGGCATTACCATTGCCGACCACTACACGGTCAGAACCTGTATAGAGAGAGGAAGAATCAAGAGCTATTTACGTCCCGTAACTTTTACCTTTTTTGAAAAATGTCCCAAAAAAGTTAAAATTTTAATTTACGTCCAATTTCGCCGGAGTTAAAAAAATTCGTCGGAAATCCCCAAATTTAATATAGAAACGACGTCGTTTTGGTCACTCCGACGTAAATGAAACGTAAATTAAGCAATTAAAAAAGTTATGGGACATAAATTAAATTTTTAACTAAAAGGAGATATTATGTGGAAATGATAAAAATACTCAACAAATGTGTACATTTCACTATTAAATTGATCTAACATTTTAATGTTTATATTTATTAAACAAATAACACTCTAGCAACTATATTTTTTTTGTGTTAATTAATTAATCGGAAAATTATATTAATAAATATAAATATAATTTTTCCAGAATATAATTGAACAACAAACACCTGCATTTAATTTAGATTAAACTTATATTTATATTTATTAAACATTTATATATATATATATATATATTTAACTATATTTATATTTATTAAACCTATATATCAAAATTATATTATTAATATAATTTTCGATAAATTAATTAATACCAAAAAAAGAAAAGAATAGATGCTATAGTTTTATTTGTTTAAATGCAAGTTGTTCTTTTTCAGGGATAATTAATTTATATAAATTTGCATTAAGAAATTTCATTTAATGCTTAATTTAAGAAAAATTGAATTTCTTAAATGGCTCATGAATGTTGACATTGGAGAGGCCATGGGATTCTATGAGGCGTTATCTTAGTTAAAGGCCCAGAGTATGGATTTTGTGGTGGTAGAGGGTGACTCAAAAATAGTCGTTGATGCCATTAATTTCATAGAATCGTATGATTCCACTTTTGGTGACTATATTATTGCTTGTCGAGTGCTTTTAGCACAATTTACGAATGTTTCTATTACGTTTGTTAGGCGGGGTAGTAACATTATAGCCCATACTTTGGCTAGACAATCACGTTTCTTTGATAATCCGTTTTGTTGGATAGACCCACGTACCAGATTTTGTGGTTGGGCTCCCGTTTTCCCAATGCTTATGCAATAATGGAAGCTAAGTCTTCCTTGGCTCGAAAAAAAAAAAATTACAGAAATTTAATTTCGGCCCACCTATAAATTAGAATTTAATTTTTCCTTATATCAAGGATTATATTTAATTAAATTTAGGCCTTTCATAATTTATTCAATTAAATTTTATTATTTTAAACTATTAAATACGTACTTTCTTTAAATAGAATAGTTCTTACATAAATTTCTCATTATATATAAGTTATAATGTCAATGTAATAAGTTGAAATATTAATTGAACGAATTGTTTATTCAGAATTTTGAGAGATTACTGCATTTTGGCGAAAAAAAATAATTATTTTTCCTCTGTCTTGTCTAAAATGTAATCTCTCAATGAAAAGAATAGATGGTATAGTTTTTCGATTAATATAATTTCCAATTAATTAATTAATACCAAAAAAAGAAAAGAATAGATGCTATAGTTTTATTTGTTTAATAAATATAAATATTATAATGTTAGATTAATTTTATAGTGAAATGTATCCATTTGTTGAGTATTTTTATCCTTTTCGCATAACTTTCCGTTTTAGTTAAAAATTTAATTTACGTCCTCTAACTTTTTTAATTGCTTAATTTACCTCCCATTTACGTCGGAGTGACCAAAACGACGTCGTTTCTATATTAAATTCTAGGATTTCCGACAAATTTTTCAACTCCGGCGAAATTGAACGTAAATTAAACAATTAAAAAAGATATGGAATGTAAATTAAAATTTTAACTATTTTATGGCGTTTTTCAAAAATTAACACATGGAGGGGTTGGGGAGGTCATGCAAACATACTTCCTGGGGAAAAATCATGCATGCATGCATTATTAATGTTCTTCAAACTAAAAAAAACTAGAGGTTTTGTATACCTTTGTTGGATTTTGAGGTTGTTTGAAGCTATAATGTATTTTGCAAATTTTCAAGTCTTGATTCAACTTCTATATTAGGAGGACAGGGTTTTTCTTAAGAGAGTTCGAGGAAGAATTCCTTCTTTCCTTTGCTACCCTTCTCTACTCCTCTTATTAATTAGCTAGTGCATCATGAAAATGATGTTTGGTATGGGCGAGGGGGAGGGTGAAAATCCATATGAGGGTAAGAAGAGTGGAGGGGGTAGGCTTGGGGGTGAGTTGTGAAGAAAGGTTGGGTGTTGACTTGTGAGAAAAGGTTGGCGGTGACTTATGAAACAAGCATTGTGAGCTTAAGGGTGAATGATTTTTTTTTATGTGTATTTGAGCTTGTAATTTGGCAGCCCAAATGTGGTTAGACGCAATGTAGTCTAAGTTGTTGAATTCAATATTTTAACATTTAATTTCTGCTTTCGAATAATTAATTAATTATGCGATAAATGTTTAAATATTCAGGGTTTTAAAATGTCACATTCATTGAACTTTATAAGTATTTCGATCAATTAATTTTTTTTATTTACTGAACCATGAAATTGATCTTTCTTTAAAGTATTTCTAGTAGTGACTAGGGTTGTAAATGAATCGAATAATTTTGGTCGATTCGATATTCGTATTCGAAATTTTATGATTAGAATTTGAATGCAAATATTTTTTTTGATTCGATTAATAAACGAATACAAATACAAAATTATTATATTCGATTCGATATTCGTAAGTATTCGATTAATATATATATATATATATAATACACATTCTTAAATTATATATTAAATTAAAAATATATTTTATTTATTTATTTAATTTATCCGCGGCCCCCCTCTCATTTCTCTCTGTTTTCGCCTCATTTTCACTTCTCAATACCGCCGACCCCTCACTTCTCTCTATTTTCGCCGCCTACATCTCGTCTCCCACGGTCAGTCAGCCACCAACTGTACGCACAGGCGGCAGTTGGGTGGACCGCCCACACACCGAGGCAGTCCAGTCGAGACTCGACAATCGGCTCAGGCAGCACACCGACGGAACTCGGCACAAGCAGCGCACATGTGCTGTTTTTTCTTTGCAGATTAGTTGTAGGTGCTGTTTTTTATTTTATAGATTAATTCTTGTTTCAAAATTTCTGTAATGTGTTAATTTGTTTATTGGGGAATAATGACAAAGATTTTCGGCATCCATAACAAAAACGTAACATATGCTTGTAAATATTCTACCATATTAGTGGCTATAAATTTTTTACAGATTAATTAGTTTTATAAAATTTTACAGATTAGTTGCATTTTCTTTGATTATTGTGGGTGGTTTAGTGTTTATGTTGTTAAATATATTGATTATTTTATAGATTTTCTCCACAAAATTTTAAATCGAATCGAATATTTCGAATTGGATAGTATCAAATCGAATCAAATACGAATAAATTTCGAATCGAATATTCGAAAAATATTGCTTAGAAAATGCTTTTAAGAAATCGAATCGAATACTCGATCGAATCGAATAACATCGAATATCCATTCAAATCGAATACTGAATCAAATTTATTATTCGAAAAATAAACGAATACGAATATTCAAATATTTTCACGAATCGAATACTGTGGTATTCGCTTCGATTCGATTCGTTTACACCCCTAGTAGTGACTCTGGCTCAGAACGTTCGCTTATCGCCTATAAAAAATTAAATGCAAAATATTCTTATCACGCAAACATTTATTTAATCATTTTTGGGTACTTAATTTTTGATTTTGGGTTATTACAAACACAATGTGCGTGGCACGTTTTTATTGATATTTTCACAGGTAATGATTATGTGTAGATTTTTTAGTAGGTAAAATCCAAATGACATGTGCAAGATCCGTACGTGTATATTTTGTGCACGATTCATACGTGCACGTCTCACACACGATTCATACACATATATTTTATTATTTTAATAAAGGTACTAACTATGCACATCTACCTGGTTGAAGATAAATTATACTCACTCCGTCCAATTAATTTTATAATTCTCATTTGGATTGGACACGGGTTTTAAGAAAAAAATATTGTTTATGTAAAGCGTGAAAGTTTAAGGGTGAAGATAAGTAGATATAAAGTAGCAAGTGAGAGTAATATTTCCTTTTTAAGAAAGGAGAATTATAAAATTGGACAGACAAAAAAAAAAAAAAAAAAACGAGAATTATAAAATTGGACAGGGTAGAGTGATGCATGCAATAAAATTTAAAGTTAATGAGTTTATATAAATAATATAATTTTTCCTTATTTACTACTATATCATATATAAAAAAAAATGTGCATAGTTTTTTTTTTTTTTGAAACAACCATATGCTACAGATTAGCTTGCGGAAACAATTTTCGATACTGAAATAAAATCTATGAATTAACCGACTGAGAGATGGAAGAGTGAACCGTCCTTTGGGCAAGGTGATAAGCCATTTCGTTGTTGGATCAGGATATATAAGTAAATTTGAACACTACAAATTCCTCCTTTAATGCAACAATCCATTTGGCAATGTTAACTTCTTGTCCATGACCCTTTAAATTTTTGGAGCACAAAGCTAAGGCTCTTTGTGAGTCACTCCTAATTTCAATATTGACTAGTACCATGTTTCTTGCCTCACAAATTGCCAATAATTCCACCCTCAGTGGGCTTCTTTGAGGGTCGATCTTATCCGAGAAGGTCATAATGATATCCCGAGAATGCGTGAACAAAACTCCCCCCACTCCATATCGACAAAAATACATGTTGAAGGCTCTGTCCACTTCAAAACAAAAGGTATCATTCAATGGGGTATTACCGCAAGATGTTGGGACCACTTCACTAACGTCCTTTGACTTCTTGTTTGAGGAATGAGTGTCCTGGTATTGCACTAAGTATCGTAGTACTTGTTCAACAGTTCTCTTGTCCACCCTGATCCTATTCCATTTTTCTTCATGGATTGCTTTAATTTGCATCTATCATTCCAAATTCCCCAGGCGACCATTATAAATTGTTCAAAAGCACTTACCTTCTTATCATCTTTAACCATTATCATAAGCTCGATGGTCGTAAGATGCGTATAATTCTTCAAAGTAGGCCACCACCCCAAATCCTTTCATATCTCCTTTACACCGACACATGAGAAGATGGCATGGACCGTCGATGGCATATGTTGACCACATAGACCGCATATTGGCGAGATCGATATATTCCTCTTTGCAATGTTTCCTT
This sequence comes from Galeopsis tetrahit, assembly GCA_963675135.1. Taxonomy (NCBI): domain Eukaryota; kingdom Viridiplantae; phylum Streptophyta; class Magnoliopsida; order Lamiales; family Lamiaceae; genus Galeopsis; species Galeopsis tetrahit. The sequence continues at coordinate 48,480,458 of OY776119.1, read as the reverse complement.
CTGTAGCAATGAGATCCTTATTCATTTTCCATTCAAATATACGAATTTTTGGAGGCAACTGCAGATTCCAAATAAAGTTCCACCAACATCTTTTTGGTTCACTATTTGATTCAGTATGAGCATTTTGTTGGTGTTTATGTATCTCAAGTAGCACCTTATATCCCGAACTCACTGAATAACTCCCCAACTCATCATACTTCTCGTATCTAGTATCCTCATCCTCTGCTCTTTCAACATGTCCTCTTTCCATCTTCTTTCCTCATCCAAGAGGAATGAAACATTTGTTCCTATCGTAATTTTGGATTTTATGAATCCGCTATAAAGACCATTAACCCAAGCATGTTTAAAGAGTTTGATAGTTCCCTCGTTACCCACCATCCATCTAATCCCATAATTTAATAATTCCTTACTTGATAGCAATGATCTCCACGTAAACGAAGGATTACACCTAATTTCTGCTTCCATCACATCCGTGTGTTTATAGTATCGAGCTTTCATGACCCTTGCAAGGAGAGATTTTGGTCTTTAAATTAATCGCCACAATTTCTTAGCGAGCAAAGCTTTGTTGAAAAGGGTCATTCTTCTTAATCCTCTTCCTCCCCATCTTTTAATTTACACAATTCAGTCCATTTCAGCCAATGTATCTTGTTTACCCCCCTCATTCTTCCCCCACCAAAAATTTGCTATAATGGATTCCATTTCTGAGCAAATTTGAGTTGGTAGCTTAAAACATGACATTGTATAAGTGGGGATTGCCTGCAAAACTGACTTAATTAGAACTCCTTACCTCATGGTGAGAATTCATTGTTCTTCCAATTATCAATGATTTCCTTCATCCGATCAAGAATATATGAAAATTGTACTCTCTTCCCTCGAAGTGAGAAAGTCGGTAAACCAAGATACATTTGGTGCCCCTATTTCATTTTAACCCTTATCATCTCCTGGATTTTCCTTTGTGTTGGCTGATTTATGTTGGTGCTACCAAGTAGTGTCGATTTTTCAAAGTTTACCAATTGACCTGAAGACCGCTCATATTTTCCAAGAACGGACATCAAATTACATGCATATTCATGCTTAGCCTTAAAAAAGACAACACTGTAGTCCGCGAACAAAAGATGGGTAATCATTGGCGCTTCACGGGCCACTTCAATACCTTCAAAACAACCCTCGTTTGCTTTTGCATTAACACAAGCCAAAAGTCCCTACGCGCACAAAGGACAAAGAGAAATGGGGATAACGGATCCCCTTGCCTTAATCCCCTTGTCGGACGTACATGACCACGAACCGTGTCATTTACACGAAAAGAGTAAGTTACCGACGTAACACATCTTAGAATCAACCGGACAATTTTCTCCGAGAAACCCAACTTTCTCATCTAGTTCTCCAAAAAGGCCCACTTAATACGATCATAGGCCTTACTCATATCCAGCTTAAGGGCTGCATATACTGACGAAATTTTATTATTTTTTAGCCAATGCATGCACTCATAACTGATAAGAATATTATCAAAGATCTATTTGTCACTAATAAAAGCACTTTGGTATTCATCCAACACTCCTGGTAAAATTTTCTTAAGTCTATTAGCTATAACCTTAGCGATAATTCGATAACTAACATTACTCAAGCTAATTGGTCGGAGGTCAGTAAGGGTGCATGGGACTTTACTTTCGGTACAAGTGTTATCAAACTTTTATTCTAATTTGTGATGTCCTAGTTCTCATTAAAAATCTTGAGTACTTCATTCGTGACCGAATCCCCAATTGTCTCCTACATTTCCTTATAAAACCTTGCGTTAAAACCATATAGACCTGGAGCCTTGTTAGGATGCATATTAAAAACCGCTTCCTTAACTTCATAATATGTGAAATCCATGTTCAAAAATTTATTCATATCAATTGTAACAGTGCTTGAGGAATGTTTAGAAATCTCATCAATTTCATTCTAGGAAGGATTTGAGGTTGCAAAAAGGTTCCCATAAAAGGTTGACAACAATGTTTCAAAGTCCTCTTTTGTTGAGACCCACATGCCTTCTCCATTATGTAATTGCGTGATCTTGTTCCTATTGTGTCTCTCAGTAGCACGTCGGTGAAAGTAAGTCGTGTCACGGTCACCACTTGTCATCCAATTTATTCTCGATCTTTGGTGCCAAACTTCCTCTTGTTGTGAGAATAATTTTTCCAATTCCTTCTCTAAATCCTCAATTTCGTAGTAGATATCTTCCTCATGGTTAAACCTCTCTATTTCCTGTAGTCTATGTGAAACCTCTTTAATTCTCATGTCCAAGTTCCCAATGTTCTTTCTTGCCCAAACTTTCAACTCGTTAGCATATAGTGTAAACCGATCAACAAGCGGGATGTTTTCAATTTGGGAGCGCCACCCTTTTGAGACAGCTAGGAAAATTGATTTTTCAAGGAGCCAAACATTTTCAAAACGAAAAACTTGGTTCTTAGACGACAACCATCTCTGTTGCTGAATATTAATATCAAGTGTTATTGTCTTATGATCCGAACGAAACCAATGTAGATGGTGGACTGAGAATAGATTGAACAAATTTTTCCATTCCAAATTGACAACAAATATATCCAGCCTCTCCTTAATATTATCAGTGCCTTTTCTTTTTTTAGTCCATGTATAACATGGCCCTGGTATCCTAAATCATGCAGGTTCCCATTGAGAGTATTCCTAAAATTTTCCATGTTTTTCCTGGTTTTCCAATTAATCACCCCTCCCCCTTTTTCATTACTACTCAGAATTTCATTGAAGTCTCCCCCCAATACCCATGCCTTGGTTACATCATGTGTGTTGGTTAATTCTTTTGAGTAGTTCACGAGACGATTGTCGAAGTTGTGAGTTTGGATTACCTTGAAAACCCGTAAAGTACCATTGAAAACCATGTCACGACAGTAACACATCAATATGACCAAAGGAATAAGACTTTAAAGCTACATCCACTTCATTAGTAGCAAAGATAATTAGGCCTCCTTGCCGTCCAACTACGTTCACAGCATAATATTTCAAGCATAAACTAACTTAGATGACACTTTAATTTGGACTCCAAAAATGAAATGTACAGAAGGCTTATTAATGGCGATAATTGCCTTAAACATTCCACTTTGGACACTTTGGAATATGTTTGGTCCCTTCAAGCCTCACAGATCCCACGATACAATTTTCATGTGGATTGGTAGAATTGGTAATCACCCCTCACCCGCCTCTGCAATGCTCTCGCTGTCTCCATAACTTAACACTCCGTTTTCCAAAAACCCAAGTAAACCCACCTCGATTTTCCAACAACAAGAAACACCATAAACTTCCATCAGAAAAGCCCTTAGAGATTCATTGAAAGAGCGATTAACATTCTCTTCGCCGCTTTTAAGATCAACACAAGCCTTTGTTTCGTCAGTTTTCTGTGAAGTGTTCGACAGAAAAATACGTGCAGATGTTGTTTGCCCCAATCTTCGTATGTGAAAATGGGTAGTGTCCTAGAGAAATAGCCTATGGAACGATTGTGTAGTGTACCCATCACTACACTTGTAATCCATATAATTTTATGATAATTTTCCAAGAAGAAATTGGTTGAGAAGATGAATGTTTGTAAAAGAAGGGGAAAAAAAGACGCGAGAGAGAGGGAGAGAGATATTGAGAAAAGTTAGAGAAGAAGAACTGAAAGAGACGAGAAGAGACTGTAATTTCTGCTTGCCCTTTCATTGATAATATTTCCTATTTGAACCTAGAAACACACAAGATAAAATACTAATGGGCCTAAGAACATAAGGACTAATGTCCAATTGGAAATAATAAGCAAATGGGCTAATCCCATTACAAAATGTAATTTAAAAGATAGTGGCCCAATGTTGTCTTTAATTGTTTGAGGATACAACTCTTGAGTACTATTCTCATAACTCATGCCCATGACAATACTCCCCCCATTTTGAGATCCTTGTCCCCAAGGATCTAAGATGAAAATGATTTCATAAAAAATCTGATATTCGTTGCTCGCTAATATTCCAACCTCAAACTTTAATTTTGAGACATGAATCTCATCAATCAAAAGAACAGGGAGATTAAATTCCACTTCAAACTCATATTTAGTATCCTCCAAAACCAACCTATGGTTCCAAACATTACACTTGCTTTGTTCACCATCCACAACCGTGTTCATTGTGCTGAAATTCTCTCCAGAAGATGACATATGTAACCAAGCAAATCTATGATTTTGTTTCTTAATCATATTGACAATAGCCTTGGTGTGTGGGGTTTCCTTCAACATCCTTCCCTTGAAGCTATGAATGGCATCATCATAATAGAAGTCATCTTGGCAAGTATTATATCCATGATGTGTGACAATAAGCTGCAAGAGTAAAGTTGCCTCAACTTTCAAATTCTGAATTTTTGGAGGCTCATTGGTGTAGACATCACCTAATAAACCCCATCCTTAGAAAATCCATTGCCAAAGTATACTACAAGCATTTTGACTCTACTACAAGAAATCTTCATCCTGTATATGAAGCAATAAAATAACATCTTATATGCTTGTTTCATTTGTTCTTTGCCCTTTTGACTTGACAAAAGTATATGTAATCTTGATAAATTTGCATATAGTACCCAGCCTGCTAATTTTGCATCACGGCCTGCTACTTTGTATATCACAAACCAAAGGAGTAACACCCAAGCCAACCAAATACCAACACCAACACTCTTCTTCATAACAGATACAAAATACCACACCTTCTTTAGCACATAGTTTAACTCAATCAACAAAATAATAAAATTCAGCAACCATTTTGCAACCAATATACCACTAATAGTCACCAAAACAAGCCAACACCTCCTCCCAATTTTCAAATTCCAAACTCCCATACTTTGCTCATTATCAATAATTAATCTTACAATCAAACACTCTAAAATGCAAAGAGACAGAAAGCAATGAATCAAAATCTTGGCCACCACATTCATATACTTCATTTTCTCATCCTTACCCAAAATAACAAGGACATCATGATAGACCAAAATTAGATAGGTAAAACCGTGAAAAATATACGGTGAAATCATAGGAGGGGGCCAATACTCATCACCAAGGAATTTATTTGAAGGAAGCAATTCTCTTACCCATTGTCTAGTTGATAGCATAACAACAATGACATAGTCACAAGCATCGGCTATTACGACGAAGTCTTTGCAAGCTTTTGTATCATGATATTTTCCCCCTTTCGGTGGGAGCGGGAACGGAACAAAATCCTTATAAGGCATTAGATGAAGAATCACCGACAATTGATAGCTTACACTAAGGTAAATTGGTTTACCTTCCTTTAACGCTGTCGACAACGGCATATCAATTGATTCGGGTGCATCTTCCCAATTATTCACCACCAAGTGAATCGAGTCGTGCGTTTTTCGATCTCTATCAGCATTCAGATCCGCTATGGCATCAAATCTATTTCCCTTAATTTCACTTCGAATCGACTCTGAAATTTGTTGAGATTTGGTATTGCAGTCTTCACCAACAAACACATCAGCTTCTTCAAGGATCGATTCTTCTTCCACTGATTCATCTTCGAAAACCTCATTCCCTTTGTGAATATTTTTTGTTAACTGCAACATAATCGATGCTAGAATCTCTGTAATGTCGTCAAGTTTGCTACCTACCTTTTCTAATTTATCTTGTAAATTAAACCCGAAACTGATAATCTGCTCTTGTAAATCGATGCCCTCCGCCATGCCCAAAGATGGGTGGCTCTAGATACCATTTGTAGTGTACCCATCACTACACTTGTAATCCATATAATTTTTATGATAATTTTCCAAGAAGAAATTGGTTGAGAAGATGAATGTTTGTAAAAGAAGGGGAAAAAAAGACGCGAGAGAGAGGGAGAGAGGTATTGAGAAAAGTTAGAGAAGAAGAACTGAAAGAGACGAGAAGAGACTGTAATTTCTGCTTGCCCTTTCATTGATAATATTTCCTATTTAAACCTAGAAACACACAAGATAAAATACTAATGGGCCTAAGAACATAAGGACTAATGTCCAATTGGAAATAATAAGCAAATGGGCTAATCCCATTACAAAATGTAATTTAAAAGATAGTGGCCCAATGTTGTCTTTAATTGTTTGAGGATACAACTCTTGAGTACTATTCTCATAACTCATGCCCATGACAGATTGAAACTGGGAGCGCACTCTGGCGTGGATGGACGCACGCCGACGAGGAAACAAATAAGGAAGCACTCACGGTCGCTTAGGAAACACTCGCGGTGGCGAGAAAAACTTACACAACATTCGTATTGATGTCGCTCCGCTGTATCATTGGTCGCAATGTCGGTACGGATAGATACATTTCGACGAGAGGAGCAAAACCCCTCACTTGTATCACTAATCGGCCTCCGATTTGGGTGTCAATTTAGCCGGGAAAGTTGAGTGTCGTGCGTGTATGGTCTAACAAGAGGAGAGAGAGTGTAAAAAAAGAACAAGAAAAAACTCATATGTACTCTAATGCTAAAATCGCACCTACAAAAGGTGTAAATCGCCCACACACTAACCCATTCCCTAATAATAACAATGAATTAAAAATGTGCATAGTTATTGCTTGTGATGGTCACCTTTTTTATCCTCCTTAATATACTTGGACAAAGAATCTGTGACCCAATTTCCTTCGTAATAACTCGATATTAGTGTATTAATGTTTTGAGGGAATAAATATTTTCATTTATGCATATTAAGTGTGAACAACTAAAATAAAATGTGCATTTTAAGTGTGGACGGAGGGAGCACGAGTAGTTAATTCCAAAGAATATTGAGTGGAGGATATTATTAAAATAAACATTTAATATACATTTGAACAAGGAAAGTGACATTGTGGTAAAAGACAAGATAAAGCAGAATTGTATGTCTGATCATATATAAGTAAAAGTAAATTAAATGGTAATATATGGAAACAAAATAGGTAAAATGGTTCAGTAATTCACTTATACAAGTTTGAAAAAGAAGGCAACAAGTCTACAAGTTTGAAGAAGAAGCCAGCAAGACGAAGGATATCTTCGGCGCATTTCAGTTGGAACGTAGAGAAATAGACGTAACTGGAATAATACATTGGAAGTTTAGACGAGATAAGCTAATAATAACAAAGTCGATGAAAAATTAGAAAGAGATGGATATCTGGAATATAAGTTAGTTGAGACAAAAAGTTTGAATCAAGTGTGTATCCTTGGGCTGATTAATGATCTTGTCAAACATTTATTTCAGTCGTTTTATCGATCATCTTTTCAAGAACCCTATCATCGATGCCGAAAGATGGTTGCTTTTGATTCTTGCTTTCATTGGATAAAAATGTGTATCAAGCTCATACAAATGCTCATTCTTAATGTTGGTCCCAAAGTTGAGTTAAGATTGAGTAAGCTAAGAAAGTCTAGAGGGGAGGGGTGAATAGACTTTCAAAAATCTTTCAAAATATCAGAATATGCAATGCGGAATTTAGTCTTCTTATGTACTGTACTGTGCTTACTTAGCTCAGATCAGTACTTTCAAAACAATATGGGCCTTACTAGTTTATACTCAACTTTTCTTTAGATCTTTACTTAGTAAATTCTACTGTTCTTGTTTTAACAAATACCAAACGAATATCAAACAGAAAAGTAAAGAACACAGAATTTTATAGTGGTTCGACCAATAAGTCTACATCCACTCTCACAATCCCAGTTGTGATGTTTTATTACTCTTCCTTGAGTTTCTTGTGGCTTAAAGTCCCAAGATTAAGACTTTGATCTTATCGATTATACCTCCAGGTATATCTTCGATCTACTAGTAATTCTACAAGTAACTAGCACACTTGTTTTACAAAATACAAACTTAAAACTTGAAAAGTAAAACTTCTCTTTGAATAGCCTTTGATTCTTCTCTTCAATTCAGTGGCTCTTCTCTTCTTTAATCTCCTTCAACTCTGTGAGTTCTTCTTATACTCTGTAGACTTAGATTGCTTGTGAATGCTTTATGATCAGTAATTGTTCAGTAGTAGCAGTAGTCTCTTCAAGTAGGAGATCATACAGTATTTATAGAACTTAGTATGACAGTTAGCAGTTTGTGAACTAACTCTCAAACTGTTTTTGTAACTTCTTCTTGTAACCGACTTTGTAACTTCCTTCCAAGTCAGCATATCTTCAATATATTTTCAGTTACGCCTTAAATAAGCTTTCCAAACTTATTCTTCAATTTTAATAAATCAGCACAGTAACTTACTGTTCTGATTTTACTCTTCGGATTTTTTTTTACTCTTCTGAGCCAGTCAGCACAGTAATTCAAAACTGTTTCAAAACTTCTCCAAATTTCTTCTAAGCTCTTCTTCAACTCTTCTTTGAAGTCTTCTTATTCTGAAGTAGTCCTCTGAGTCTTCATTAGTCTTCTGATCTTCTTCTAATCTAGTGTTCTAAACTACTGTTCTGAACTTTACAATGCTGAATACAATAGAATACAACTTTACATATATAAAACCTATTTATACATCAACTGAACTATATACAGAAGAGTACATCTAAGTCCTATACTATAAGCTGTCTATACAATACAAAACATCAACTTAGTTCCTAACAGTTCATATATCAGATCAGTAAACAATAAGATCAGTAACTCATGTAAGATTAATAAACTTACATATAAGATTAGTAACTCATGTATATCTATAAGATCAGTAACTCAGATTCAAATATCTCATATAAGATCACTAAAATTATTCTCAGTTTTCATACTCAGATTAGTAATCTTATTCCATATGACTCAATTAAGATCAGTAATCTTATTTTCAATATTACTAAATAAGATTAGTAAACTTATTTCAGATATCATTAAAATCAGTAATCTCATTTTAAGATGACTTAGAACCACATATATTACTAACTTTAAGTTGCTTTTGGCCATCAAAACATACTTTCATCGTCTAGAACATTGTTTTTAAACTTAAATTGGCCATTATATAGAATAATGAATTGGGTCAATTTTACAATCAGTTGAATCATTATGAAAAAGTTGAATGACTTAGATATATGTTTATATATATACACAATAAAATTCAATACTTTCACAATAAAACATAAAGTGAAATGCATAATTAAAAAAATCATATAAAACAAATTAATTGGATCGCTGGTTCGCGAGTTTTACTCGGGCCAGTTGCTCGTCCTCGTTATGCCAAGGAGAGTATAATTTAACTGTTCTATTTTCAGTCTTCTTCATATTAGTTAAGGGGAGATGGTCGCCCTTCAGGTATTGATTATGTGTAGATGTTTAGGTAAAATCCAAATGACACATGCAAGATCCGTATGTGTATATTCCCTGCACGTTTCACGCACGATTCATATGCGTACATTTTATGCTTATTTTAATAAAGGTACTAATTATGCACATCTGTCTGGTTGAAGATAAATGATATTAATTAATATTTATATTTAAAAATGATTTATAAAAAAATATTTTGTTGGTAGAGTGATGCATGCAATAAAATTTAAAGTTATTGAGTTTTTTTTTTTTTAAATAACATAATTATTTTGCTTATTTACTATATATACACATAGAAAAATATGTGCATTGTTAGTGCTTGTGACAGTCATCTTTTTTGCTCCTCCTTAATTAGGGCCACCATTATCACGACCACTGCCTTTCTACACTTGCAACTCGATAAATAATATTAAGTGTGGAAAAAAAAACATATTAAGTGTGAAAAGGAGCATCAATAGTTAATTCCAAAGAATATTGAGTGGAGGACATTATTAAAATAAACATTTAATATACATTTGAACAAGGAAAAAGACATTATGGTAAAAGAGAAGATAAAACATAAATGTATGTCTGATCATATATAAGTTTAAAGTAAATTAAATGGTAATATATGCAAACAAAATAGGTAAAATAGTTCTGTAATTCTCTTGAACAAGTTTGAAGAAGAAGGCAACAAATCTAAAAGTTTGAAGAATAAGCCAATAAGACGAAGGATATCTCTTGTGCATTCTAGTTAGAATGTAGAGAAATAGACGTAATTGGAATAATACACTGTAAGTTTAGATGAGAGAAGCTAACAATAACATAGTCGATGCAAAATTACAAATGAATACTTGGAATATAAGTCAGTGATACAAAAAGTTTGAATCAAGTGTGCATCCTTGATCTAATTAATGATCTTGTCAAATATTTATTTCAATCTGTTTATCGACCATCTCTTCAACAACCCTATCTTCGATGCTCAAAGATGGTTGCTTCCAATTCTTGCTTTCGTTGAATAAAGATGTGCATCAAGCTCATACAAATACTCCTTCTTAGCTTTTCTACAATATTTATCCACCTCGATCATGCCAGATGTCATTAGATGGTAGGTGTACACAAACTTCTTCGGAATAATCCTATAGGCACGAGTTATTTCTTATCTTTCAACCAAGGGATTTCAAACAACATCCAATAAAACAACTCTCGAAGCCTTGATAAGGCTAATTCATCCAGAACAACACATCGCTGATCGTCAAATATGATCCTTAACTTATTTTTCGGGTCATCGAAAGCATTTATCAATACCTGACACTACTTTTGGTACATCCTAACTTACATTTGAAGGATCTCCTTCCCTTCAGCCAAATTAAATCATTTTTTAAGATGTTCCTTTATTAGTCCCAGGGACTGAAAGAACTTGTTGAATATCAATAATTTTTCGTTCAAAATCATTCTGAGACGAACTAGCACCGTGATAAACTTTATCTTAACACCTTCATTGGGATTATATTCAACCTTGATTTCTCAATGACAACCATGTCAATTCCAAACCTTTGCTTTTATATTACATAAGAATGCACGAGAAGATACAAGTGGATAAATTTCAAAACATTTATGTGTTCAAATTTAAAGGTATTTAGAGATGACCCATATAGTTTTAGGCTCAGGGCGAATAAGAAACTAGCTTCCATTTAGAACAAGTACAAAAATTAAATCAACACATCAAGTATAATATAAGTCATTTAAAATGGCTATCTCAATCATTTTGAGAAATAAATTTATTAATAATGCATTAATATCATTAATTTTAAGTTTAATTTTATATTTTATATTTTTTTAATAGGCTAAATTAAATTATAATGACGATAGTTATATGTATACTAGTAAAACAACGTGTGTTGCAAATTTTATGTTGATATTCTCACAAGTAATGATAATGTGTAGATATTTAGTAGGTAGAATACAAATGGTACTTGCACATTTTGTGCACGATCCATACATGTGCATTCCGTAAAAATTTCGTGCAAAAATGAGAAATTGAATCTTTTTGGATAAGCCTGCACGTGTCCCAATATCAATTTTTTAAAAATCAAATTGGCCATTATATAAAATAAGAGTAGGTCTTGTGTGGACTCAAGTGCATATATACACTTGAGTCCATTTTTTAACTGGGTCATAGGGAACATATAGGTCACAAATTGCAAAATTTAAATACTATTAAGGTGTAGCTGAAGTGGTAGTGCCTTATTTATCTGTCTTTAAGGTTAAGGGTTCAAATTCAACTAACATTGCATGTGTTGCACTTTTCAGCTACAGTTCATAACAATTTTCATTAATATTATGTGTCCGTTTTGATCAAATTTTTAGATTAAATAAAAAAAATGCAAATTTTTCATTAATATTATGTGGTCGTTCCATCTAAGTTGCTGTCATACTCAATAAATAAATAATTTTCTTTTGTTGACTAGTCGTTGTTTGACTAGTCTTCTGCTACCCTGGATGATATCTCTGACATTTTAAATGGTCGAATCTTTAATCGGGTATAACAATGTGTAAATAAGTTCATAAAACTAGGGAGATATATTATTTCCTCTAATTGTCAGCCCCAACATGCATAAAATACTAACCTTAAAGCTAAATGCACATAGAACAAAGGTGTTTTCCACCTCATTATTATTAGTTGTAAATCACGTGATTTGATTATTTTCATGTGCTAAACATGAAGATAAAATAGACGTTACATAATTTCCATTAATATTAGTGGGGGTTATTTTTATGAAAATTATTAGTTGTTAAATAATCTTTGTTGGTTGGATTATTGGCTGCTAAATTATTTTTATGAAAATTACATAGAAATCTATCACTTTACCTTTGAAAAAATTATCAATTTTGAAAAATGCGATAACTTTATGTAAAAAGGTGAAAATATTTTTTTTCATTTTTTACTAAACTATCACCACTTGTCATTAAAGCATTATCACTTTTCAATTTTTCGTCTTTTTCTCCTGATACATTTTTATGGTTTTAATTTATGTTTTACTAAACATAACATGAGGAATTGACGAAAATCTACACTAATGAACGTGCTTAAAAATTAACACTTTTCATTTGAAAGTACGTATATTACTTTTCAAAAAATGATAATATATGTTTTCTTTGAATGTGACTAACTTTTAACTAAGGCATTATCACTTTTCAATTTTTCGATTAACATGAGGAATGAACGAAAATCTATACAAATGAATAGTGTTTAAAAATGTATCACTTTTCAATTGAAAATATATTTCTTTTCAAAACGTGATTACTATAATTGAAAAGGTGATAATGTTTTCTTTAAAAGTGACTATCATTTTTTATTAAAGCATTACCACTTTTCAATTTTTTGGTAAACCATCACCACTTTTCACTAAATCATTCCCACTTTTCAAATTTTCAGTTATTACGGAGAATGAACGAAAATTGATACTACTGATGAACAATGCTTAAAAATGTATCACTTTTCATTTGAAAGTATTTTACTTTTCAAAAAGTGATAAGTCATGATAAGCTCATAAGCAAGTTAATTGATTTCTTTTGAGTTAATTGATTTTTTATTTCTTATTTCAGGAGCAAGTTTTGGATTTACTGGTTGTAGATCACAAATAGTTGATGAGGTATTTCATTTTTCTTGAATTCAGTTTCTATGTCATCTATTTAGTTGATTAAAAGTTTCAATCATGTGAATTTTTACAAACTCCAATTGCTGATGAGGTATGGGTTACACTAGTTGTATGAATATTTATAGTTGTATATGAATATTTATTTATTTGATTAATAGTTGGTTCTTTATTTGTTGGAATCTGAATCATAAATCCTTAGATCTGTAGAATGAAAGTATGCATGCTCACATGGATTAATATTTGTGAATTTACATGCTCACATGGAGTTTCATGGTATTTAACTTGCTATTTTTTTTCTTTGAATTTGTAGTAGTGATAAATTATCTCTTGCTAGTATTTTACGTGTTGTAGTTGTGCTAGATATGTACTATCTCTTTAAATTTGTAGTACTATCTATAAACTAAGGAACCTGAAAACTATTGTCATCATATTTTCTTGAGGCCTATGATGATTAAATAACTTTTTTGTCTACATTGTCTATTTGTGAATAGAAGAGTTATTTTGATCGAATTAAGTAAGGCCTTGAGGAAGATGCGAGATTTTTTTGAATAACATGTTCGGTATATTCATATTGATGTACTCAAATCATATTTCTACAATATCTTAAACATATATATGAAAAAATGTTATGTGTTTTTGTAGGGGGTAACAGAATATCTGAATTTAAAAGGAGGGACGCCAATGAATTAGTTATTGCTAAAGATTGAAGAGTTTGAGAGTCTTAACACAATCAATTCAAAATTTATGTTTTTTTTCCCTCATAATGTCATATGTGGAGATTATACTGTCTACTTGTATAAATTTTATGAAATGTACTTTAAGAGATGTTATTTAGTTTTGTGCTCATTAACAAAAAGACATATTCAATCTAATTTACTATTATTGTCATTATTATTTAATATTATTATAAATTCTTATTATTGGTATTAATCTAATTGAAAATTAAAAATAATATATATAAAAGAAACTATCATGACAAATGGTGGATTAGTAATAAATTAATAATTAATAAAAAAATGAGTTTTAAAATGAATGTATGTTGCAGTATTTGCTAAAATAGAAAATTATGATAACTAGAAATAATTTTAATAATAAATCTATCATGACATTTAATATTGCATTGTTAATTAATATTGATTAATTGTTTGATTAATTAAGTGTAATCTAAATTGCTCATGCATTTAACATTGTCTTAATAGATTGATATCTATTATTACATTAGTTTACAGGACACTTTAAGGAAATGTCATGAAAAATGAAATGTACTAATAGATGGTATATGGTGACAATTTTAAATGTCTAGAAAAACCTCTTTTTCTTGTAGTGAGTGTGATGAACAAAGATGTTCAATCCACACTTTTCTAAGCTTAAGATAGTATTTGAAGTACATGCTTAAATTATGGAAACTTAGAGTTATAGGATACAAAGATTGAACACTGGCTCTATAAGAATTCTAAAGGATTTAGTCGGCTTGAATGATGAATTTTACTCGGCTGATAGTGAGTTCTTGCTTGTATAGTTTCCGTAAGTTGTTACTATGAACAACATCTTGTATTTATAGATGTTTGGAGCTCGAACTAGTCGTTGCCACCAAATCATCTAAGAATGGAATCGAGATCTTCATGGATAGGATGGTTCATGCAATTCTGGTACGACATTACCTATTTTAGGTATGTGTATTAAATGCTTCCGTGCGATCTCTGAAACCTTATTCCAAGTCAAATCAATAGCTGTGTTGGTATCTTCTCATTGGTCCACGTCAGCTAAGTTGGTTTAGACTTTCAGTCTTGTCTTCAGTTGAGTGTGCCAGATGAGATCCAACATTATATGTTGGTCCTGAAAGGAGTATATAACAAGTGTATGGGGGGGGAGGGGGAATACACTTGTATGCAAATCTTTTTCAAACTTAACCAAATATGACTTCTGCTGAGATGTATAACTTCTTAAAGATATCCAATCCACTAAGTACTATTGAGTACTTAGTTGAATGACTATCTAAGTGAGTTATAAGTGCGGAATTAGTGGTTGGCCCTTTAGTTTAAACTCCTTTTAAGTCTGAAATTACCTTAACAATTTATCCAGTTTCAGGGAACTTGTCCAAATCTGTTTTGCACAGTCTTATGTATATATCTTTGAAAGTCCAATTTGTGTGTTGTGTTGAATGAATGTAAGTACTTGAAAGTAAATCAACACAAGAGTTTATAGTGGTTCAGAGACTCAAGCTCCTACATCCACTTTCCCTGATTTAACAGGATAATTCCTTCACTCTTGGAATTAACTTGTTTTATAGTGCCAAAGTGCACTTGATCAACCACACCACTCCTTGGTGCCTTGATCCCTAGGATGTCAAGAGTCCTAGTACCCTTTCTCAACTCAGAACTGAACTGTTCTTCTCTCAACAGTCAGCTTCTTCCACTTCTACTACTACAACCTTCTAACTTTCTTTCTTGAAAGGTATAAGGGTTGAAGTTTGGTTCCAACTAATGAGATATCCTTTACAATGAGGATCAATGTATAAGTATATGATATCTCTCTAAACTTTGTATGGATATACAATGAGGTTTAGCTTAGAATGAAGTGTTTGAAGACTGAGGAAGTCTCTTTGAAAGCTTCAGATTTGTTCCTTGTTGTAGGATAGTTGGATAGATAATGGATGCTTAGTGGATGCTTTCAAATGGTCTTCACACTTCTGTATTTATAGACAAATTTGAGAATTTGCCCGTTGGAGAGGCAGCCTCAAATGTCTATAAATGTCTTCCTTGAACTCTGCAACTGGAAGACAAATTCTTGATAGTTACATGTCCTTAACTTGGGAAATAAACGACTGTAACTACTTTATCTTTACTTTGTAGCACTCTTCCCAATGTCTGACTTCAAGATTCACTTGGTAAAACATGGACATTACTTTTGATGATTGATCCTTGGATAAGGACAAACTTCCTTATCACTTGGTCAACTCTGCTTATCATGATCAGCAGCTTCTGCTTATCAGCAGTGTTGGCTTCAGCTCTTCAGGTGACTTGGCTCTTTCCCTTTCCATGACATCTTGGAGTAGATCTTTGAGCATTCATGGCATTGGATAAGTGGTCTTGACCTCATCAACACAGTTGGTCTTGTTTTTCAAAACTTGTTATAGTTTAAGTGTGCTGAGACAATCTTGCTGGACAACTCTTCTGAACTTGATATTATTGTAGTAGACTTGATCTTCATGATCTATTCCACTTAGTTGATCTTCAGATAGGTTGTTCTGTACTGAGCTGTCTTGATCAGCACAGTTGTCCATCAGCAAACTTAAGGTCATTCCAAGACTGAGCCTTGAGGGGACTTGGACTTTATAAACTTCTAAGCATGTGTTCCCCCTCAATTTGTGCATCTATTGATCTAAGAGCTGCCTAACATATCAGCTTCTTGACTAGTCTAAAGCTACATGTTCCAACAATCCTGAAACATGTTCATGTAATCTGACTTATCTAATTGGCATGTCTAAGGGGGTTTTGGTATCATAATCAAAACTCATTTTATTCCCAACATTCTCTTTGTTTGTTTAAGGTTGTTGCCTTCTTTAATGCATGCTATCAGTTGAGTAGCTCTTTTGAAACTTGAGGTTTCTTGACAAGATCTGATTAAGTCCATATCAGCTAGCATCTTCTACTCGGCTGATCTCATCTAGCTAATATCAGCAGATTAAGGCATACAAGAACCTTGTTATTTGATTTCACTAATGGACTTTCTCGTCTTCTAGTCTTCAGTCTTCCACTCTTTAAGTCTTGAGCATATGCGTGTTGATCGAATGTGGTATCAACTGATATACATACACAACTGATCCCATTTGATTGAGACTTAGACTACACTACTAAGTTTTGTATAAACAACTTTATTTCAAGCATTTTGAGAAATAAATTTTAAAATAATGCATTAATATCAATAGTTTTAAGTTTAAATTTATATTTTATTAACAATCCAAATTAAATTATAATGACGATAATTATAAATATACTAGTAATACAATGTGCGTTGCACATTTTATATTGATATTTTCATAGGTAATGGTGTTTGTATATATATAATACAAATGGTACGTGCATCCATGATCTATATATACATGCACATTTTGTGCAAATTTGTACACATTTTAATATTTCCTTATATAAAGACAACTTATGTCCATTTTAATAATTTTCCTTGAAAATTAATACTTTCATTTCAGGGGTAGCCTCTCTACTCCACACAAAAGTAAAAATATTCATTCCGGAAAACCAATCAATATATTTAGAATGAGTCACTTTAGTGTGTACCAAATTGCAAGATACAATTGGTGTCACTGAATCACAATTTTGATTTGATTCTAATGTGAGGAATAAAAATTCAACTAAACAATTACATAAAATTCAATTGTATATATGCATTAAATTTCATATAGAATACAAATGGTGCGTGCACATTTTGTGCATAATCTGTACATGCACATTTTGTGCATGATCCGTACTTGTACATTTTGTAGGGGCTGAATGAACTAGTTAAATATCAATATATATTTTATTTTTTGTAGAAGATCATTCTAATACAAACTAGCTCCCTGATAAGCTTTATCTTAACACCTTCATTGGGATTCACCCATGATTTCTCAATGGCAGCCATGTCAATTGCGTTCCTTTGCTCTTCTAGAACAATACAATGCACGAGCAGATATGAGTGTACAAATGCCAAAGCATCTTCTTGTTTAAAGTTTGGGACGAACAAGAAACTAGAACCCTTTTACAACAATTACAAATAGTAAATTAACATATCCATTTAAAATGAATGAAAGTTCGGGACAAAAAAATTTAAAGTTCGGGATGAACAAGAAACTAGGACCCTTTTACGCACAAAAAAATGAATGAAAGTATAAAATAAATCATTTAAAATAACTATTTCAAGAATTTTTTTAAATAAATTTATTAATAATACATTAATACCCATAACTAGTTTTAAGTTTAAAATTTGTATTTTATTTAAAAATTCAAAATAAATTATAATGATAATAATTATATATAAATATACTAGTAGCACAACGTGCGTACGTTCCACATTTTTATCACTATTTTTACAGGTATTGACAATCATGCAAACTACTCTATTCGATGCAAACTACTTTCATTAGATAAAGATTCCATGAAGAACGCTTAGACAAATGCCCATTTTTAGGTTTTTTGCAATATTTATCCTTCTGAGTCGTGCGAGATATCATTAGATGGTAGGTGTACTCAAACTCCTTCTAGCCAAACTTATAGGCACGAAATATTGCTTATCTTTCAACCGAGGGGGTTCTAAACCGCATCCAATAAACCAAACCTCGAAGCCCTGATCAAGCTAATACCATCAAAATAACACCTCGTTGAACTAATTAAACATTATCATTAACTCATTTTTTAGGTAAATGAAAGCATTTATATCCTCCTTAGATATCATTAGATGTTAGGTGTACACAAACTCCTTCTAGCCAAACTTATAGGCACGAGATATTGCTTGTCTTTCAATTGAGGGGTTCGAAACCGCATCTAATAAACCAAACCTCAAAGCCTTGATCAAGTTAATACCATAAAAATAGCACTCGTTAAACTAATTAAACATTATCATGGACTCATTTTTTGGGTCAATGAAAGCATTTATATCCTCCTGAGTTGTGCACGATATCATTAGATGGTAGGTGTACACAAACTTCTTTTGGCCAATCGTATAGGCACGAGATATTGATATTCTTTTAACCGGGGGTTCCAAACAACATTCAATAAAACAATTCTCAAAGCTCCAATCAAGTTAATACTAACACAAGAACACCCTGTTGAGCCAAACATGATCTTTAACTTATTTTTTAGGCCATTGAAAGCATTTATCAAAACTCAATTCTACTTTAGGTCCAGCCTAGCTTCCATATGAAGGATGTCATTTTCTGAAGCCCAGTTGAAGTCTTCTCTCAATTGATCCTTTATTAGCCCTAATTGATGAATATGAACTATCTAAATACCAACAATTTTTTGTATAAGATCATTTTGAGAAAAACTGGCTCCATGATACTTTATCCTAATACCTTCCTATGGATTCACCCTGGATTTCTCAGTGGCTGCCATGTTAATTCCGTTCCCTTATTTTTTTTATAGTACATTAGAATGCACGAGAAGATACATGTAGATAAATAACTAAGCAACTTCGTGTTTACACTCAAAGATATCATATGCGCACACAAAAAAAAAATCAATAATTTAAAAGGACTATTTAAAGCATTTTGAAGATAAATTTAGTAATAATACATCAATTCCAATAGTTTTGAGTTTAAATTTTGTATTTTATTTAACAATCCAGATACTAATGATAATTATATATATTAGTAGCATAATG
This sequence comes from Galeopsis tetrahit, assembly GCA_963675135.1. Taxonomy (NCBI): domain Eukaryota; kingdom Viridiplantae; phylum Streptophyta; class Magnoliopsida; order Lamiales; family Lamiaceae; genus Galeopsis; species Galeopsis tetrahit. The sequence goes on along the minus strand of OY776119.1, from coordinate 48,461,181 downwards.
TGTATTGCACATTTATATCAATAAGTTTATAGATAATGATAATCATGCAAAACCACTATTTGATGCTAAAAATATTGTTGATTCTGATACCTTATTTCATTGGATAAAGATGCCATTAAGCAAGCTTAGACAAAAATGCACATTTTTAGCTTTTTTTAGTATTTATCCACATCACTCGTGCGATGTCATTAGACAGTTAGTTGTACACAAACTTCTACTCTCCATTTGTACATAAATGAGATATTACACACCTTTCAACCGTGAGGTTCCAAACAACATTCTATAAAACAACTCTCGAAGCCCTGATGACACCTCATTTAGCCAAATATGTTTTAGACTCTATTTTCCGGGTCATTGAATGTTGAAATATTTGCATTAGTTTTTATGAAATGCAAATCAGAATGTAATAGGATAAGTTAATTTGTATATATAGCCAGCTTTATATTTATCTTGTCGTACCCTTATGGAAACATCAGCTAAGGGGAACCTGGTTGATGAGTGAATCAACACGCGTATGCTCAAGATAGATGACCAAAAGAGAGAATTGGTTTAGGGAGAACTCAACAAATGGTCAAGACAAGATGAGATGAAGTGTGCTAATAAGATAAGATGAGTACTCATCTCATATGATGGTCTTCATCTGATAAGTTGAGTGAAGGTCATCTTATATAGATTTGTTAGAGAGCCACCAAATAAGCTAACATGGACCAATGGTAACGCGATAGCGGACGTACGGGTCTAACACAAAAGCTGAGCAACATGGTGCATAATGTCAAAGGAAAGGTGAATATTATTATGCAACAGTAATATATATTCAGAAATCCAAGAAGATGACATTCTAGAAATAGTTGAAGTTACTCTTTAATGTCGGTAATAATTTAAATTCTCATATCTGACATGGGAGATGCAATGTTAAACATGAGTATCGAATGAAGATGAATGAAGAAGAAGATGAATGAAGAAAAATATGAAGAGACTATAATGTTTATATTCAACGCATCTCCATCTGAAAGAGAGCTCTAGAATCTAAGCCCGCATAAATATCCATATCCAAAACTTTGAGAGATTATCTCAATCCTAGCATTGAGGTTAAAATGATTATAAAGAAAAATCTCACCTAGTATCATTTACTTAAAAAACCTACTTATCCCTTGAGAGATCGAGTGTTAGAATATGCTTGTCTTGTAGACACTTGTAAAGAGGGCTAGAACTCTATTAACATTGTAGTGGACAAAGCTCACATAGAGTGAAAGGTCCAACATGTTATTTTTTGCACGTAAAATACAAGTCTTTATAGTTAAGGAATTAACTTCACAGCTGGACTGTGAAAGTGGATGTAGGACTGGGTTCCAAACCACTATAAATATATGTGTTCTTTATTATTTTAATATATTATAACTACCATATTCATTCATACTTTCATGGTATGTTTTAAAGACATTATCTTCTATCAGCCGATACCAAATCAGTTGATCCCTCAACACACACTCATTTATCACCTGACACCAAGTCAGCTGGATCAAGCATATTGTGATAAAAGGTTTTTCAGAAAACGAGTATAATTATGGGGACGCACATTTTAGCACCAACTCTATTTGGTAGGTGACCAACTAACAAGCTAGTTATAGGCTCATAGTAAGTTAGTAGGTAAGTTATCCTATTGAGATAAACATACATTGCACCTAAACAACTTATCTTCCAGCAAACGTACTTTAAGTTAGTATAATAGTTAGTCACGCGAAAAATTTAATATACACTCATTTTTTTGGGACTATCATTGAATGCATTTATCAAAACTTGACATGCTTTTAGTCTAGCCTAGCTTCCTTCTAATGGATATCGTTTCACCCCACCTAAAATATTCTTTCATATAATCTTTATATCGCTTTGGGCTGAACAACCTGGCTGGATGTTAACACTTTTTCGATCAAGAACATTCTGAGACAAACTAACTATATGATAAACTTGATCTTAACACCTTCATTTGGATTAAACATGAATTTCTGAATGACAACCATGTCAAATCTAGTTTTAAGGTCAAGGATACTCAGAGCCGACCCTTAAAAGTTTTAAGCTCAGGACGAACAAGAAACTAGGGGTTGTTTAGAACAAGTAAAAAAAGTAAATCAATATTCATTAATATTTGTAGTTTTAGGTTTATATTTATATTTGATTTAATAATGCAAATAAAATTACACTGATGATAATTATAAATATACTAGTAACACAACGTGCATTGCACATTTATATCAACATTTTAACAGGTAATGATAATAATGCAAAACTACTCTATTCGAAACTCAAAGATAGTTGCTTCTAATTCTTGCTTTCATTAGATAATGGTATAAAGAAAGTCTAGAAAAACGCTCATCTCATTTTTATTTTACTTTTTTGTAGTATTTATCTGTCTCAGTCGTGCAAAATGTCATTAGATAGTAGGTGTACACAGACTTCTTCTAGCCAAACTCATAGGCACGAGATATTGCTTGTCTTTCAACCGAGGGGTTCCAAATAGCATCCAAAAAAATAATTCTCGAAGCCCCAATCAAGCTAATACGAACAGAACAACATCATGTTGAGCCATACATGATCATAACCCATTTCAGCTTTAGGTCCAGCCTAGCTTCCATATGAAGGATGTCCTTTTAAGCAGCTCAATTGAAGTCTTTTATTTTTCTAACAATCCTTTATTGGCCCCAAGGGCTGTCTTATTTGGCTGAATATTAATTTTAAAAAAAAATCATTTTGAGATGAAGTGTTACATGATAAACTTTATCTTAACATGGATTCAACCTGGATTTCTCAATAGCAGCCATGTCAAATCCAACCTTTTATTCTTCTAGTATGTCAGAATGCACGAGAAGATATAGGTGGACAAATATCAAAGTGATTCGTGTTTAAACTAAAAGGTACTTAGAGTCGGACATAGCAAGCTTTATGTTCAGGAAAAATAAGAAACTAGGGTGCCTTTAGAAACTAGCTAGGGGCCTTTATATCAGTGGGCTTTAAGGGTGGATTTTTTTATTTTTTTTTTGTGTGTATTGGCTGTAATTTGGCAACCCAAACGTGGTTAGATACAATGTAGTATTTTTCGTTGAAATCAATGTTTTAGCGTTTGATTTTTGCTTTTGAATAATTAATTAATTATGCGATAAATGCTGAAATATTCAGGATTTTAAAATGTCACATTCATTGAACTTTAAAAGTATTGACTTCAATTAATTTTTTATTTATTGAACCCTGAAATTGATCTTTCTTTAAAGTGTAGTTTGTGACTCTGGCTCAGAATTCTCATCTGTCACCCTGCAAAAATTAAATCATCACAAAATATTCTTATTACACAAAATTTTATTTAATCATTTTTGGGTTAATCTTTAAATCTTAATTTTTGATTTTGGGTTATTACAAACACAATGTTTGTTGCACATTTTTATCGATATTTTCACAAGTAATGATTATGTGTAGATATTTTAGAAGGTAAAATCCAAATGAAACGTGCAAGATTTGACCCGTACGTGTATATTTCATGTTAATTTTGTGCACGTACTGATACATGCACGTTTCAGGCATGATTCATATGCGTATTTTAATAAAGATACTAACTATGCACATCTATATGGTTGAAGATAAATGATATTAATTAATAATTATACTTAAAAATTCTTTTTATAAAAAAATTATTTTAAAGTTAACAAGTATTTTTAATTATTATAATTATTTTTCTTATTTACGATAAATACACATATATAAATATGTGCATAGTTAGTGTTTGTGACGGTCGCCTTTTTTGCTCCTCCTTAATTAGGGCCACCATTGTCACAATCACAGCCTTTTTATACTTGTAACTCGATAAAGAATCCACGACCTAGTTTCCTTCATAATAACTCGATAATGGTGTATTAGCGTTTTGAGGGAATACATATTTCCATTTATACATATTAGGTGTGGACAACCAACAAAAGAAGAAGAAATGGTGCATATTAAGTGCGGACGGAGGGAGCACAAGTAGTTGTTTCGAAATAATATTGAGTGGAGGATATTATTAAAATAAGCATTTAATATACATTTGAACAAGGAAAATGACATTTTGGGAAAAGAGAAGATAAAACAGAAATTTATGTCTAATCATATACTCCCTCCGTCCCAGGATTACTTGCATACTTACTGTTCACTCACTTTTTTAAAAATACTTACATGCACTTGTGTATGTAAATTCTTTTTCTTTTTGACAAACTGGTCTATCAGGCAAGTTGTCTCACAACTGGCCTGAGTGTGAACTTTGATAGATACTTATCCTACTGATTATATTGAGTGATCAGTTGGCTAAATATCTAAAAGAGTTGCTAAGTGCGGAATGTGGTTGGCCTTTGACTTAAAGAAATACTCCAAGTTAATTTCTGAAAAGATACAGGTTATCAGGGACTTTGTCCAAAACAGATTTTCTTACTTACTGAGTTATGTTTCTTTAAAATATGTTTGAATGTAAGTGAAATAGAGAATGCAGTAAGTAAATGGCACACAAATTTATAGTGGTTCAGAGACTCAAGCTCCTACATCCACTTTCCCTGATTGAACAGGATAATTCCTTCTCAATGGAATTAGCTTGTTTTATAGTGCCAAGGTGCACTGATCAACAACACTCTCTTAGTGTTTTGATCCCTAGGATAACCTGAGTCCTAGTGCTCAATCTCTCTGAGTTAAGACTGTGTTTCACACTAACAGTCCTTAACTCCTCACTTCTACAACAAACTCTCTCTTCACTAAATGAGATAAGGGTTTGAGGTTTGGTTCCAACTAGTAGAGATATCCTTTACAATAAGAACAGTGTAAAGGCTTAGGATATCTCAATGCTAAGCATTGGATGTTTACAAAGATTGGCTTAGCTAAGAGAAGTGATTCAGGAAACTTGGGATTCTAGAAAACAACTTGGTTTCGTTTGAAAGCTTGATGATAGTTTGATAGCTTGTAGTTGGATGATTGAATCCCTTGATCACTTCTGTATTTATAGGCAAATTTGAGCAGCTAACCGTTGGAGGGATAACAATTCAAACTTGTCTATTTGCAGCACCATTGAAACGGCTATGAGGCTTGGCATCCTTTTATCCACTGTGTAAAAGGCCTCTTCAATGGTTGCTTGAATGAATGTGTTGACTTCTGAAAAATGCGGCTGAGATGACTTGTGTCAGTTTCTAAAAATGCACATTTCCCAAGGTTGATTTGTGGCAGAAGCTACACTCAACCAACGGTCAGATGGGACAAACTCCCTGAATATTCCTGCTGCAATTGAGAATATTCCAACATTCATTCAATGCTTCACTCTTTAATGCTTCAAGTCTTCAATGCTTGGTTCAGGCATGATTGGCAATAAATGCTTCATTGAATGTGTCTTTTGGGCTTTGACATTCAATGCTCTTGATCATTTGTACTTCAACTGTCTTGATCATTTCCATTTATGAGCATTGCTTTACTGCTCTTGGTCTCTTCAGCTAAGTTGTCCACTTGGACAGTCTGTCTTAAAAGTTCAGCAACTTTGTCCTATAGACTTATCAAGCTGCCTAACATTCCAGCTTTGGACAACTATCCTGAATACTTAAAATCTCACAACATTCCTGAGATTTTTCTCTTAAGCAATCTACACATTCAAGTGATCTAAGACACCTTGCCTGAACTAGACTTGAGCTTATCTCAACTAATCTGAACATCATTAATCAGGGGTTTTGGTATCTAGATCAAAATCATTTTATTCCCAACAATTATAATAAATAAAATTTTAAGATATAATTTTATAAAAAAATAAGTAAGTGAATGGCCTTATATGTATATATGGACCATAAAAATAATTACATTAAATGTAATATTGTAGATATTATACGGGTGAAGTTTCTAAAGGTCCGAAAAAGTAGGTGTGCAAGTAATCCTGGGACGGAGGGAGTATAAGTTTAAAGTAAATTAAATGGTAATACATGCAAAAAAAATAGGTAAAATGGTTCAGTAATTCTCTTGAACAAGTTTGAAGAACCAGGCAACAAGTCTATAAGTTTGAAGAACAAGCCAGCAAGACGAAGGATATCTCCTGTGCATTTCAGTTGGAACGCAGAAATTGGAATATATAAGGTTTAAATGCGACAAGTTAACAATAACATAGTTAATGCAAAATTAGAAAATGATGGATACTTGGAATATAAGTCAGTTGATACCAAAAGTTTGAATCAAGTGTGTATCCTTGGGCTGATTAATGATCTTGTCAAATATTTATGTCAGTCGTTTTATCGACCATCTCTTCAACGACCCTATCTTCGATGCTCAAAGATGGTTGCTTCTGATTCTTTCTTTCATTGGATAAAGATGTGCATCAAGTTCATACAAACGCTCATTATTAGATGCCATTAGATGGTAGGTGTACACAACCTTCTTCTGACTACTCCTATAGGCACGAGTTATTTCTTATGTTTCAACCGAGGGGTTTCAAACAACATCCAATAAAACAACCCTCGAAGCCCTGATAAGCTAATTCATTCATAATAATACATTGTTAAGCCAAACATGATCCTTGACTTATTTTTCGGGTCATTGAAAGCATTTATCAATACATGACACTGCTTTTGGTCCAACCTAGCTTCCATTTGAAAGATCTCCTTTCCGTCAGCCCAATTGAATCATTTTTTAAGATTTTCCTTTATTAGTCCAAGGGACTGAATGAATTGGTTGAATATCAACACTTATTTGTTGAAGATCATTATGAGATAAAGTAGTAACGTGATAAACTTTATCTTAACACCTTCATTGGGATTATATTGAACCTTGATTTCTCAATGACAGTCATGTCAATTTCAAACATTTCATCTTCTATTACATAAGAATGCATGAAAAGATACATGTGGACAAATATCAAAACAATTATGTGTTCAAATTCAAAGGTTCTCAGAGCTGACCCATACTAGGTTTTGGTTCACGGCGAACAAGAAACTAGGACCATTTAGAACAAGTACAAATAGTAAATCAACATATCAAGTATAATATAAGTCATTTAAAATGACTATCTCAATCATTTTGAGAAATAAGTTTATTATTAATGTATTAATATCAATAGTTTTAAGTTTAATTTTGTATTATTTTAATAGGCTAAATTAAATTATAATGATGATAATTATATGTGTACTAGTAACACAACGTGTGTTGCAAATTATATATTGATATTCTCACAAGTAATGATAATGTGTAGATATTTAGTATGTAGAATAGAAATGGTACGTTTACATTTCGTGAACGATCCATACATGTGCATTACGTACAAGTTTCGTGCACAAATGAGAAATTGAATATTTTTGGATAAACCCGCGCGTGTCCCAAGCCGGGGTCTGATTTATATATATTTAGCCTAAGTTTGACCTATTATCTATGGTATATTTATTTTATATGCTTAGTCTGGCCTTTTAAGTAAATAAGTCAGACATACGAGCCTTTTAGAACCCTATTAAAATATGTCAAATACGAAACACAGTCAATATTTAAAATTGCAAATGAAATTCACGACCAAAATAAATACATTACAACATTTAAATACAAACATTATAACGATTCTTAAGTACAAAAATAAATTTAATTAAAGGTTGTTCTTTTAAGTTTAAACTTACGTATATACAAGATATAAGTTAATTTAGTCCCATAACTTTAAACCTTTTCTGAAATGGTCCCAAAAAGTTAAATGTACCAATTTAGTCTAATTTTCTGGCAATTTGTTCTGATTTGGTCCAAAAAAAGTTTAATGTACCAATTTAGTCCCATTTGTTTGCAATTTGTTCTACTTTGATCCTAAAAACAAATTAAATTTACCAATTTATTCCCATTTTTTTCAATTACATTTAACTTTTTTGGGACAAAAATGTTGGTACCTATATACGAGTATGTATGCTAGATAAAGTCTAGAGGGGAGTGGGGGTGAATAAACTTTGTTATTTAAAAAAAATCGTGTAATATCAGATGAGACAACATATTAGTTATATAATATGTCGTCTGATGCAAATATATGATTTGATCGAGTGCGAGTGTGAAACAGCAAGGATAGATAATTACCCTACTGATTCGTTGTTAGCTGATCAGTTGGACAACTATCTACACAGCTGTTAGTGCGGAATTGTGTAGGCCCTAACTATTTAGACTTGTGGGTTGAATGAAAACCTTTAACAAAGAATGCATTTGATTAAATAATGACTATATCAACTAACTTGATATCTACATATTATGAAAAACTTACTTGTGCTTTTGACTTTTTTAAAACTTATGTATATGAAAGAATGTGATATGTAACAGATGATAAGAAATATAAAGCAATAAATAACACAAGATTTATAGTGGTTCAGACTCCTCGTCCTACGTCCACTATCACAGTTTCAACTGTGATATTAATTCCCTAAAAAAAAGTATTTGATACTTTATTGTCCCAAGAGAACACTTTGACCTCGATACACCACCTGAGTGAAATTGGGTCTACTTGTTGTTGGGATATGTGACTTGGATGTATTTTTGCACACTTTTTACAACTATACGATCCCCACAAGCGTATGGGTTCGTTAGTAGTACGATAAGTATACCAAGTAAAATTTCGTTCCAAGGACCTAATTGAGTGCTAGTGAATCCCTAAAGTTACGAGTATGCATGCTATTGTAGTAACTACACGTGTTTGTTTGGATTTTTGGGAATAAGAACAAAAATATTAAACTAGATTAACTAAAGTAATGAAAACTAGTGACAAAAATAACAAGTTATCTAACTTTCGTTGGAAAGTGCAAGGGAAGGGTATTGCCTCGGGTGTTTCCGTTTTGTGGGTAATTCAATGAGTCAACGAACCAATTGCATGAATTAAACTATGGTTTTGGATTAAGCTAAAGGCTATCACTCGTGTGTGTAGACCAATCCCTTGTGAGGCTTAGGTGAACACGTGCATCGATTAGCAATTATATAGTCTAATCAATACCATAAGCTCCTAAGATAGTGTCTCATAAACACGTTCAACACGGTTACTAATGTTTATGAGACGCCCTCTCACTAATCTAATAGACGACCTCTAATCGACTAGTGTCTAGTGTCGTCGATCTAAGCAATCAACCCCCGGTCGGTGTAGCTAATTACTATGTTAATTCTCATTGATTAATTCAAGCTCATACACACACTCTTAATCATGCAACCCAATACGGTCGTTGAAGTCGACAAAACTAACAATGCTAGCTAATAGGGTGAATTAATCAATTGAATCATGAAAATTACAACACTAGAAACATATACACCCAATTCCTAAGCTAATCATGCAATTAATCTATAATTACACTAAACACCCATCAAAACATTCACACCCAAGGCAATAAGAGCTTAGCCCATGATTCTAGAAGAGAATTCCATGGTTAAAATAACTAATAACATCAAACTCATAGTAGAATAACAAAAGATTGAAGAAATTAAGAAAATACTAAATTGAATTGCAAAATAGAATAATATCACCTTGATCATGAAAATTTAGCTACAAACCGATGTAATAGACGATGCCCGATGATAATCGTAGCTTGATTCGAAGTAAAAACCACTATTCGATCTAATCTAATTAAGAATCTAAACTAAAAATGAAGAACACCTACAACTATGTGAATGTGTGTGTGAATTGCTTGTAAAAGGAGTAAGAGCCTCCCTTAAAACTCAAATTTGGTCTATTTATAGTTGGGGTAGAAGTCTTGAATTAATTTTGCAATTAGGCCCTTGAAATATGGAGAAAATGGGCCAAAAACCCCGAAAATGATGTGACCCGGCCGGGTGGCTCCCACCCGGGCATGCCACCCGGCCAAAAGACGAAGAAAATGCATTTTGGGTCTTGCCCGGGTCGACCCCACCCGGCCGGGTGGGTCTCACCCGGGCACAACACGAAGCTCCTCCATAATTTGGCCTTGCCCGGGTCGACCCCACCCGGCCGGGTGGGTCTCACCCGGGCACAACACGAAGCTCCTCCATATCGCACCCTGATCGAGTTGAAGTGACCCGGCCGGGTCGATTCTACCCGGCCATGTGGTGTCTACCCGGCCATGTGGTGTCTTTTGGCACGTCATCTCGTTTCCTAGCATAACTTTCGCTTCGGATGTCGGATTGACTCGATTCCTTAGGCTAATTCACTCCGTTTCTCGAGACGAATCCAACCGTGCACTCCTATTTCCGGTCCGGTCACTTTTGGTATGTGTTTTGCTCCAAATTTCATCGTATTTCCTACAAAATCGACAAAACACAACCTTTCTCTCATTTCGGCTTAAACAATCATATTCAATGTATAATTCAATGAAATCAACATCAAATGAGCTTCAAATATGCATCTAAATAGTGTAAATTCCACCCGAATCAACTCCCCCAAACTTAAAGTGTTGCTCGTCCTCGAGCAACGAAAGAATTACAATGTGAGGGGAAATTTACAACTAGATGATCAATGAAAGATCCCACGTATCAAATGACATGAAATGAATTCTTCTTCCTCAAGATACATTCTCAAAAATGATCACAAGTTCAATATTGAAAATCAAACTAATTACCTCACACATGCTCAACATACAATAACAAGTGATGGTGATGACAATATCCAAATGCTCAAGTTCAACTCACAAGATATAGTGTTTCTCTCAAACACTCAAACAAATTAAGGACAATAGACACTCATCAATCAAATCATGCATTGCAATTACCATAAGCTTGCCCAAGCTCTACCATCTTTCCACCACAAACATGTTCAACTATGAGATCAATAGGTCTTAACCAAGGACGTAACGTTGGCTCTTTGGACGGGGTATGATGAATATGGAGGAAGTGACTCGTCTAGTGGAGAACGAAAGTTGTTTTTCAACACATCAAGCTTATGCTCATAAGGTTTACACACCTTCATTCTCACTTTTCATTCAAATCCCTCACATGCAATCATCTCCTCATCTCCTCATCTTTTGTAGCCAATCACTCACCCTTTCAATTTATTTTCTTCTAAAGCACTTGGGGCTCATTGTCCCTCTTTTCTTTCTCAACTTTTTCTGTTATTTTCTCATTTTCTCCTCACTTTCATCTTTTTCTTTCTTTTCACAAACTTGCCAATTTTTTCTCCTCAAACCAAATGCACTTAAGCATATGTTTTGCCACTCTCTTTTTGTTCTCCACTAGAATTGGGCATCAAAAGCTCAAAGAGCTAAATGGTTAAACATTGTAGGTTGCCAAGAAAATGGGAACTCAAGCTCAAACGGGCTAACTACGGAAAATTTCTTTGGTTATTTGAAAAAATATGGCTAAGTGACTTGTAGTACGAAAGATGGCCTACATCATTTCTCACAGTATCACACAATTATGATCTCAAGCAAGAACTTGGGCAAGTTCTAGAAAAACAAGCAATGAATTGATCCACTCAAGAATGAAATAAACCGGATTAATGTTCGGTTCAAAGCTCAACTCTCACCGGTTCATTCAATACTCAATCATTCATCAATCACCACCACACATAACTCATTGTGCATGCAAAACATCCATAGGCAACGAGATGACAACAACACAAACAAGATGATTCATTCCAATCATGTACACATTCAAGGAATCAAATTCACAACAAATCACCATCAAATGTGTCTCAATGATCATTTAAGTTCAAATTACACACATACACAAGAATACACATTGGTGTCAATAGAAAATGTAAAAACGAACATACCCCCCATTTAGTATTTTCATGATCAAGGTGATATTATTCTATTTTGCAATTCAATTTAGTATTTTCTTAATTTCTTCAATCTTTTGTTATTCTACTATGAGTTTGATGTTATTAGTTGTTTTAACCATGGAATTCTCTTCTAGAATCATGGGCTAAGCTCTTATTGCCTTGGGTGTGAATGTTTTGATGGGTGTTTAGTGTAATTATAGATTAATTGCATGATTAGCTTAGGAATTGGGTGTATATGTTTCTAGTGTTGTAATTTTCATGATTCAATTGATTAATTCACCCTATTAGCTAGCATTGTTAGTTTTGTCGACTTCAACGACCGTATTGGGTTGCATGATTAAGAGTGTGTGTATGAGCTTGAATTAATCAATGAGAATTAACATAGTAATTAGCTACACCGACCGGGGGTTGATTGCTTAGATCGACGACACTAGACACTAGTCGATTAGAGGTCGTCTATTAGATTAGTGAGAGGGCGTCTCATAAACATTAGTAACCGTGTTGAACGTGTTTATGAGACACTATCTTAGGAGCTTATGGTATTGATTAGACTATATAATTGCTAATCGATGCACGTGTTCACCTAAGCCTCACAAGGGATTGGTCTACACACACGAGTGATAGCCTTTAGCTTAATCCAAAACCATAGTTTAATTCATGCAATTGGTTCGTTGACTCATTGAATTACCCACAAAACGGAAACACCCGAGGCAATACCCTTCCCTTGCACTTTCCAACGAAAGTTAGATAACTTGTTATTTTTGTCACTAGTTTTCATTACTTTAGTTAATCTAGTTTAATATTTTTGTTCTTATTCCCAAAAATCCAAACAAACACGTGTAGTTACTACAATAGCATGCATACTCGTAACTTTAGGGATTCACTAGCACTCAATTAGGTCCTTGGAACGAAATTTTACTTGGTATACTTATCGTACTACTAACGAACCCATACGCTTGTGGGGATCGTATAGTTGTAAAAAGTGTGCAAAAATACATCCAAGTCAATGGCGCCGCTGCCGGGGATTTAAGCGAGTGTTGTTAGTGAAACTTAGAGTTTGTTGAGTGTTATTGATAGTAGCATTTCTTTTTGTTATTTTGATCTTGTTCATCTTTGTGGATTTGACACTTTTCTTTTGTAGGTGCATGATCACAAGATCACGTGGAGGAAATCTTGAACCATTAGACCTTGAGATCGAAGCACACGCAAGAAGAAGGAATCGAAGTAGAAACCGTCAAAGAGTCATAGAAGAACCACTTGAGATGGAAAACGTTGAAGAGATGAATCCTCCACCGAATGGAGAAGATGAGCTTCAAAGGGAGAATCATCAAGTTGGAAATCAAGTTGGAGGGAATCCACCTCAAAACCCAAACCACCCACCAAATCTCCAATTTCCCACTCCACAATATCCACCTCAAAACCTCTTTCCATATTAAGGATACAATCCTTATCCTTATCCACCTCCACAACAAGCCTACTATCCACTACATCAACACCCATATCCTCCACCTCAACAAATTCAAGAGGAATACATCCCTCCTCCTCCACATATGGAAGAACCTCAACGTGTTTACCATGGAAGGCCAATGAGGGAATATTTTGAGCCTCAACCTAGGGAGCATTATGATGGGTTGGCAAGACCAAGGGTGGAGGCAAACAACTTTGAGATTAGTCCCTCTTTATTAAGGATGTTGAGGGAGAGACAATTTGAAGGAAGGACGGAGGAAGGATTTGAGGAAGACCCTAATGAACATCTTGCTCAATTCTTGGAGATATCCGACACTCTCAAGCAAAATGGAGTGTCGGAAGATGCTAAAAAGATGAGGCTATTTCCGTTTACATTGTCGGGGAAAGCAAAAGCTTGGATACAATCAAGCATTCCCGCCGGAGAAGTGAGGACGTGGGAAGATTTGAAGAAAAGATTCCTATTGAAGTACTACCCTCCTTCAAAGACGATGGAAGCCAAGCAAAAGATCTCTACGTTCAAACAAGGTCCAAATGAGGGAATCAAAGAAGCATGGGAAAGATTTACGAGTCTTCTCATCACATGCCCCCATCATGGTTTCCCAATTGAACAAACAACTTGTTGGTTCGTTGGTGGGTTGCGATTGGAAGATCAACACCACATTGACGCTTGTGCGGGGGGTTCAATTTGGATGAAGTCGGTAGAGGAGATCAATGACATCATAGAAGGGATAGCAAGCAATACTTTCAAGACGAGAGTAGACCGTGGAGCACAAAATCGGGTAGCCCAAGTTGATGCTAATGATAGCATAAGAGCAATGATGTCTACACTCATTGAAAAGGTAAATGTTTTATCTCAAACAAGAGATAATCATTTATCTTTTGTGCAAGAAGATCCTCAATTGGGACATATGGAAGAAGTGCAATACATGGGTCAACAAGGATATCCACAAAATTTTCAAGGGAATCGACCATATCAAGGCCAACCACCATATCAAAATCGTGGTCAAGGATATCAAGCTCCTCCCCAAAACCGATTCCAAGGGCAATCTTCATCATCTCAAGGTCAAGGGGGACCATCCCCTCAATACCAAGCTCCTCTAAACCCGAATTTTCGGAGGAATGACAATTTGTCATATGCCAATCCTAAGGGTGCTATTCAATATCCTCCCGGATTTGATCCCGGAGCAAAACTCCCAAGTGGAGAAGGAAAATCCTCCACGGATGAGCTTCTTGCACTCCTCATGAAGAGAATGGAGGCAAGTGAGAAGAAATCTGAAGCATCCGACTCCATCCTTGCCCAACTTGTGAGTAACCAAAAATCTACCGAATCAATGCTTGCTCAACTCACGAGTAACCAAAAATCAATGGAATCCATGATTGGCCAACTTATGAGTAATCAAAAATCAATGGAATTCCAAATGGGTCAATTGGCAACTTCCATTGGATCTCAACATACAAAGGGTAAATTGCCCTCAAACACCGAGGTAAACCCACGTGAGCATTGTAATGCTATTACAATTTCAAGTGGTGAACATTATGGAGTTTCTTCAATTGAATTGGAAGAGGGTGAAGTGTTGAAGGCAAAAGAAAGGGAGGAAGAGGAAAAGAAGAGGATAGAGAAAGTTGGAAGTGAAGAGGTTGCTCCAAGAATTCCAAAGTGGAGAATTGCAAAAGATTTGAAGAAGAAGAAGCTTGAGGTACCTTGTGATAAATGGGGGGTTCCCATTACATATGAGCCACTTCCATACCCGGGAAGATACATAAAGAAAATGGATGAGAAGTTTGGGAAGTTTTTGGATATCTTCAAGAAAATCCACATTGATCTTCCACTTTCGGATGCTTTAGAGCAAGTACCTCATTACATGAAGTTTCTAAAGGATGCAATAGCAAACAAGAAGAAACTAGTGGATGATGAGAAGATCAAGTTGACCGAAGAATGTAGTGCTATCCTTCAACGAACTCCTCCAGAAAAACTCAAGGATCCGGGTAGTTTCACTCTCCCATGTGAGATTGGTGATGGTCCCATGATGAAAGCTCTTTGTGATTTGGGAGCTAGCATAAATTTGATGCCACTTTCAATCTTCAAGCGTTTGGGACTTGGAGAAGTAGTGCCCACATCAATTACTCTCCAATTAGCGGATCGTTCCATCACCCATCCTAAAGGGATCATTGAAGATGTATTGGTGAAGATTGACAAGTTCATCATTCCGGCCGATTTCGTGGTGTTAGATATGAAAGAAGATGCAAATATCCCATTGATTCTTGGGAGGCCGTTTCTTGCCACGGGGGGAGCAAACATAAATTTGAGAAAAGGAGAGGTAACATTGGAGGTGAATGGAGAGAAAGTGATTTTCTCCAAGTATGGCTCAATTGAGAGTTCCCCAAGAAAGAAGGAATCCCCCTCCATCCAAGAATGTGACATTTATGTGAAAGAGCCATTACCAAAAATCTCATTGAAAGATCCGGGAGATGATAACAAATTGAAGCAAACTCCCAAACTTGAGCAAAACTCAAGTTTGGGGGAGTTTTATAAGGAGAAGAGTTTTGATAAGTTCCTTGAGGGTAGTGAAGATGAAGAGGGAAGAAGAAAGAGTTCAAAGGAGAGAAAGATTGAGAAGGGATTTGAAATTGGAGATAAGGTGGTATGGTGCACCTTGGGAGTGATGGAAGTCCTTGGAAAGATGAAGCTCAAAGAACGAAAAATGTTGGTCATGAAGAAATTGGTCTATGGAGGAGGCATTGCGTTGGAAAGTGAGGAGGATGACGTGTTCATCACCGATGAGCACAATGTCAAGCACTATCATCCTCCATTCAAAGAAAGGGAAGTATGAACTTGTTAAGTTCCGTCCGGCATAGGACGTTAAACCTAGCGCTAAATGGGAGGCAACCCATTTTTACTTGCTTTATGTCAATTTTGTTCATTTTATTTGCTTTGTTAGTTTAGTTTGATGTGTTTGTGAGTTTTGATGTTAGTTGGAGAAGCTTGGATCAAATGGACGATTGGAGATTGAAAGTGGAACTTTGTGTTAAGAAGAAGGTGTAGCTATAGCAATCGTAAGAGGTACGCCCACCCCAATTCTTAGGAATTGCATAGCAATTACTAAGTTTGGGGGGGTAGTGGAATTTATATTTTTTTGTTCATGACATTGATTGCTTAGCTACTCTTAGTTTTAATTGTTGGGATAGTGGCCCATGTGTGTAGATTTGTATGGATAATACTTGGTGTCAATATCATTGCAAAACTATTTTTCCAAACTTTTAATTGCTTTGCAATGAAAAAGTTTGGGGGGGTATGTTCGTTTTTACATTTTCTATTGACACCAATGTGTATTCTTGTGTATGTGTGTAATTTGAACTTAAATGATCATTGAGACACATTTGATGGTGATTTGTTGTGAATTTGATTCCTTGAATGTGTACATGATTGGAATGAATCATCTTGTTTGTGTTGTTGTCATCTCGTTGCCTATGGATGTTTTGCATGCACAATGAGTTATGTGTGGTGGTGATTGATGAATGATTGAGTATTGAATGAACCGGTGAGAGTTGAGCTTTGAACCGAACATTAATCCGGTTTATTTCATTCTTGAGTGGATCAATTCATTGCTTGTTTTTCTAGAACTTGCCCAAGTTCTTGCTTGAGATCATAATTGTGTGATACTGTGAGAAATGATGTAGGCCATCTTTCGTACTACAAGTCACTTAGCCATATTTTTTCAAATAACCAAAGAAATTTTCCGTAGTTAGCCCGTTTGAGCTTGAGTTCCCATTTTCTTGGCAACCTAAATGTTTAACCATTTAGCTCTTTGAGCTTTTGATGCCCAATTCTAGTGGAGAACAAAAAGAGAGTGGCAAAACATATGCTTAAGTGCATTTGGTTTGAGGAGAAAAAATTGGCAAGTTTGTGAAAAGAAAGAAAAAGATGAAAGTGAGGAGAAAATGAGAAAATAACAGAAAAAGTTGAGAAAGAAAAGAGGGACAATGAGCCCCAAGTGCTTTAGAAGAAAATAAATTGAAAGGGTGAGTGATTGGCTACAAAAGATGAGGAGATGAGGAGATGATTGCATGTGAGGGATTTGAATGAAAAGTGAGAATGAAGGTGTGTAAACCTTATGAGCATAAGCTTGATGTGTTGAAAAACAACTTTCGTTCTCCACTAGACGAGTCACTTCCTCCATATTCATCATACCCCGTCCAAAGAGCCAACGTTACGTCCTTGGTTAAGACCTATTGATCTCATAGTTGAACATGTTTGTGGTGGAAAGATGGTAGAGCTTGGGCAAGCTTATGGTAATTGCAATGCATGATTTGATTGATGAGTGTCTATTGTCCTTAATTTGTTTGAGTGTTTGAGAGAAACACTATATCTTGTGAGTTGAACTTGAGCATTTGGATATTGTCATCACCATCACTTGTTATTGTATGTTGAGCATGTGTGAGGTAATTAGTTTGATTTTCAATATTGAACTTGTGATCATTTTTGAGAATGTATCTTGAGGAAGAAGAATTCATTTCATGTCATTTGATACGTGGGATCTTTCATTGATCATCTAGTTGTAAATTTCCCCTCACATTGTAATTCTTTCGTTGCTCGAGGACGAGCAACACTTTAAGTTTGGGGGAGTTGATTCGGGTGGAATTTACACTATTTAGATGCATATTTGAAGCTCATTTGATGTTGATTTCATTGAATTATACATTGAATATGATTGTTTAAGCCGAAATGAGAGAAAGGTTGTGTTTTGTCGATTTTGTAGGAAATACGATGAAATTTGGAGCAAAACACATACCAAAAGTGACCGGACCGGAAATAGGAGTGCACGGTTGGATTCGTCTCGAGAAACGGAGTGAATTAGCCTAAGGAATCGAGTCAATCCGACATCCGAAGCGAAAGTTATGCTAGGAAACGAGATGACGTGCCAAAAGACACCACATGGCCGGGTAGACACCACATGGCCGGGTAGAATCGACCCGGCCGGGTCACTTCAACTCGATCAGGGTGCGATATGGAGGAGCTTCGTGTTGTGCCCGGGTGAGACCCACCCGGCCGGGTGGGGTCGACCCGGGCAAGGCCAAATTATGGAGGAGCTTCGTGTTGTGCCCGGGTGAGACCCACCCGGCCGGGTGGGGTCGACCCGGGCAAGACCCAAAATGCATTTTCTTCGTCTTTTGGCCGGGTGGCATGCCCGGGTGGGAGCCACCCGGCCGGGTCACATCATTTTCGGGGTTTTTGGCCCATTTTCTCCATATTTCAAGGGCCTAATTGCAAAATTAATTCAAGACTTCTACCCCAACTATAAATAGACCAAATTTGAGTTTTAAGGGAGGCTCTTACTCCTTTTACAAGCAATTCACACACACATTCACATAGTTGTAGGTGTTCTTCATTTTTAGTTTAGATTCTTAATTAGATTAGATCGAATAGTGGTTTTTACTTCGAATCAAGCTACGATTATCATCGGGCATCGTCTATTACATCGGTTTGTAGCTAAATTTTCATGATCAAGGTGATATTATTCTATTTTGCAATTCAATTTAGTATTTTCTTAATTTCTTCAATCTTTTGTTATTCTACTAAATTGAAGAAAACAGAATAATATCACCTTGATCATGAAAATTTAGCTACAAACCGATGTAATAGACGATGCCCGATGATAATCGTAGCTTGATTCGAAGTAAAAACCACAATTCGATCTAATCTAATTAAGAATCTAAACTAAAAATGAAGAACACCTACAACTATGTGAATGTGTGTGTGAATTGCTTGTAAAAGGAGTAAGAGCCTCCCTTAAAACTCAAATTTGGTCTATTTATAGTTGGGGTAGAAGTCTTGAATTAATTTTGCAATTAGGCCCTTGAAATATGGAGAAAATGGGCCAAAAACCCCGAAAATGATGTGATCCGGCCGGGTGGCTCCCACCCGGGCATGCCACCCGGCCAAAAGACGAAGAAAATGCATTTTGGGTCTTGCCCGGGTCGACCCCACCCGGCCGGGTGGGTCTCACCCGGGCACAACACGAAGCTCCTCCATAATTTGGCCTTTCCCGGGTCGACCCCACCCGGCCGGGTGGGTCTCACCCGGGCACAACACGAAGCTCCTCCATATCGCACCCTGACCGAGTTGAAGTGACCCGGCCGGGTCGATTCTACCCGGCCATGTGGTGTCTACCCGGCCATGTGGTGTCTTTTGGCACGTCATCTCGTTTCCTTGCATAACTTTCGCTTCGGATGTCGGATTGACTCGATTCCTTAGGCTAATTCACTCCGTTTCTCGAGACGAATCCAACCGTGCACTCCTATTTCCGGTCCGGTCACTTTTGGTATGTGTTTTGCTCCAAATTTCATCGTATTTCCTACAAAATCGACAAAACACAACCTTTCTCTCATTTCGGCTTAAACAATCATATTTAATGTATAATTCAATGAAATCAACATCAAATGAGCTTCAAATATGCATCTAAATAGTGTAAATTCCACTCGAATCAATATGAATCCTTGAAACAATGTTCTAGATGATGATTGTATGTTTTGATGGCCAAAATCAACTTAAAGTTAGTAATATATGTGGTTCTAAGTCATCTTAACTAAGTCATCATATGAGATATTGAAAACTGAGTTTACTGATCTTAGTGTGTTACTGATCTGATATATGAACTGTTAGGAACTAAGTTGATGTTTGCATTGTATAGACAGCTTATAGTATAGGACTTAAATGTACTCATTTGTATGTAGTTCAGTTGATGTATAGATAGGTTTTATATATGTAAAGTTATATTCTGTTGTATTCAGCATTGTAAAAATTCAGAACAGTAGTTTAGAACACTAGATTAGAAGAAGATCAGAAGTTCAAAGAAGACTCAGAAGACTACTTCAGAATAAGAAGAACTTCAAGAAGAGTTGAAGAGAAGCTTAGAAGTACAAGAGAAGAATTCTGGAGAAGTTAGAACAGTTTTGGAGAACTGTGATGACTGGCTTAGAACAGTCAAAGTCAGAACAGTAGTTTACTGTGCTGAGTTGGTAAGTTTGAAGAATAAGTTTGGAAAACTTATTTAAGGCGTAACTGAAGATATATTTGAAGATATGCTGACTTGGAATTAGTTGAACGAAGTTACAAAGTCGGTTACAAAAGAAGAAGTTACAAAAACAGTTTTAGAGTTAGTTGAGAGTTAGTTCACAAACTGCTAACTGTCATACTAATGTCTATAAATACTGTGTGATCTTCTACTGCTAAGACTACTGAAAGACTACTGATCATAAAGCATTCAAGAGCAATCTAAGTCTACAGAGCATTGAAGAACTCACAGAGTTGAAAAGATCAAACTGGGAAGAAGCCACAGATTTGAAGAGAAGAATCCAAGGCTAACACAGAGAAGTTTTACTTTTCATTTTAAAGTTTGTATTGTGTAAACAAGAGTGCTAGTTACTTGTGAAATTACTAGTCGATCGAAGATACACTTGGGAGTGTAATCGATAAGATCACAGTCTTAATCTTGGGACTTTAAGCCACAAGAAACTCAAGAAGAAGTTAATAAAACTTCACAACTGGAGTTGTGAGAGTGGATGTAGACATTTGTCGAACCACTATAAATCTTGTGTTCTTTACTTTCTGTTTGGTATTTTCTGTTTGATATTTGTTTAACCAAGAACAGTAGAATTTACTAAGTAAAGATCTAAATAAAAGTTGAGTATAAAACTAAACTGGAAAGTACTGATCTGACTCAGTAAGAACAATACTATTCAGAACACTATTCCGCATTATAAACTCTATTATTTTGAAAGATTTTTAAAAGTCTATTCACCCCTCCCCTCTAGACTTTTACTAGTTTAATCAATCTTAACTCAACTTGGGACCAACACTTGTTCTCGTGAGAACAAGTATTCTTACAAAGCTAGTTGAAAATCAAATTTAACTTCTTAAAGAATTTAGGGTTTGGGTTTTCTAATTAAATGTACCAACTAGTGTGATGAACAAATAAGTTCAATCAACACTTTTCTAAGCTTAGGATATGTAATGGAATACAGGCTTAGATTTCAGGAAACTTAGAGCTAAATGATTCTCAGGATCGAACACTGGCTCTAGTAGAACTCTTAAGGATTCAGTAAGCTTTGAATGATGAACTTGCTCGGCTGATAATAAGTTCTTACGTGGAGTTTCCATAAGTTGTTACAAGAACAACATCTTGTATTTATAGAAGATTTGAGCTCGAACTTGTCGTTGGATAAACTAGCCGTTGCAACCAAATCTTCCAGGAATGGGCTCGAGATCTTCAGTGATATGATTCTTCAAGCAATTTTGGTACGCCATTACTTTAAAAGGGAATGAAAATTTAATGTGCATTAAATGCTGTTGTACGATTCTGAATGATCTCTGAAACCTAATCCAAGTTAACTCAATAGTTGTGTTGGTATCTTCTAATTGGTCCACGTTAGCTGAGTTCAATTTCTCTCGTATCAGGTCTTCCATGTTTGGTTTAAGGTAGCTTCTAGCAAGGGAACTCAGGGAGAATGATATTGATGTTGTTTTCCCCAGCTGATTAAATGACGATCTTCCAAAACTCATCGTCATTTTGTTGCATAAATTTTTCGAAGTATTGGAAGGCTATCTCATCTTCGAGTTCTCTGTATCTTCTGGTAAGATAGTAGATGATTTTCCACTTCTTCGTCAAGATGAGCCATCTCAGCTTGTGCTCATCATCAATGAAATCTTCAATGATGTTATCTCTCAACTCTAGTTTTTCTTCTTCTGATTTTTCTACTACTACAAGTTCAAGGCCCTTCTTCCCTTTCTTCTGATTCTTCTTTCAAGTGTAAGAACCCTTCATTGTAGCAGCTTATTTCCTCTTCTTTTGTCTTATACGAATCTCATCTTCTAATAGAGTCTTCTTCTTTGGAGGTGAAGGAGAGGTGTCCTTGGTTGATATTGGGATTTCCTCTTCAACTGATTCCTGAATGGGTGGAAGAGCTAGAAAATCTTGCTTCCCTCTAGATTCAGCTTTGGCAAGAATGGATTTCTCTACCTTAGCTAAATCAGAGTCAGGCGGATTGAGCGTTAAAATAGTTGAGAAGTCTCGTGCTATTCCCCCTTGGTTGATGAGGGTCTTCACTTGCTATTCTGTAGCTGTTAATCTCCTAACCAGCTCAGCTTGGGCTTCTTCTTCTCTATTAGCTTGCTCTTCAACACTAGCCATTTGTTCAGATAAATTAGCCCTAGCCTCATCTTTCCAGTTTTTGGCATCATCAAGGCGGGTAGTGAGAACTTTGGTAAGTGTTATGAATTCTACTTTGAGAGCTTTAGTGAAGTTGTGTAGCACAACATTTGAATCTTCACTAAGACGGTTAGTAGCCGATGAAGCTACATTCCGTGCAATCTTGTTTGCATCTTGACCAAAAGATAAAGTGGAAAGCTTCTCATTGAGTTGAGTGATCAACTTTGAAAGTTTGGCTTCCTTTAACTTTAGTTTGTTGTTCTTCGACTCTAGCTCGAGGTTAAGGTCCTTCGACCTGTCTAGCTACTTGGTAAGATCTCTTCTTTGCACTTCAACTGTTTTCTCCACTGTAACAAGCTTAGACATTAAATGTTGAGTAGATGAGTGCTCTCTTTCTTTGCTTCTCTCCAGCTCAACTTCCTTGTAATCATCCATTTACTTCATCAGCTCCGTCACGAATGTATGATCCATATTGGTGCAAGTCTTCACCAGATTTGCAGAATGGATATTCATGAAATCTTCAACTTTCTTCATAATGGCACCACTTAGATCATTTGCAAAATACTTGTTCATTCAAAGTCTAAGTGTTCTGGAGATGGTCTCCTCGTCTGATTTTTCTCTTTTGCGAAGACCAAGATTGAGAGAGTTGAATTGAGGAGTCAAATCATTGAAGACATGATAAAACAAGTCAATTATCACCTGACTAAGAAGAGTAACACTTCTGGAATTCGGCTCACGTGCTTTATTGTACATCACCAGTCGACGATCCTTATTTGGTCTGATGTAAACTTGGTCGAACTGAGATGTTGTTTGTGGTTCAATTTCAGCATCTTTTGAGAGCATATCCCATTCTTCCCATTCCTTCTCGGTAAGATTTGGAACTGAGTACGGAGCGGGAAGACGAGCAAGTTGGGTTTAGGATGCAGGCTCAGCTGATGTCGCAGGAATGAGTTGCTTGTTAGCCTCGTCTGATCCCAAAGCTTTGAATTTTTGAAGGTGCTCTTCAATAGTTTTGTACCTTCCAAAAGGCACAAGAGCCGGGATCCACTTTATTGTCTAGAATTCTTCATCAAAAACTATCTACTCCTCAGCTATAGGAGTTGGCTCAACATTTTTAGATCCCTAAACCTCTGATATCGGAGATTGTGAAGGTTCAGCAGTTGCAATTGCTTGCAACTAATCGAGTTTAACATTGGGCAATGTTTGAGTTGATGTAGTGATTGTTTCCATCACCAAGTCACTTACAACTTTTAGCACTAATGCCTCCGAGTCTTGAGACTCATCTTGGGCATTGACCTTAGTTGATTGCTCAGCTTCCTTGTCAGACTGTTTGACTGAACTCCCAGTCATATCAATTGCAGGGTCAGCTGATCCTCCATCAGCATTCCCTCTGACTTGATCCTTTGCAAGATCTTCGTTGTTAATTTTCTCTTCTTCAGTTCCTAACCTTGGTCCATCGTCGATGTGATCATTGTCATCCTTAACAGTTTCTTGATCTTGTGGTTTTGGAAGCTGTCCAAACTTCCTAACAACAAGGTTAGAAAGTGCATCATCAGATGGTAGATCGAAGAGATCTTCGATTTTAGCAAACTCCTTCTGCTCTAACTCCCAATCGAAGAAATTATCGGCTTCTTCCTTCTCCTCGATAACATTTAGAAGCCTATGGACACTTCCTTTCCTCAGTTGCCTCCAAGTCCAAATTCGTAGGACATATTCGAAGGCCACTACATCCAACATCAGGTCGGGGTAATCGGTCTTGAGCATTGCATGTATCTCGATGCACATGAACTGCTAAATTCTTCTAATGGGGTAGTCTGAAAGGTTGGGGTTGTAAGGAATGGTTTTAAGTGTAGGCTCACTTGTTGTCTCTACTTGGTCTGATCGAGCACATCTGTTGTGATTTCGATGTTAGAGGGAGATGGGGATGTTGAGATTTCAACATAAGATTTTGTTATCTCAGATGTTGTCTCCAAAGGATGAATGATAGGGGCAATTGTCGGTTCAAGAGAAATAATATTTGTTGAGGGTTGGGTTATTTTATCAATTGTAGAAGTATTAGCTGATGAGATGGATTATGTTTGTCTTGGCTTGGGAAAGATTTTGAGTTGGGGTGGGGGTGAGTGGATTGAAGGTTGGGTTTTGTTATACATTAGTTAATGGGATATCAGTTGAATCTGGTTGGGGGTTTGGAGATGGGTGTTTAGGTAAAGGTGGGGGTGTCGGCTGTTTGGGAGATGGGATTTTGGAAGCTGGAAGTTGAGATGAGAGGTGTTCGATAGCAAGAGGAGCAGACGAAGACTTGAGTTTTAGTCGTTTACAAACCTTGGATTTTGGTTGGGTTAGCTTGGGAGTTGATGCGGCCTCAAGTTCCTCAGTTGCAGCTTTAACATTGTCATCTGATACAATTGCTTTAGATGAGGACGATTCATTTCGTGTTGGAGGTGGAGATTTAACCACCTGAGATTTTAGCTTGGTTTTCATGGTGGCTGGAGCTAGAAGGGCAACATTTTTCTTCTTCTAGCCTTGGGCAGCCTTGGCCTTCTTTGTCTTCTCCGGGACAAACATCCACTTGGGTATGAATTCTATAATTTTAAAACGAGTTTTGATATTTTAAATAAATGTTAGAAGTTGAGGTACAAACCATTATACAAACTGCATACATGAGTTTTTTTTATGAATTTTGAACTTGTGTATGTTTATATATGTAATAATTTAAGTATGTAGAGTATATAAAATGTATTTTTAGTGATAAGTATTGTTTAACTTGGTAAGGTGTTAATATGTGTATAATGGATAAAATCTGAAAAGACTATGCTCAATTTTTTTAGTCAAGACAAAATGAATATATTCAGCTCAAATGTCAACTTAATAAATGTCAAATGAAGACAGACCCCATGAAGACAAATAAAATATTTGAACTTCAATGTGTAGCATGTTATCCGTTAGTCTTAACTCAACACAGACCAACGAGAAGATAACATGTGACATTGACCTGACAGAAATCTGCAAATGAATAAGAGCAACAACTATAAAGTTGTAGAATGTTAGAGAGACCTTACCTTAAAAGGAGTGACGTATTCGAGGTACATCTCTCAAGGACGATTTGCAAAGGTGCAAATAGTATGATTCACTATAGCCCTCAACCAGAAATATATCGAATCATAACATAAATACAAATCACCTTCATTGTAAAGAAAACCGAAAATTCTACAAGGCAACGCTATGAAAATTTAATGACATGTGTATCCTCAAGATTTCTAAACTTCCCAAGAGCAAGTTCACCAAAGCTATATCCAAGCTCTAAGTGTTTTTCCATCTGTAGTTTTAATCCAATATATCTAGACCTTAAGTTTATAATCGAGTTCATTCAAACTTGTTGTTTGGATAACTCGTTAGTCGAAAATACTTCAAACCTTCTTTTTATCCCCGAGATTGAGATTTGTTGTAAAACACTATAAGAATACTTGTTCTCACCATAACAAGACAATGTATTCATGAAGAATATACAGTATTAAGTGTTAATCTTGCCACTTAAAATATATAAGTTGTTGGGATATTCACCCCACCCTTTGATATATTGTAATATGTTTAGTTTTGATGGCCAAAACTGATCATGTAATCTAGTGTTATACTCCCTCCGTCCGCCTATAAGCTTTCCGTTACTTTTTTTCACAAAGATTAAGAAAGGTGATTAAATAATAGATATAGTACAAGTGATGTGATTGGAAGAAGGAGAGAGATAGAGAGAAAAGGTAAGATATAAAGTGATGTGTAAGAAAAAGTACTTACCAAAAAGGGTATGGGAAACTTATAGGCGGGCGGACCAAAATGGTAAAATGAGAAGCTTATAGGCGAACGGAGGGAGTAATAATTTGTAATCTTATAAAGGTTACCTAAGCTGCTTGTATATTGCTTTGTACGTAGTTCAGTCTAAGTTTAAGTTTTAGTCATGTGGAATCAGTTGTATGTATATAAACTGATACCACATCTTGATTAACACGCGATTGCTCAAGATGAGAAGGGTAGAACACTGAAGACTAGAAGACAAATAAGTTCATAAGTGAAACCAGATAACAAGGTTCTTTTATACCTTAGTCAGTTGTTAGTACCTTAATGAGATCAGTCGATTTCCTATGCCAACTGATATGGACTTCAAGCCTTAGAAGATCTTGTCAAGCCTAACACTTTAAAGAAGAATTGTTCATCTGATTTGATCAGCTAACATTATGCATTAAAGAGAATGCAACAACCTTAAAGACAAAGAGAATGTCGGATCTCATCTGACAGACTCATCTGAAGATAAGACTCATAGTCTAACCAACCCAGCTGACGTGGACAATGAGAAGATGCCAACACAACTATTAAGTTTACTTGGACTAGGGTTGACGTGTTCGTACATTAACATTTAATGAGCATTAAATGCACATTCCTTTTATAGGAATATTTGTACCTGAACACGTATGAATGATCAAATCGACAAAGATCATGGCCATACTTAGATGATTTGGTGGCAACAACTAGTTAATCCAACAACTAGTTCGACCTCAAATCCTCTATAAATATAAGATGTTATCCAAGTGATAACCTATAGAAACTATACACGTAAGAACTCACATCATCCGAGTAAAGTTCATACATTAGTCGACTAAATCCTTTAGAGTTCTCATAGAGCCAGTGCTCGATCCTGAGAATCCTATAGCTATATGTTCTCTACAATCTAAGCCAGTATCTCATGCATATACTTATCCTAAGCTTAGAAAAGTGTTGATCGAACTTGTTGTTCATCACACTAATTGGTATATTCATAAACCCAGACCCTACTTTCTAAACCCTGAAAGTTAAGTTTGTTGTTTATAACAACTGTTGTAAAAGTACTTGTTCTTACAATAACAAGTAGAGTCAATTTCACTCAGGTGGTGTATCAAGCTCAAAAGTCTTCTCTTGGGACTATAAAGTATTAATCAATATCACAGCTATGGCTGTGAGAGTGAATGTAGGATTGGAATCTGAACCACTATAAATCCTATGCTATTTACTTGCTTTACATTCTCCATAGTGCGTATCATCTATTTTAATTGATATAATATTTCATTACATAAGCTTTTAAAAGAGTCAAAATCACACAAGTAAGTTTTCTATAATCAACTGATATCAGGTCAGCTACTAACTCTTTCATTAATTTATAATCATACTTTGAAAAGGTTTTCATTCAACCTACGAGTCTAAACATTTAGGGCCTACACTATTCCGCACCAATAGATGAGTAGATAGTCCAACTGAACAACTAATAACAATCAATAGGTTGATCATCTATCCTTGCTGTTTTACACTCGCACTCGGTCATATCATATTATTTGCATCAAATGACTTAACTTTTCACTAAGTTGTCACCTCATCTGATCTTAACAAGAAAAAGTTTTAGAGTTACAAAGTCTATTCACCCCCCCCCCCCCCCTCTCTACACTTTATCTCCGATCATACTCGTTTATAGGGACGAACATAAGTCATATGCCTTAAGGAATTAAATACACCGTTGGGCTATGAGAGTGTATGTAGGATTGGATCCAAACCACTACAAATCTATGCATTATTTTCAGCTTTGATAAAAAAAAAATCGGTTATATATATTTATCAAACTGGATGATACACATGCATGTTAACTGAACACCAAGCCAGCTGAAAAATATTTGTGCATAAAACTAAAGGAATTTTTCTATGTGTAAAACGAGTTTCTAGGCAACCAAGACGGTCCACACACTTTCTGCGAAAGCCCAACTTAGTTTGATAGTTGTCCAACTGTTCAGCTCTCGAGCAGATATTACTTTGGTTATCATCCCATAATTGTTCTAATACTTGCACCTTTTCACCGTTGTCGTATATGTCAACTCAACTTTTCCCAGGTCAACTTCCCTCACTCAGTTGTCACATGAAAAATTGTTTTGATTTAAAAGTCTATTCACACCCCTCATCTCTATACTTTTAACCCTCACTTAACTTGTCTAGAACCAACAAGTGGTATCATAGCAATATATGGTTATAATGATCATTGACTTTGATTATCATTGGTTTTTGAGGAAAAATCTTTGTGTTCACTAGAAGAGTTCCTTTTAAAAACAATTTGCTTTCATATAACATGGATTCTAATATGTCATCTTCCTAAGTTTTTTTTGTTGAAGGATATAAATTTTGGAAGGTGAGAATGGAGAAGCAGCTAAGCTCCATCTGCGACCTGGTGTGGAGTGTTATCGAAAAGGGATCAATCTCGATTATTTTCTAAAAAACCGCCATCGGAGACCAAGACGTCAGAGTTGGTGAACTAGGCCCAAAGGAGCAACCGAAACTCACCCCATATGAGATAAAGCAAAATGATTTTGATCATATTACCCTTTGCTCTTATGTGATAATAAAAATGCTCTCTTCCTCAACCAGAATTTAGTGGCACACAAACGGGCGAAACATATTGACATGAATTGCCACTTCATGCACGAGTTAGTCTCATTATTTTTTGATTTGTTTGTTGTATTTCCAAATTCTTCTCGCATTGTAAAGTTACTGATATATAGTGTTATATACATTATATCCGGTCAACAGGTCAGCTTAGATTTAATTGACTAGTCAACAATTCAACGAAGAAAAGTTAAAGTCACCAAGCCTAATCGTCCAAGTCAATGGCGAGCAACTAATAAAGAGGCGAGCAAGGTAAGCATATGTTTAATGGTCAAAGAGGTCAAAGGTGTCCACGTGGCAGCGAACAAGAGTCTTCATGTTCGGCGAGCAAGAGTATTTAGAGATGATGGAAAAATGATATATATGGGATCAATGTAAAGATGGTCGGCATAGTGAAGAATGACGAGCAATGTCATTGGCGAATAAGGTATCTTGAAGACATAAGGGATGCAGTCATATGAAGAGATATCTCAAGTGCAGATGCTCGCCATGAGCCCAGATTAGAGCAATAACGACCGAACAACTATGGAATTTATCCTCCGAGCATTGACAAGTCAAAGGCGGTGCAAGTGGTATGATCGGCACCGAGTACAACGACGGATGGGACTTAAAATGGCTGACTGTAGAGGCATTTAATGAAAAGTAGGTGCATTAAATGCATGTAATGATCACACTAATAGCAGCTGTATTTACAATAAATAGCAAGTATATTCGCATTAATACGTGTATTAATGCTGAGCTGGCAGCAATTAAGGCATGCAAATTGTAACCTAGTATAAAAGCCCATTGAAGGCTTAATAAACAGATCCGAAATTCAATTCCTAAAAAGAAAAACCCTAATCTCAGCTTCTCTTACAAGCTTCTTCAAAGTTCTTCATCAAGAACCCATTGTTCTTATTAAGAGTTCCTCCAAAGCTTTCTTAATCATCTTTCGATCCGTAAAAGACTATTCACATATAAATGATAATGTTTGTAATCATCTTATCAATACACTCCGTAAAAGACTAGTGAATTTCTCTAATAAAAAAAAATCATGCATGCATCCCGTGAGATATATGGAAGATTGGCAGCAGCACTGTTAGTTGGACAGCGTCGACGTCATTCCACATTTTTTTTTACGATTTTTTTTTTCAATTTTTTTTGTTAATAAACGAATAATTTAAACTAATGTATGCATGGGTAGAAATTCAAATCCTATCCTATCCTATCCTATCCTAGCTATCTCCTACCCAAACCGATAATGTACGTAAAAAGCAATTAAGCTTCAAAACTTAGCTTACACAGTACTGGCTCGACTTATGAGCTTATGGTTTTAGATTTTCTTTTTTCTTTTATATTCCATACCTTTTTATTGGCCAGTAGCTTATGGTTTTAGATTTTCTTTTTTCTTTTATATTCCATACCTTTTTATTGGCCAGTACTCAATCGTGGTGAAATATTAATTTCATACATTAAATAAGTATAATTAAAATAATTTTTAAAATTTTACAGGTCATAATTAAGTTTGAATTCGGGTCATTCAAAAAATCTGCGTATCGCAAGCAGGTGGTTTACTACGTGACCAATATATTGTACTACAAGATCAAAGTATTATCACTAAAAGACAAAAATGTACTACTACATGTAAAAAAAAATCTGAAAAATTTGCCCAGAAAATTATGTATTCAAAATATTTTTGGACTTATATAATACACTTTTAATCTTATAGTGTGACAATATTATGGACATGTAGTAACATAGATTTAATCATATAGTAAAATAATATTTAAAAGTAAGAATATATATTTTAGTTAAATTTGACCTGCATTGACTTGCGTTGACCCGAATTTGACTCACAATTTTTTCTTCAAATTTACCTTAATTAGTTATATTTTATGTATTATATATTTCATATAAGTTTTTATCATACTTAAATATTTGAGAACGTAACTTACTATTTTGGGTTCATTTAGTCCTTTTGCTAGCATGAAAGGTCGGTTATATTAAATATTTAAATTTTAAACATATTATATTAAATATATGAAGATTACGTGTATATAAAAGCAAGCTTCTGTTGGAATTAATGGGAATTAATTGGGTTTTGACACCCTGATCTAATTTAATTAATTAGACGGACTAAACGTTAATTAAGAAATAATTGAACGTGACATGGTCGTTCTACTCGCGGAGTAGATGAACGTGGTATATTTAATATCTCAAAACCGAGTTAAGGTGAGTGAGAAATTAATTGTTGAAGTTGAAGAGGTTCAACTTGGAAAGTTTGAGAAAGTGGGAATTTGTCCCACATAGGAAACCTACAAAACATTTATGATGTATAAAGGTATTGAAGTAACTTGGTAGTTCAACTATCTAAAAGAGGGACACTCCTCTAAGAGCCACACGCGCGCGCGGGCCCGCCCGGCCGGCTCGGCTTCGGATTTGGCAATTGGTCTTTGGGGCCCACCTATCTTTTTGCAGACCCAAAAACTCCAAAAGCCCAACTCAGGAATGGGCTCGACCCAATTCGAACTACTTCAGTCTCAAACTTAGTCTTCAAGAACTTATCCACGTGTGAGATATTATCTCAACCGTTGCAATATTTTATTTTTGCAATATATTCCCACGATTTTCTCAACAACCTCCTAGGGTTTCTTGTGCCTATAAATACAGACTCTTCCCTCATTCCAAATTTACGCTGAAATTCGCCCCTCTACCTTTCTCTCTCCTCTCGTCCCTACGCAGTGTATTGAGCTACCGAAAGCCTTACACTGTTCTTTCTTGTGCCGGATTTATTTCCGAGAGTGTTCAGTTCGTACTACGTACGTTCGTCGATACTTCTTATACAGTGGTGCTACTGTGTATTAAGTGAAAGTCGTTTTACCTTTGGGAACGGAACGCCGTAACAGTCGAGCACTATCCTGGGCGTATTCTGTTCTGCGGGAAAAGGGTTTCCCTTGACTCGACTTATTTGTGGAATTTACTTGTTATTCTGATATTTTTGATATTGCAGTTTACACGGCGTAAACCAGTTTCCAACAATCGCAGAACAGAATATTTAAAATTAGTATTTTCGGACTTAATTAATTTAATTAATATTTTCGGAACTAATTAAGTTAATTAAAATTTACTGCAATATCAAAGATGAATGATAACATGGATGTCGATCCCGTTAATTCGGAAGCAGTGCGTGGCACTGAAAATATTGGCAACAATGCTAATAACGGAGCATCTCCTGATCGCTCAGAGTCGCACAGTTCCGACTTGAGATCACAAGGAAAACAAAGTGATCATGCGGAAAGAGTCAATAACAGAAGCAATCCACATGAACCACTCCCTGCCTTCCACAATCCCGTAAGGGATCCCGTGTTTACCTTCTCCGCACCAGGGCCGAGGCCAATGGTCGTACAAGGAGAAAAGCCGGAAAAATTTTCCGGAACTGAATTCAAGCGATGGCAAAGTAAGATGCGATTTTACTTGACCATGCTTGGAATGGATAGGTTTCTAACCGAAACAAAACCTACACAGCCTGAGGCAAATGCTAGCCAACAAGAAAGGATCTTCTATGATCAATGGCTAAGTGGTGATTATCTATGCAGAAATCACATTATTGGAGGACTTTCTGATGCCCTCTACAGTGTCTACTGTGACATTCAATCTGCCAAGGAACTGTGGGAATCCTTGGAGAAGAAATACAGAACTGAAGGCGCCGGATTAAAGAAATTCGTCGTTTCACAACTGTACGATTTTAAGATGGATGACAATAAGTCTGTAGTGGATCAAGTCCAGAAACTGCAGATTATTTTCCACAAGATTGCTGCTGAGGATATGGTGTTACCTGATGCATTTCAAGTAGCGACCGTGGTCGAGAAACTGCCTTCATCGTGGAAGGATTTCAAATCATATCTAAAGCACAAACGAAAGCTGATGAGCTTGGAGGACCTGATTATCCGTCTCAGGATTGAGGAGGACAATCGGAAGAGAGAAGGCAAGGGATCTGCCCCCCAGATTGAAGCCAAAGCTAACTTGATGGAACAAGAGGGTCCGTCAAGGAAAAGGAGACGTCCAAACGAATCTGCTGCCCCCACAACGAAGAATGTGAAGGGGAAGGGTCCAGCCACAAAGCAAAAATTCACTGGAAACTGCTACAACTGTGGGAAACCAAACCATAGGTCCAGTGAGTGTCGTCAACCTCGTCGTGACGATAAGGGAAAGGGCAAACAGAAAGCACAAGATTCTGTGAACCTTACAGATTTGGACATGTCCGTAGTGGTGACGGAGGTCAACATGGTGGACAACAAGAAAGAGTGGTTTGTGGACACTGGTGCCACCTGCCACGTCTGCTCGGAGAGATCTGCATTCACAGACTACTCTCCATCTGATGGGAGAAAATTGTTCATGGGCAATCAAGCCTCATCTGAAGTGGCTGGAATTGGGTCAGTGGTGCTTAAACTGACATCTGGAAAGGAGCTAACATTGAAGAACGTGCTGCATGTCCCAGACATCCGGAAGAATCTGATTTCGGGATCTCTTCTAGTTAGCAACAAATTTAGACTAGTCTTTGAAGCTGATAAGATAGTTCTAAGTAAGTTTGGTCAATTTCTCGGGAAGGGTTATCTCGAGAATGGTTTGTTTAAATTAAGCACAATGGTTGTAAGCCCCAAAGGCAAACAAGTTATTAATGAAATTGCTTCCACTTCTGCTTATATCGTTGAGTGTTCCTCTTTGTGGCATTCTAGATTAGGACATGTGAATCTAAAATCCTTAAAGCGATTAGTAAATCTCGATTTACTTAAAATTGACAACGTTGATACATCCAAACGATGTGAAATATGCACGGAAGCAAAAATGACCAAACTACCATTTAAAACTGTTGAAAGGAACACTGCTGCTCCTCTAGACTTAATTCACACGGATGTATGTGATTTGAAGTTTGTACAAACTAGAGGAGGGAAAAAGTATTTTATTACTTTTATAGACGATTGTACAAGATTCTGCTACGTTTACCTCTTAAAGAGTAAAGACGAAGCTATTGAAGCCTTTAAACGTTACAAAACTGAAGTAGAGAATCAATTGGACACTCGAATTAAATCAATTCGTAGTGATAGAGGAGGAGAGTACGTAGCTCCGTTTGAACAATTATGTATTGAATCAGGGATTATACATCAAACGACAGCCCCTTACTCACCTCAGTCTAATGGTGTGGCGGAAAGGAAAAACCGAACACTAAAGGAGATGATGAATGCAATGTTAATCAGCTCTGGTCTACCTCAGAACTTGTGGGGGGAAGCTATCCTGTCGGCTAACCACATTCTGAATAAGATTCCTCATAAAATTAAGGATCAAACTCCTTATGAAGTATGGAGGAAACGAAAACCTTCATACAACTACCTCAAAGTGTGGGGGTGTTTGGCTAAGGTTGAAGTACCGCTTCCTAAACAAGTTAAAATCGGACCTAAAACCGTCGATTGTATCTTTATAGGATATGCTTCAAATAGTAGTGCCTATCGATTTCTGATTCACAAATCCGAAGTACCGGATATGACAGAAGGCACTACAATTGAGTCAAGGAACGCAGTATTCTTTGAAAACATTTTTCCTCTTAAGGAAAGAGAGGAAGACTGTTCGAGTAAAAGAACTCTCGAAGCAACGGACGACACTGTTAGTCCTTCCACTCAAGAGAGTGAAGAACCGAGACGCAGTAAGAGAGCTAGAATTGATAAAGACTTTGGTTCAGACTTCATTACTTATGTTTTGGAGGAAGAAGAACCTAAAACTATCAAGGAAGCAATGGCAAGACCAGATGCACACCTCTGGAAAGAAGCCATAAAAAGTGAATACGAGTCTATTCTCTTAAACCACACGTGGGAGTTGGTTGACCTCCCTAAAGGTTGTAAGCCCTTAGGATGCAAGTGGATCCTTAGAAGAAAGTACAAAGCAGATGGATCTGTTGATAAGTACAAAGCTCGTCTAGTTGCAAAGGGTTTTAAACAAAAGGAAGGGTATGATTTCTTCGATACATACTCACCAGTGACAAGGATCACCTCCATTCGGGTGTTGGTCGCTATTGCTGCATTGCACAATCTCGAAATACACCAAATGGACGTTAAGACGGCATTTCTTAATGGTGAGATGGATGCTGAAATATACATGGATCAACCTGAAGGATATGTTGCTCCTGGGAACGAGAAAAAGGTGTGCAAACTCGTTCGATCACTGTATGGACTTAAGCAAGCTCCTAAACAGTGGCACTTGAAATTTGACAATACGATGTTGTCAAATGGGTTTCGAATTAACGAATGTGATAAGTGTGTATACGTGAAGGACACACCAAATGGATATGTTATTGTGTGCTTATATGTCGATTACATGTTAATCATGAGTAACAATCACGATATCATAGTTAATACGAAGAACATGTTAAGTAGAAACTTCGACATGAAAGACATGGGATTAGCAGATGTGATTCTTGGAATCAAGATAGAGAAAACGTCTAATGGAATTTCCTTGACACAATCTCACTATGTGGAGAAGGTACTAAAGCAATTTAAGACCTTTGACGATCCACCTGCTAAGACACCTTTGGAACTCAATGTTCACTTGAAAAAGAACAGAGGAGAACCAGTGGCTCAATTAGAATACGCAAGGATCATTGGAAGTGTGATGTACATCACGAACTGTACACGCCCTGATCTTGCATGTTCGGTAAACAAGTTGAGTCAATACACGAACAATCCAAGTCATGAGCACTGGAAAGCGTTGAAAAGGGTATTGAGATACTTGAAGTACACCATTGATTATGGGCTTCACTACACAAGACATCCAGCTGTAGTCGAAGGATACAGTGATGCAAATTGGATATCAGACACCAAAGACTCGTTGTCCACTAGTGGATATGTATTCACTATTGGAGGAGCAGCAGTGTCGTGGAGGTCCAAGAAACAAACATGTATTGCTCGTTCCACAATGGAATCAGAATTTATAGCGTTAGACCTAGCCGCTGCAGAGGCTGAATGGTTGCGTAATTTTCTGGAAGACATTCCTTGTTGGAGAAAGCCTGTACCTGCGGTGACGGTACACTGTGACAGTCAAGCTGCCATTGGGAGAGCTACGAATGTCATGTACAACGGAAAGTCGAGACACATACGTCGTCGACACAACTCCGTTAGAGAATTGATCTCCACTGGAGCAATGTCCATTGATTATGTCAATACGAAGGACAATATAGCGGATCCGCTCACGAAGAGCATAAACCGAGATCAATTGAACAAGCTGGTAGAAGGAATGGGTCTAAAACCCACAATAAAAACCAAAGCAGTGGTAACCCAACCATGATGACTGGAGATCCCAAGAACTTGGTTCAATGGGAAAACGAAGCTGTGGAGGTTAGTGATAAAACACTTGAAAATTACGACTATTCCGGACAGCACTATCTCAAGTGTTAAAGACCCGTAAGATGTGGTAAAGGCTGAGTCTTCGACTCTTAATGATTCCTAGAGTATAACGGGATACTCGAAAGGAAGTCACCTATATAAATGAGAAGTGAGGGCCGCTTCGACCAAACATTTATGAACACAAAGGACGTCCATGGCCAAAACGGACAAAAACGTGAGAACGTTACAAAGACGAGATTGAAGTGTGCTGACACTGTTGTCTAGGTATACACTTTGGAGGAATAGTTCAAGGCATCGCGTCCACTAAGCCGCCGGTATATCCGATAGTGTTTGGCTACGGAAAGTTCAAGGCCAAAAACCACTTATCCGGAAGCACGGAGATCTCACTCGAACTGAACACTGAGTCTGATGTTGTATAGATACGATTTTCACTCATGTGGGGGATTGTTGGAATTAATGGGAATTAATTGGGTTTTGACACCCTGATCTAATTTAATTAATTAGATGGACTAAACGTCAATTCAGAAATAATTGAACGTGACATGGTCGTTCTACTCGCGGAGTAGATGAACGTGGTATATTTAATATCTCAAAACCGAGTTAAGGTGAGTGAGAAATTAATTGTTGAAGTTGAAGAGGTTCAACTTGGAAAGTTTGAGAAAGTGGGAATTTGTCCCACATAGGAAACCTACAAAACATTTATGATGTATAAAGGTATTGAAGTAACTTGGTAGTTCAACTATCTAAAAGAGGGACACTCCTTTAAGAGCCACACGCGCGCGCGCGCCCGCGCGCCCGCCCGCCCGGCTTCGGATTTGGCAATTGGTCTTTGGTGGTCTTTGGGGCCCACCTATCTTTTTGCAGACCCAAAAACTCCGAAAGCCCAACTCAGGAATGGGCTCGACCCAATTCGAACTACTTCAGTCTCAAACTTAGTCTTCAAGATTCGGTCTTAGACTTATCCACGTGTGAGATATTATCTCAACCGCTGCAATATTTTATTTTTGCAATATATTCCCACGATTTTCTCAACAACCTCCTAGGGTTTCTTGTGCCTATAAATACAGACTCTTCCCTCATTCCAAATTTACGCTGAAATTCGCCCCTCTACCTTTCTCTCTCCTCTCGTCCCTACGCAGTGTATTGAGCTACCGAAAGCCTTACACTGTTCTTTCTTGTGCCGGATTTATTTCCGAGAGTGTTCAGTTCGTACTACGTACGTTCGTCGATACTTCTTATACAGTGGTGCTACTGTGTATTAAGTGAAAGTCGTTTTACCTTTGGGAACGGAACGCCGTAACAGTCGAGCACTATCCTGGGCGTATTCTGTTCTGCGGGAAAAGGGTTTCCCTTGACTCGACTTATTTGTGGAATTTACTTGTTATTCTGATATTTTTGATATTGCAGTTTACACGGCGTAGACCAGTTTCCAACAGCTTCATCACTCAGCTTACACTCTACATATATATTAATGGAAATTTTTATTTGACTTGACGTGTGTAATTAATTAATTGATTATGACTACACTTCAAAATAAAATGAAAGATTAATACTCCGTACTTGAAAGATTGCCTAGTATGTATGGTATATTCAAAAGCAAATTGAGAAAAAAAAAATATATGTATAGACTCAATTGTAAATGATTTTTGGGATGTGCTTTAGAGACATTCTAAAATTTAATATATTAAATACTGCGTCCATCCAATTTTACGCATTATCTAAACTTTTTATTTTTATTTGTCTCATTTTATTACTTATTTTCTTTTTTTTTAAAACAATATTATTTACACTATTTTATATGTACGCAATCAGATCATATATTTATATACACAATCAGATCACATATTTATATACGCAATCAATTTATTAATAAAAAAGTGTGAATTATTGAGTAATGAGACATGCATGATGTATGGTTGTTGAGGGCAGTTGTATTAATTATTTATGATTTATTGAGTAATAATACATACCGACGGTGGGGCAAATAATGAGTGAATTTTGTGTATATAAACAAGCCAATTCTCTCGGTATTCTTACAACACTACCACTCCTCAATAATATATACTCCCTCAGGCCCTTACTCTAAGTACAGTATGTCTGCTAGCGACTCAAACTCAGCCTTGGTGCTGGCCTACGTCACCGGCCCTGCAAATGTGCCGCTAAAGTAATCATTTTTTTCATTTAATTGCTTTTTTTTTTTAAATATAAATATATATATATGCATCTAATTTATTGAATATTTCTTAATTAAATCTTTCTCTGGGTTAGTTAGTTACTCCCTCTTTTCTATTTGTTTGTATCATAAATATATACATACATGATCATTTTTTACCATTTTATTTGCTTGTATATATCATATATAAATATATATATATATATATATATATATATATATATCATTTTGGGTGAGACCATCTCACGCATCTCAATCCGTGAGACGAGTCTTTCTTGATTCATTGTAAAAAGTGATAGTCACTTTTGTTAAAAATATTATCACTTTTTACTTAAACATATATTGTCACTTTTTTAGTAAACATAAAATCTTAGAAAAAAGATAGGTTGATCGACAAACCTAAAAATAAGGATCCGTCTCACGAAAAAAGATTCATAAAATTGTTTTACATAAGTTTTTGTCTAAGAATAAATTTAAAATATAACATTTAGTTCTTCTAGAAATAACGGTAAAATAGCAATTTTGTTGGGACAAAAATTCATCTCTAAGAGAAGGATAAACAAAACGGACATAATGAATAATTTTAATCAATGGGGATTATAGTTGGATGAGATACATAGTACTTCCTTCGTTTATAAACTTTTCATTATTATTGGACATAGAGATTAAAACAAGTGATATAATTGAAAGAGATAATTATAAATTTATAGACGACGCAAAATAAGTTTATAGACGGATGAGAGTAATAATATAATAACAATGCATGTTGATTATAAATTATAGGATAACATTTTAAGTATATATTTTTCCATTTAATTATATATTAGTAGTATTTTACTTTTGAAAGTAAGTATTGGAAAAACTATATGTATGTGATGAACTTGGTAAATAAGCTTTTAGTTTCGTCCATTATAAATTGATGAATGAGATTAATTATATATTTTCTTATGTATGATCTTACGCAGAGGGAAACGTTGTTGAAAGAAACCATCAAGGTTGATGATATTTGTTGGGTGTCATGAATGTGTCTTATGATCCTCCTCTACCTTGTGGTGCTACTTTTCTTAAAAAGTAGCTAGTTAATTTATGTGTTTTCAGTTGTTAGCTTATTAAGTTTGTATGTTGTTGTGTAGTCTTGATGAACTCGTCAGTGTGTCATGTGAAATAATAATGGGAAATTTTTCTCTTTTATTTATGTTTGTTTTTTTGCAATTTTTTTTTTTTTGTTTGTCACGTATGCATAGAAGAGATG
This sequence comes from Galeopsis tetrahit, assembly GCA_963675135.1. Lineage (NCBI taxonomy): Eukaryota > Viridiplantae > Streptophyta > Magnoliopsida > Lamiales > Lamiaceae > Galeopsis > Galeopsis tetrahit. Next base: position 48,421,544 of record OY776119.1, on the reverse strand, counting down.
AATCTATATTAAATACTACTATTAATTAATGGAAATGGGACTAGTTGAACAACGTCATCTCACAATATTTTAAAATAAAAACGTATATTGTAAAGGGTAATATAAAGTAGTGTGCTTATACTAAACACAATAAACATGTATTATTTCCTTTTGTAACTTCCCTTTGTTAGTTAGTTTGAATAGTTAGTGGTTAGTTAGTAACTACTAGTTGTTACTTAGTTTATAAATATAGATTAGAGTCTTTTGTATTCCTTATGCACTTTATGCATTTTAGCATTGTAAACATTGTAACACTACATATATGAAATACATTTTGTTTTGTATTTCCTTCTTTATAATTATAAGATGAGTGTGTGTTTACATCTCTACATGGTATCGGAGCTATGTATTGATTAATTTATGATCGATTAAACAAGTTTGTCGATCTAGATATGTTTCCGCAATTCGGTATGCATGAATTTCCGAATTTCTTGAGTCTTTGTACTCATTTTCTGCCAAATCTTTGATGGATTTGGATTTCTATCATTTTTTTTCTTCTTTCTCTTTTTGAGATTGTTCTTTACGGGTTTTATGCTCGTGAATTTTTGGATTCGATTTTATCTTGATTCGAATTCTTCTTTGAGTTTCTTGAGTTTTATACTTATTTCTTTGCGAGTTTTATGCTCGTGAGTTTTATATTCGATTTCATGTTGATTCGAAATCGATTTTTCGTGTATATCACGATTCCATTTTTTTTTTTGGAATATTTGTGGAATTCTCACCACGGATTGGATGAATTTGATTATTGGTGTCTATGATGGACATGGAGGTAAGGTAGTTGCCAAATTCTGTGCAAAGTACCTTCATCAACAAGTGCTCAAGAATGAAGCATATGTGGCTGGTGGATTTTTGTGTTGTTTTCGGTCGATTCTCGACATTTGGAGATTGATCATCACTCACATTGTCAAAATGAGGTTGATTGACATCCACTCTCATTTTGAGGGGGGGTGTAAAGGGTAATATAAAGTAGTGTGCTTATACTAAACACAATAAACATGTATTGTTTCCTTTTGTAACTTCCCTTTGTTAGTTAGTTTGAATAGTTAATGGTTAGTTAGTAACTACTAGTTGTTACTTAGTTTATAAATATAGATTAGAGTCTTTTGTATTCCTTATGCACTTTATGCATTTTAGCATTGTAAACATTGTAACACTACATATATGAAATACATTTTGTTTTGTATTTCCTTCTTTATAATTATAAGATGAGTGTGTGTTTACATCTCTACATGGTATCGGAGCTATGTATTGATTAATTTATGATCGATTAAACAAGTTTGTCGATCTAGATATGTTTCCGCAATTCGGTATGCATGAATTTCCGAATTTCTTGAGTCTTTGTACTCATTTTCTGCCAAATCTTTGATGGATTTGGATTTCTATCATTTTTTTCTTCTTTCTCTTTTTGAGATTGTTCTTTACGGGTTTTATGCTCGTGAATTTTTGGATTCGATTTTATCTTGATTCGAATTCTTCTTTGAGTTTCTTGAGTTTTATACTTATTTCTTTGCGAGTTTTATGCTCGTGAGTTTTATATTCGATTTCATGTTGATTCGAAATCGATTTTTCGTGTATATCACGATTCCATTTTTTTTTTTGGAATATTTGTGGAATTCTCACCACGGATTGGATGAATTTGATTATTGGTGTCTATGATGGACATGGAGGTAAGGTAGTTGCCAAATTCTGTGCAAAGTACCTTCATCAACAAGTGCTCAAGAATGAAGCATATGTGGCTGGTGGATTTTTGTGTTGTTTTCGGTCGATTCTCGACATTTGGAGATTGATCATCACTCACATTGTCAAAATGAGGTTGATTGACATCCACTCTCATTTTGAGGGGGGGTGTAAAGGGTAATATAAAGTAGTGTGCTTATACTAAACACAATAAACATGTATTGTTTCCTTTTGTAACTTCCCTTTGTTAGTTAGTTTGAATAGTTAGTGGTTAGTTAGTAACTACTAGTTGTTACTTAGTTTATAAATATAGATTAGAGTCTTTTGTATTCCTTATGCACTTTATGCATTTTAGCATTGTAAACATTGTAACACTACATATATGAAATACATTTTGTTTTGTGTTTCCTTCTTTATAATTATAAGATGAGTGTGTGTTTACATCTCTACATATATATATAAGATGGAGCCCCGTTACCAAAAATTATTTATTTGTTCAAATGTTTCTCATTTCCTCTTGCTGTGCAAATTTTCCAACCAATATCATATAATATATTCAAAGTTACATCTGTCTTTTCCAATTTTGTGATTAACCTATTTGCAAAAGAAAGGATACATACAAAATTACATCTACCACACAAAGGATATTGAGTGCTAAAACTCAAAATATTAAAATTGCAAAACAACCCGAATAAAGTTAAATACGGAGTACAAGTTTTAAAGATTACAGTTAAATTCATTCCATAACTTTTTACTTTCTTTAAAATGTCTCACACATTTTTTTGGAAATGAATTAGTTCTACAACTATTTAAATATATTGCTCAATTTTAGTTCTAGACCGTAAATTAATTAGCAAAAAAGATATCGTTTTTTTCAGAGGGCTAGTCACGTGTGTAAGGCTTTGTTTGGGTTAAGGTGGATACCGTGGATTGGAATGTGTAAACCTTAGGTTTATTTATGATCTCATCTCATATTTATTTACCTTTTTACACATGATATAAAAAAAAATGCTATCAAACATGAAAAAAAATTGTGTTTGCACACCAAACTCAACCCTTAACCTATCAAGAAGGCCTAAATATATTTGGCCTTTCCCATGGAATTCTTGAGTTTGCATGTAATTGGAACATTCAAGTTTCAATTGATACATTCTAAATTGATTCTTCTCTCTTTAATATTTAGCTAAACACGACTTCTTAACATTTATGTTGTTGCTAAGCTAACTAGTCTAAGACATTGTAATCCGACATTTTTATACTTGAGGTAAATCATCAAAATATTAATATTTTAAATAATATCCCAACAAAATCTCTTCGCAAATTAGCGAGGGTTCTAATATCCCTCGCCAAATTAATCCCTAGACAAATTCCTCACTAAATTCCCTAGCAATTTCAGCAGTTTTTATGTAGTGTTGACCGTGATGCAACTTTGTGAAATTGGGCAAGTTGTGTCCTTCAACCGTTAAGGGGAATTCAACAATTTTTGATCATATGAAACTAACTATAAATGAATTCAATTTCATGAATTACAAGTTCGCAAACAATTTTTTTAAGTCTTGATATTGGGTGCAAGAATCGACTAATTTAGAGGATCAATCTCACCGTTCACTTGCGGGGGACCGTTTAAAGTGAGAGTAAAATTTTATGTGGACTGACCCCTTAGAAGAGTACTCATAAATTCCAAGCTTACACCACTAGGCTCTAGAGGTTCGAATTCCCATACTGTACGTAATATCCTCATCCTCATATATATACCAATACGGAGTTGAAGTTGCTTATGTGTCAATTTCTTGTGAGTATATATTGATGATGTCTCGATTTATTAATAGATTTGAATCAAATGTGTTTATGTGTCAAGTAAATAGAGTGTATGATGTGTCACTATATATATTCTATGTTGAGTAAAATTTTAAAATAGTAATATAGTTGACTCGACTAATTTAATTAATTTCATCATAATTTAATGATTAAAAATTATGTGTAAATGATATTTTTAAAATTAAAATTGTGGTTAAATTTTATTAAATGCACTCATTATAAAATCAATTCTTATAAATATTCCACGCAGGATATCATCTAGTTCATTTTCGATGATAGTTAGTTTTCCATATATATATATGATGAATGATCGAGATTAAAATTTGACTGATTTTAATTTGGAAGATATCAATGGAGATGAAAATGTAACTGTGTTGAGTCGAGGGGGGTGAATCACGGGGATAAGTATAATTTATACCAAGTAGACTTTATTAATAAATTAAATTAAAAATATAATTTTCATTTGTAATTATCATTAAAATTACGTATATTAAATTTGAATATTTTTTATTTGGGGAGATCCCCAACGATTAGTTAAAAAAACAAAAAAGCAATCAGTGATGTTTCCAAGACCTTTTTATAATATATTTTGCGTTTCTTCCAAAAATAAAAAAGAATTATATCCGATCTTATCCTATCTTTTTCATACCCATACAGCGAATTAATAATATTATGCATGTATAATCAGAGTTGAGGCTATAGGGGTGTCTACATACACGATACGCGCGTGTCAACTGACAATTAATAATTAGTTAATAAAGCTATTTTATCTAGTTTTCATCGATTTTGAATTTTAACCATTCGAGTTTATAGTTGAATGTGATACATAATAATAATAATAATAATAATAATAATCTACTATGTTAATAATAGCGAGTTTATAATTTTTATATTAATTATGTTTATGTGTTGCAAAAAATTATATATTTATTAAATGTAATTTTATTGATTAATTTTTATATGTGTTATCATTATTGTGTTATTTTTTTATATATATGAAGATTGTTTTGAATTCATAAAAAATAGAAAATTTAATTATCACAAATCAAAATATTCATTAAATTAAATAATTAATTATATTAATGATGCTAATTGCTTAAAAAGTGAGAGTCATACATTTTGTTTAAAATATCATTACTTATTTTATTCTCTTTTTTTCCAATGTAATAACATTTATTAATATTTCGTGTAATACGCGGGTACTCATCTAGTAGTAGTAATAATATGTAATAATATGTAATAATAATAATAAGTGTTAGGAAACTCCTAAATATATTTCATTTTTCCTCTCACTTTCACTTTCTTTTCTCTTTTTCATTTTTCGTGTGTTGCTTGTGTTATTGGTGGGCCGCCTTGATGGAACCGTTTCCCGTTGATGGTGGAGGTACGTTGAGAGGTGGGGTGGAATATATTTTGTTGGTCTATATCCCTATGTTTTGTATTGATAAATCAAATCTGCTTGTAATAAGATAAGTTGTATTGTATAGACAACTTCATCATTCATCTTGTAATAGATTAGGATCTGGCCAGTATCAGTTGAGTTGGAAGTCGATCAGTTGATATAGTAGAGAAACGCGCACAAGCTCAGAAGAGAAGAGAAGAATCAAATGAGTAAGTACTCATCTAATGATCAACTGAGTAAGTCAAACACAGCTGACACTAAGTCTGTCTGACTAACCAGACAAAGTCTACACAGCTGGGGAAACGATCAGAAGCCAAAAACCAAGATCAGAAGAACAAGACCCAAGATCAGCAGAGTCAATCAGTTGAGACGGAGTCTTTTGTTCTATGAAAAGAGAAGACAAAATTAGAGTTTATGTGGACCAATTGGGAGATGACAGCAGACATATAGATTCTGGCAAAGGCACAAGGCTCAAGAAAGAAAAGTCAGTGAAGCATTAATTGTTACTAGGCAACAATAATAATTAATAGCTACCAGTCTAGAGATTGTGATTCCCGAAATAGTGGGATTTGAATGTCAATCATCCAACGGTAACATTCAAATCCACACTATAAATGTGAGTTCATTTCATATCTCATGTACGCGTGAGGGTGATGCCAAAGCTGAGCAAAATGTTCTAAGTCCAGAAAATCAGAAAAGCTCAAGAACATAAGAATAAAAGACATCAAGCAAACATCCATACCCACACCCCCAGTGAATGAACTCATGATATCTAAGCCAGTATAGCCTTATATATATCCTTAGCTTATAAGAGAAATTCTCAATCCTAGCTTTAGGCTAACTCAGATTGTAAGGGAATCTCTCATACTTAGTCTTACTCGAGTCCTTCTTCTATACACTCATTTAGAAGATAGGCCGAGTTCCTCACACTAGGTACAATTAAGTTAACCACTGTAAAGGGTACTTATTCCCTCCCCAACAAGTAGATATGTATACACCAAGGTGAGTGTATCTTGATCAAAAGTTTTCTCTTGGGACTATAAAGCAAGACGTCTACCCTAGGGACGCTAAAGTTAACAATGGGATAAAATCATGTAATGAGACGTGAGAGTGTATGTCGGACATTGAGGTCCGAACCACTATAAATAACTGCGTTATTTATTGCTTTAGCAAACATGATTTCATATTGCATAGCATAGGTTTTAAAGAAGATTTTTGTATCAGCTGATACGCTCTTATTTACTCATTATACATTGCAATACAATGACTCTTGACGGCCTCGTTGTTCTAAGTTCAGAAAGGTATTATGGAGAAAAATATGAGGCCAGAGTCCAGAGTTCGGTCTGTTTTAAGAAAGTCATCTATATCAGCTAACATCAAGTCAGATGATCATACATAAAATTATTTATAAAGCTTTCTCATTAGTAGACGAGAATAATCCTTTTAAAATAGGCACACTACAATTTCGCACGCTTCTCTATCAGCTGATACAATCAGCAGACTAGTTTGTTCTAAACTTCTAACGAATCAACTGACCAAGTCATCTGTTATAAGAGTTCATTTTTGTTTTCTACACTTAACTCTATCAGCTGATACCAAGTCAGTTGGTCCTTCAAGAAACTCGTTTGATATTAATTAAAAACGGGACCCAACATAGTTGAGGTATTATAAGTTATAGATTGTGATTTGTATCTATATATATATATATATAAATATATATATTGGATAGATTATCATTTTGATCCCTAATTAAATATTTTTTTCAGCTGATCAATCTATTTTGATTATTTACGAAAAAGTCATAGTTCTTTTTTCAAATATTGCAACAATGCCCCTAAATTTTTAAATGCACGTAAAATGTTCGTTTTCCACCCGTTTTGAACAAAATTAGTGGTATTTAACCCTAAATTTCGAAACTTCCGTTTCATGTCAAAAAATTGAAATTTCTTATACAAATGAGTCATGCAATACTCAAACTTATACAAAATTCACTTATACCTAAATCATTTCATTTTTATATTTGACCAATATTTCTACTCGTTGAGTGCACAATCACAATCACATGTACTAAGTTTAACTATAATTATTTCTCATCATGCAAACTAAGTGGTAAAAAAATTATTGTAAATGAGGTACGAGAATTGAGGTAGGAAAAGACTTTATTCTAAGAGGGGGCAATGCAGCCTAACTTTTCAAACTACTAGGTAGGGTAACTCTTGGTGACTTTTACAATGCCTATTTTAGAATTATGTGATTTATTGTCTTATTTAAACTTATGAAGAAATATATTTATGTTCAATTATGGAATATATGCTTTGTAGATATGTGAGATTATGCATGTTCAGTTTTGAATAAGTATGTTTTATGGATACACGAATGTTTATATATATGCATGTACGTTCAAATGTGACGAAGTGTGCTAGATGGATACATGAATGTCTTCATACATGCATGTTTAAATGTGAAGATTTATGATATACAATTGAGGTCGTGCATGGTGTATGGTATACAAATAATATTGTAATAGCTAAGATAAGATCACAGGTAAAACCGTACAAAATATGATCGAAAGATAACTTTTTAGTAGCTCCCGAAAAATATATTCAAGCGGGGTAAAACGTATCTAATGAGATTGGTGTACGCTTACGTGTATTATATTATAAGTATACTCTACTTATTAACATTAAGCATAATGTTGAACGTGTTGCATGATTGTTATATGATTGATGATACTTGATCATTTTAATTTGAGTTGCTACTATATGACTTTAATGTTATAATTGACAATAATGAGTTTCAAATTTATGTCACTAATACACATTGATTCTCGTGGTTGACATTTATTATGGTAAGCTGCATAATATTCGAGTGGATGTTTGAGTGAACCCGTTTCAGGTGGGAACATATGATAGGATTGGAGGTGGATGTGAGCCCTCGATCTCTCAAGTGCAACCCTCTTAATTTATGTCTTTTGAAAAATTTAGAATTTTTGTTGTTTATTAAAAATTGTATTATAATTTACTATGAGGCGAATTTTTAAGGACCTTACGCGCTAGCTTATATCCTTTATTGTTAGTTATAAATTAATTGTTTGAGGATTTGGTGGTGATCATCTTGATTTTTTGTTGCTGCATCATTTAACTTGTTATGTTATTTTCGAGTAGTAACGCCTCCTACTCCATTTAAAAAGAAAAATCTTATAATGACTATTCTATTTTTTAAAAAAAAAATGTGGTTGTTACAATAATAATTATAAATATATAGTAGCAAAATGTGCATTTTACATTTTTATCAATATTTTCACAAGTCAGTCAAATGCACATTTTTTAGCTTTTTTTGCAATATTTATCCGTCTCAGTCGTGTGATGTCATTAGACGGTAGGCTGTACAAAAAATACTTCTCGCTAGTTCTATAGGCACGAGATATTGCTTGTCTTGCAACCGAGGGTTCCAAACAACATTCTATAAAACAACCTTCGAAGCCCCGATCAAGCTAATACATCATAATGACACCTCATTTAGGCAAATATTATCCTAAACTCTGCTTTTGGTAGCTTCCTTCTTAAGGATATCCTTGATATGTCACTCCAATTGAAGCATCGTTTCATGTGATCTTTATAGCCATATATAGAGGCTGAATGACTTGGCTGAATGTTAACACTTTTGCGTTCAAGATCATTTTGAGACAAACTAACTCCATGATAAACTTTATTTTAACACCTTCATTGGGATTCAACATGTATTTCTCAATGACAGTTATGTCAAATCTAATTTTAAGCTCAAAGGTACTCAAAGCCGGCCCTATCAAGTTTTAAGTTTGGGATGAACAAGAAACTAGGGGTCGTTGTTAGTACTTTTGAACAAGTACAAATAATAAATCAATATATGTAACACACATAACAAATATGAATGAACATATAAAATAAATCATTTAAAAAACTATTTCAAGTGTTTTGAGAAATAAATTTAATAATAATACATTAATATCAATAGTTTATATTTGTATTTCATTTAACGATCGAAATTAAATTGTACTGAGCACAATGTGCATTGCACATTTATATCCATATTTTCACTGGTATTAATAATAATGCAAAACTACTCTATTTGAAACTTAAAGATGATTGCTTTTAATCCTTTCATTGGATAACAATGTAAAGCAAGTTTAGAAAAAACACTCATCTCATTATTTTTTTGCAATACTTATCTGTCTCAGTCGTCCGAGATGTCATTAGATGGTAAATGTACACAAACTTCTTCTAGCCGATCCTATAGGCACGAGATATTGCTTGTCTTTCAATCGAGAGGTTTCAAACAACATTCAATAAAACAATTCTAGAAGCCCCAATCAAGGTAATACCTTTTATTCTAACACCTCATTGAGCCAAATATGATCCTTAACTCATTTTTTCAAGCCATTGAAAGCATTTATCAAAACCTAGCTCTACTGTAGGTCTAACCTTACTTAAATATGAAGGATGTCCTTTCCGTCAACCCAGTTACATCCTTCTTTCTAATGATCCTTTATTAACCCTGGGGACTGTAAATCGACATTTTTGTTCATGATCATTCTAAGACGAACTAGCTCCATCATAAACTTTATCTTAACACCTTCACTAGTATCCAGCTTGAATTTCACAGGGGCTAGTCCTTTGCTCTTCTAGTACATTAGAATGCACGAGAAGATACGTGTGGACATATATCAAAGCAACTTTGTGTTTAAACTCAAAGGTACTCAGAGCCGGCCCTTACAAATTTTAGGCTCATTAAGAACAAGAAACTAGGGCCCTTTAGAACAAGTACAAATAGTAAAACAACATATCATACACACATAAAAAAGGTGAATGCAAGTATAAAATTATTTATTTAAAATGATTATTTCAAGCATTTTAAGAAATAAATTTTAAAATAATGCATTAATATCAATAGTTTTAAGTTTAAATTTATATTTTATTAACAATCCAAATTAAATTATAATGACGATAATTATAAATATACTAGTAATACAATGTGCGCTGCACATTTTATATTTATATTGTCATATGTAATGGTATTATGTATATATAGAATAAAAATGTTAATTGTACATTTCGTTCATGATCTGTACATACACATTTTGTGCAAGTTTGTACACATTTTAACATTTCCTTATATCAAGACATGCAACTTGTGTCCATTTTAATATTTTTTCTTGAATATTAATACTTTCATTTCAGGGGTACCCTCTCTACTCTACACAAAAGTAAAAATATTCATTTCGAAAAATCAATTAATATATTTAGAGTAAGTCACTTTAGTGTGTACCCCAATTGCAAGATACAATTGGTGTCACTGAATCACAATTTTGATTTGATTCTAATGTGAGGATTAAAAATTCAATTGAACAATTACATAAAATTCAATTGTGTATATATACATAAAATTCAATAGAATACAAATGGTACGTGCACATTTTGTGCATAATCTGTGCGTACACATTTTGTGCATAATCTGTGCATGTACATTTCATAGTGGCTGAATGAACTAGCTAAATATCAATAATTTATTTTTTTGTAGAAGATCATTCTGAGACAAACTAGCTCCCTGATAAGTTTTATCTTAACACCTTCATTGGGATTCACCCATGATTTCTCAATGGCAGTCATGTCAATTGCGTTCCTTTTCTCTTCTAGTACAATATAATGAACGAGGAGATATGAGTGGACAAATGCCAAAGCACCTTCGTGTTTAAACTCAAAGGTACTTAGAGTCTGCCCTGACAAATTTAAAGTTCGGGACGAACAAGAAACTAGAACCCTTTTAAAACATTTACAAATAGTAAATTAACTTATCATACGCAAAAAAAAAAAAAAAAAATGAAAAAAAATATAAAATAAATCATTTAAAATAACCATTTCAAGCATTTTTTAAAATAAATTTATTAATAATACACATTAATACCCATATCTAGTTTTAAGTTTAAAATTTGTATTTTATTTAAAAATTCAAATTAAATTATAATGATAATAATTACAAATATACTAGTAGCACAACGTGCGTACGTTGCACATTTTATCACTTTTACAAGTATTGATAATCATGCAAACTACTTTCATTAGATAAAGATTCCATGAAGCGTTCCATTGTTAGCTTTTGTGCAATATTTATCCTCCTGAGTTGTGCGAGATATCATTAGATGGTTGGTGTACACAAACTCCTTCTAACCAATCTTATAGGCATGAGATATTACTTGTTTTTCAACTGAGGGGTTTTAAACCGCATCCAATAAATCAAACATCGAAGCCTTGATCAAGCTAATACCATCAAAATACGGTAACACCTCGTTGAACTAATTAAACATTTTCATTAACTCATTTTTCGGGTCAATGAAAGCATGTATATCCTCCTGAGTCTTGCGAGATATCATTAGATTGTAGGTGTACACAAACTCCTTATGGCAAATCTTATAGGCACGAGATATTGCTTGTCTTACAACCCAGAGGTTCTAAATCGCATCCAATAAACCAAACCTCGAAGCCTTGATCAAGCTAATACCATCAAAATAACACCTCATTGAACTAATTAAACATTATCATTGAATCGTTTTTCGGGTCAACGAAAGCATTTATATCCTCCTGAGTCGTGTGAGATATCATTAGATAGTAGGTGTACACAAACTTCTTCTGGCCAATCGTATAGGCATGAGATATTGATTTTCTTTCAACTGAGGGGTTCCAAACAACATCCAATAAAACAATTTTCGAAGCCCCAATCAAGTTAATACCAACATAACAACACCCCGTTGAGCCAAGCATGATCCTTAACTCATTTTTCAGGCCATTGAAAGCATTTATCAAAACCCAATTTTGCTTTAGGTCCAGCCTAACTTTCATATGAAGAATGTCCTTTTCAGCTACCCAGTTGAAGCCTTCTCTCAATTTTTTGTATAAGATCATTTTGAGACAAACTAGCTCCATGATAAACTTTATCGTAACACCTTCATATGGATTCACTCTGGATTTCTCAGTGGCTGCCATGTCAATTCTGATCCCTTGTTTTTATAGTACATTAGAATGCACGAGAAGATACGGGTAGATAAATGTCTAAGCTTCGTGTTTATACTCAAAGATACTTAGAGTCGGCCCTGACAAATTTTAAACTCAAGATGAAAAAGAAATTATAAGACCCTTTACAACAAATACAAATAGTAAATTAACATATCATATGCGCGCGCACACACAAAAAAATTTAAAAGGATTATTTAAAGCATTTTGAAGATAAATTTAGTAATAATGCATTAATGCGAATAGTTTTAAGTTTAAATTTTGTATTTTATTTAACAATCCAGATTAAGTTATACTTTTGATAATTATATATATTAGTAGCACAATGTGTATTGCACATTTGTATCAATAATTTTACAAGTAATGATAATCATGTAGAACCACTATTTAATGCTAAAAAATTGTTGATTCTGATAATTTCTTTCATTGAATAAAGACGCCATGAAGCAAGCTTAGACAAATGCACATTTTTAGCTTTTTTGCAGTATTTATCCGCATCACCCATGCGATGTCATTAGACAGTAGGTTGTACACAAACTTCTTCTCGCCATTTCTACAGGCACGAGATATTACACACCTTTCAACCGTGAGGCTCCAAACAACATTTTGTAAAACAACTCTCGAAGCCCTGATCAAGCTAATACCATTAGAATGACACCTCATTTAGGAAAATATGTTTTAGACTCAGTTTTTCAGGTCATTGAATGTTGGAATATTTGTATTAGTTTTGATGAAATGCCAAATCAGAATGTAATATGATAAGTTGATTTGTATATATAGCTATATTTATCTTGTCGTACTCTTATGGAAACATCAGCTAAGGGTAACCCAGTTGATGAGTGAATCAACACACGTATGCTCAAGATAGAAGACCAAAAGAGAGAATCGGTTGAGGGAGAACTCAACAAATGAGACAAGATGAGATGAAGTCTGCTAAAAAGATAAGATGAGTACTCATCTGATGGGATGATTCGGGTGTAAATTGCATCACTTCAGTGCATATTTAGAGCTTATATTTCTTGTATTTTCACATTATATTGGCCAATTGTGGATGATTTGATTTAATTGTGAGAAAGGTAGTGTGTTGTTGATGTTTTTAGGAAAAATGAAGCTTTTAGGAGCAAATCACGTGTATATATATCACCTGAAAAGAGGATTGCACCATTGAATTCGTCTCAAAAAATGGAGTGGAATGAAAAAAAGAATCAAGTCAATCAGAGGTCGGAAGCTCGAGATATGAAGGGACGAAGATGGAGGACAAACAACAAGTCGAAACTTCCATCCGACTGGGCCACTTTCCGCCCGACCACCATGCCACTCAAGTCGAAACTTCCGCCCAGCCGGGCCGCTTACTTACTCGGTGGTTTTTGCCCATTTTCTCCATTTTTGAGAGACTTAAGTGCAATTTTCGTCCAGGACTTATTTGCAAACTATAAATTGAGTTCATATTTGAGTTTTAAAAAGGGAGCTCTCCCCTTTTACAAGAAATTCTCACATACTTCCACATAGTTGTAGGTGTTCTTATGGTTTTTATCACTTTTTATTCTCACATACTTCCACATAGTTGTAGGTGTTCTTGTGGTTTTTATCACTTTTTATCATTAGATTAGCTAGAATAGTTGTTTCTAATTCAATTCAAGCAAGGATTGCCATTGGGCATTGTCTATTTCATCATTTTGTAGCTACAATTCCATGATCAAGGTGATATTTCTCCTTTTTGCATTTCAATTTGGTAATTCTATAATTTCTCCAATTTATTATAATTTAGCTATGAGTTTTATGATTGTTTTTTTTGTAGCCATGGGATTCTCTTCTAAAATCATGGGCTAAGTTCAAATTGCCTTGGGTGTGGATTTTTTGATGGGGTTTAGTGTAATTATGGATTAATTGCATGATTAGCTTAGGTTTTGGGTGTTTATGTTTCTATTGTTGTGTTGTAAAAGATTCATTTGGTTAATTAACCCTATTAGCGAGCATGTTCGATTATGTTAATTACAACGAGGGTTGGGTTGCATGATTGGAGGTGTGAGTGTGAGCTTTGGTTAATTGAATATAAGTTAAGTAGTAATTAGCTTAACCGAGAGAGGGTTAATTGCTAGACCGACAACTTTAGACACCAAACGAATAGAGGTCGTCTAGGAGATTGGTGAGAGGGCGTCTCATAAGCATTAGTAACCGTGTTGAAAGTGTTTATGAGACACTATCTTAGGAGCTTACGGTATTGATTAGATCCTATAATTGCTAATTAATACACGTGTTCACATATGCCTTTCGAAGGGGTCTACACATAAGAGTGATAGCCTTTAGCTTAATCCAAAACCATAGGTTCATTCATGCAATTGGTTCGTTAGATCATTAGATTACCCACAAAACAGAAACACCCGAGGCAATACTCTTCTCTTGCACTTTCACAAGAAAGTTAGATAGTTGTTATTTGATTTGTCTTGTTATTCTCATTTTAGTTTGATACTTTAGTAAATTCCAAAAAATCCTCACACAAACACGTGTCGTTACTACAATAACATGCAAACTTGTAACTTTAGGGATTCACTTTCACTCAATTAGGTCATTGGAACAAAAATATACTTGTTCGTACTTGCATACTACAATCGAACTCATACGCTTGTGGAGATCTTATTGTTGCTTTTATTTGTGCAAAATACGTAACAAGTCATAGGATGGTCTTCATCTCATAGGTTGAGTGAAGGTCATCTTATATAGATCTATTAGAGAGCCACCAAATAAGCTAACGTGGACCAATGGTAACGCGACAACAGACGTACGAATCTGACACAAAAGCTGAGCAGCATGGTGCATAATGTCAAAGGAAAGTTGAATATTATTATGCAAAAATATATATTCAGAAATCCAAGAAAAATGGCATTTCAGAAATAGTGGGGATTTGAAGTTACTCTTTAACGTCGGTAACAATTTAAATCCACACTATATATATGAGTTATTTTCTCATGTCTCACATGGGAGATGCAATGTCAAGCATGATTATCGAATGAAGATGAATGAAGAAAAGTTTGAAGAGACTATAATATTTATATTCAATGTCCCCATCCACAAGAGAGCTCTAGAATCTAAGCCTGCATAAATATCCATATCCAAAACTTTGAGAGATTATCTCAATTCTAGCATTGAGGCTAAAATGATTGTAAGAAAAAATCTCACCTAGTATCATCTACTTCACAAACCTACTTATCCCTTGAGAGATTGGGTGTTAAAATATGTATGTCTTGTAGACACTTGTAAAGAGGGCTAGAACTCTATAAACATTGTAGTGGATGAAGCTCACATAGAGTGAAAGGTCCAACATGTTATTTTTTGCATGTAAAATACAAGTCTTTATAGTTAAGGAATTAACTTCACAACTGGACTGTGAGAGTGGATGTAGGACTGGATTCCAAACCACTATAAATATATGTGTTCTATATTACTTTGATAGATTAATTGCCATATTCATTCATACTTTCATAGTATGTTTTAAAGACACTATCTTGTATCAACCGATACCAAATCAGTTGATCCATCAGCACACACTCATCTATCACCTGACACCAAGTCAACTGGATTAAGCATATTGTGATAAAAGGTTTTTCAAAAGATGAGTATAATTATGGGGACGCACATTTCAGCACCAGCTCTTTTTGGTAGGTGACCAACTAACAAGCTAGTCATAGGCCCATAGTAAGTCAGTAGTTAAGTTATCTTATTGAGCTAAACATACATTTCACCTAAACAACTTATCTTCTAGCAAACTTCAAGTTAAGATAACGGTTATTCACGCGAAAAATTTAATATACTCTCGTTGTTTGGGGACTATCATTGAATGAATTTATCAAAACTTGACATGCTTTTGGTCCAGCCTAGCTTCCTTCTAAGGGATATCCTTTATTTCACCCCACCTAAAGCATTCTTTCATATGATATTTATATCCGTAGAGGCTGAATGACCTGGATGGATGTTAACACTTTTTCGATCAAGAACATTTTGAGACAAATTAACTCTATGATAAACTTTGTCTTAACATCTTCATGTGGATTAAACATGGATTTCTCAATGAGAAGTGAGAACCATGTCAAATCTAGTTTTAAGCTCAAAGGTACTCAAAGCCGACCCTTACTAGTCTTAAGCTCGGGACGAACAAGAAACTAGGGGTATGTTGTTTAGAACAAGTAAAAAAAGTAAATCAAATTACACTAATGATAATTATAAATATAGGTCAAATAATCAATTTTAGCCCATACTTCTCACTTTCTATTAAATTTAGCACATACTTTTCTTTTTAACTAAATTATACCCATACTTTTCATCTTGTTATCAAAATTAGCACAACCTTTTTCTTTTATACCCATACTTTTCACTTTTAATCAAATGTAGAACGTACTTTTAATGTTTTACCAATTTTAGCACATGTTTTAATCAATTAATTTAAAATCCAAAAAAAAATGTAAAAATAATATAATAATTAAAAAGAAAAAAAAAATCTTAAAAATATGTTTAAATTAAAAAATTCAATTTAAAATCTACAAATTTAAAAAGTTAAAAATATTTGAGAATTGAAATTATCTAAAACTATTAAATTAAAAAAAAAAAAGATTTACAAAAAATATATAAAAAATACAGTAATTGAAAATACTGTACTCCCTCCGTCCACCAAAAGTATGTTCATACTTTTGATGGAGGGAGGGAGTATAATTTTTTATAAAATAATGCTTTTAGATTCTTTAATTTTTTTTATATATATTTTCTAGATTAAAAAATATTACTCTATAATTTTAGATTTTTTTTATAAAGTAAGGTACATTTATTAATTAATTTATTTAATTATATTTATAAAAAGTATGGGTATAAATTGGATAAGTGTAAAAAAGTATGTGTTAAATTTGATTAAAATTGAAAAGTATGAATATAATTTGATTAAGAAAAAAGTATGTGCTAAATTTATAATTTGATTAAAAAGAAAAATATGTGTTATATTTGGTAAAAAGTGAAAAGTATGGGTTAAAATTGATAATTTGACCATAAATATACTAGTAACACAACGTGCATTGCACATTTATATATATATATATATATATATATATATATATATATATATATATCAATGTTTTAACAGGTAATGATAATAATGCAAAACTACTCTATTCGAAACTCAGGTTGCTTCTAATTCTTTCTTTCATTAGATAATGTTGTAAAGAAAGCCCAGAAAACGTTCATCTCATTTTTTATTTTTTTTGTAGTATTTATCTATCTCAATCGTGCAAGATGTCATTAGATGGTAGGTGTATATAGACTTCTTCTAGCCAATCTTATAGGCACGAGATATTTTTTGTCTTTCAATCGAGTGGTTCCAAACAACATCCAATAAAACAATTCTTGAAACCTCAATCAAGCTAATACGAACAGAACAACATCCGGTTGAGCTAAGCATGATCCTCAACTCATTTTTTCAGGCCTTGAAAGCATTTATCAAAACCCAATTATGCTTTATATCCAGCTAGGGCTGTTATTCGAGCCGAGCCGAGTATTTGACGTCCGAGCTCGGCTCGAGCTCTTATCGAGCTGAGCTCGACTCGGTTCGATAACATTGGCGAGCTAAGAAACGAGCTCGACTCGTTAAAGGGTCTAACGAGCCTATCGAGCCGAGCCTAACGAGCCTAATGGAATTAAAAGAAAAAAATTAGATATCGAGCCTAACCAGTCGAGCTCGAGCCGGCTCGTTAGTAAATCGAGTATCTAACGAGTTCGAGCTTGGCTCATTTAACGAACGAGTCGAGCCGAACTCGAGCCTTATCGAGTCGAGCTCACGAGCGGCTCGGTTCGTGTAACAGCCTTATATCCAGCCTAGCTTCCATATTAAGGATGTCATTTTCGGCAGCCTAGTTGAAGCCTTTTTTTAAAGATCTTTTATTGGCTCTAGGGGCTGACTTAATTGGCTGAATATTAATTTTTTTTAAAATCATTTTGAGACGTAGTGCTTCATAATAAACTTTATGTTAACAACGATTCAACTTGGATTTCTCAATAGCAACTATGCCAAATCCAACTTTTTTTCTTCTAGTACGGTGGAATGCACGAGAAGATAAGGGTGGACAAATATCAAAGTGATTCGTGTTTAAACTAAAAGGCAGGGGCGGACTCACACTCAAGATTAGGGGGCCAAAAAAAGTTTTAATGAATCAAAACATATTTATCTATATTATATTTACATGTAAATACATTAATTTTATGAATTAGCAATCATCTCAAATACATATATATAAATACACATATATATTATAAATGATGGTGAGTTACAATAAAATATATTGATGTTGCATTCATTATATTGTCTAGTATTGATAATAGAAATTTGAACACTTTTTTATTTATTTATTTTGTTAAATGTGATGTAAAATTAAAATAAATTGTTTAAATAAGTTATTAATTATATTTTTTTCATCAATCCTTTTTTTAAGGATTGTAAACGTGTTTCAAAAATAATAAAGTATTACAAAAATGATCTTCTTTTTATCAATAATAGCCTCAAACATATAAAATATATTTTTTTAGATTAGTTTTACAATTAAAATATGTACGTACAAGATAAAAAAAAATAGCATATTTATTAAATTCTTTTGAAAATTGTAATAGAATATTTATTAAATTAATATTATTATGATCTTACTCAATTTAAAGAAATAAAAATATATTAAATTTATAATATATATATATATATATATATGGGGGTAGGGTAGGATAGGTGAGGTGGGGTTGGGGGAGGCCAGGGCCCCTAGGGCCTATGTAGGTCCGCCCCTGCTAAAAGGTACTTAGAGTCGGACCTAACAAGTTTTATGTTCGGGAAGATTCAGAAGAATAAGAAACTGGGAGCCTTTAGAACAAATACAAATAGTAAAACAACATATATAACACACAATTAAAAAAAAAAAACGAACATATAAAGTAAATCATTTAAAATGACTATTACAAAGCATTTTGAGAAATAAATTTGTTAATAATACATTTATATCTATAATTATAGATTTATATTTGTATTTTATTTAACAATTCAAATAAAAGTATACTGATGATAATTATAAATACACTAGTAACATAATGTGCATATATTGCACATTTTTATCATTATTTTCGCATGTAATTATAATCATTCAAAACCACTCTATATATTCAATGCTAAAAAATTATGTTTTCTGATATTTGCGTTCATTGGATAAAAATTCTTGACAAAGTGGGATAGCTCAAGTGGTTAGAGCACCACTACCTAGGCCTTAGGAAGAACAAAAATTCTTTAAAATTTAGCTCAATCAAACGCTCATTCTTAGTTGTTTTTTTTTTTTAGTATTTATCATAATGCACAAGATATTGCTTATCTTTCAATCGAGAGGTTGCTAACAACATCCAATAAAATAACCCTCGAAGCCATCATCAAGTTAATACTGTCAAAAAAAAAAAGTTAATACTATCATACTATCAGACAACACCTTGTTTAGCCAATTGAAGGATGTCCTTTCACTACAAAAAAAGCTTGATTTTGATACCGAAATTTTGAGACGGACACTTAATCCCTCTCTAATAGATACGAATTAGATACGGATTTGTTAAAAAATCGAGATTTGAAACCGAAAATAAAATTGTCTCTCATTATAAACAGATTAGATACGACTTTTAGTTTCAAGAGTTTTAGATACAAATTAGATACGCAACTTTCAATTTCGAGAGTTTTAGATACGGATTAGATACGTATACCACCGTCTCTAAACAATCAATTTTTTCTCGCCGATATAAAACGAGACAAGGTGGTACACGAAATTTGTGATACGAAATCTAGCCATCTCTAAAATAAAGAAACAGACCATTAAATTGTTCAAAAAATAAACTTAAAGACGAAGGAAAAGGCAACGACACAATAGAGTGACGACACGACATGAAGAGGTATCCTGTGTACACGAGGATCCTCAATCGGAGGTCACGGGGATCCTCAATCGAAGGTCTGAGTGAACAACGACGGGCCCTTCCTCGTAAGTTACTAGTGATGCCACACGAGGAGTATTTGAAACAGAAACCGGACACTGAGAGAGAGAGGATTCTTTTCTTGAGAGAGTGAATTCTTTTTTTAAAGGTAATTTGGGAGATAGAAATCCTTATATATATATATATAGAGAGAGAGAGAATTGAGAATATGGACGGGTGAATTGACTTATATTAATTAATTTATTACTCTTTTATAATTAATAAATAGTAAAAATAAAAAAATCAATTAATATATATTGAGAATATTACCTAATAAGGTCACTTTTATAGACTATTAAACAACTAAAACATACAACTTTTAAAATTTCCTAATAAGGTCATTTTTGTGTTAAAAACCCGTATTTGCCCTTTATATTAATATAACCTCTTAATTAATAGATTTTACCTCTTAATTCGAAATTTAAATTCAAACATTAATTGATACTCTCAAGAAGAAGTACAAAACCGAGAGGGCTAAGATCGCTGACTCTAACGGAACCCTAACTTCCTCCTGTCCCTTTTATTCCCATTTGGACCTTTTGATTGGATCTAATGGCAATAAGAATCAGAACAGACTCTCATCGCCCTCGCCGCCGATGGCTGTGTCGTTACCCTACCGGAAACTGTTGATGCCTGCGGTGGTTACGGTTACGCCGACGAGTTTGCCGCAGAAGCTGCCGGTTTCGTCGCCGCCTTTTTTGCAGAAGTATTGGAAATATTCAAGAAACAGGAAATATGGAAAAATGATTAACAGAAGTATTGTTTATAGTTTCTTTTGTATATCAGAGGTTGGAATGTGGATCACTGTAAGGCAGTAGGTTTGATCAAGATGCTTGTGACCAGAAACAAAATCAATATTTGGTTGCCTTATTGTGAGATTTAATCTATCTGTTTTACTCATCTCCTTATTATGTCTATTTGCTCTAGACTCCCTAGGAATGGTATAGAGATTTAAAATATAAGATATTTCTATCTCATTCCGGTGAGGAACAAATTAGTAGCATTAATGGTATATGATTTACTAGCTAAATCTTTTGGGTTCTGATTCTTTTGTTTCGTTTTTCTCCAGGTTTCTTATATTTTCAAGAAACCGGAAGTTTCAGATATTGTGATATTCAAGGCTCCATCATTTCTTCAGGTATTTTGGGAGTTTGTGCGACATCATTGTTACTTTTTCTGATGTTGATTTCATGTCATGGAGTCAACTTATTCAGGATTTTTTTTCACTTGCTTTGCAGGAAGTTGGTAGGAGGAATTACTCAGCTATGGCGGCGGCGGCTGCTGAAGATGAAGCGGATGTGGAGGAGGACGACGGAGAATCGAAGGGGGAGGAAGGAGGGGAGGGACTGAAGAGGTTAGCCAAGGCGATTGAGAGGTTTGGAGAGATATATGAAAAGGTGGAAGGTATGAAGCAGAGACAGATGATTGAGCTTGAGAAACAGAGGATGCAATTCTCCAAGGATTTGGAGGTTCAGAGGATGCGTTTGTTTATGGATACAGAGGTTCAGTTAGAGAAGATCAAACGGGCCAAGCTATCGGGATCTTCTGATGGTATAATTTCAATATTTTTTGTGTTTTAATGTTATTAACATGTTTATTGGTATGTAGGCATTATCATTTTATTTCTTCGTCTTATTATTTTGAACAATTCTTTTCAGTGATATTAACTGAATTAAGTATGAAATCCCTACATCACAACAAACCCCTGTTTGAATATGCCATTTACAAATGTGCACATCTATTTTGCATATTGATATGCATGTCACTATGTGCACATTGGTTCATGTTATTTTATGCATACCAAAAAATTCAGTCCCCCCTTTTAAACTTCATATTGAAATGAACATATGTCTTCATAACCCATTTCTACATATCAAAATTTATTTCACTGTTCATATTAAAATTCATAATCTTTTATATATATATATATATATATATATATATATATATATGTGCATATTCAACATATGGGGAATTGTATACTCTATGACAACGCTTATTTCTTAATCATAAAATGCAGATTTTTTAACATTTTTTGTTTGGATAATTAACAATTAATTCAAATTGCTTAATTTTAGGAATATTTGAATGATTGGAAGGATCATAAAATGCATATTTTTTTATTTTATTTGTTTGAATAATTAACAATTAATTCGAATTGCTTAATTTTAGGAATTTTTTAATAATTGAAAGGTGCATATAACTAGGAACTGCATTAATTCAAAATTATTAATTTCAAATTATTTATATTTATTAATTTTAAATTATTTAAATTGGTAAAGGGCAACAATGTCTTATTAGGTGCCATTTTGACTCTAATAGATTTAAAAAAAAACCTATGCCCTATTAGATAAATCTCTTAGTGAAATGACCTTAACAATAATTTCCCCATATATATTCTATGTATTGGATAAACATAAATGTTAGAATAATATATGTAGATATATTTTAGGATAGCCATAGATATTATAATAATAATATTATATTATATCTTCAATTCCATATGACAATATATATATTACTCCCCCTGTCCACCAAAAGTGTGCTCACTTTTTTATATACATATTTTTAAAAAAATCATATTTTATTTATAAATAATATATTTGGGATAACGAGTAAAAAATATATTTGGAAGATACTCAGTCTTGTTATTAAAGTAAAAAAAAATAATCAAAAGTGAACTATTTAAATAGAATAAACGTATTTTTTGTGGACCTAAAAAAACAAGTGAGCACACTTTTGGTGGACGGAGGGAGTAATTGATTCTCTAATGAAAATATTTCAAGAATGGATTCTCTAATCATATATCATTTTGTATGATGTCAAGAGACGTTAGATTAAAAAAAGGAGGTGTACAGTGTCATTTAATAATTTTTAAAAGTTTTTAAATATCTTGATCATTAAGACTTATAAAGAAATTTGTATAGTATTTTTTAAAAAGTTTTAGATTAAAAAAAAATTATATCATCCATTTAGAAAAAAGTATAAATACGTGAAGCATTGCTAATTGTAAAAGTCATTGTTTGAAAGTGATATAAGTTAGTCTAAAAGTAAAAGTTGTTTTATTTAATTTTACTAAATTAGTCTAAAATAAAAGTTGTTTGGGAGAGATACAAATTAGTCTAAAAAAGTTGTTTGGAAGAGATACAATAAGTTATCTAATTTATAGAATTTGAATTTATTTAATTTTACAAAATGAAGGGGTTGTGGAGATTGTGGAGTTGGATCAACGAGCCTACTCAATGGGAGAAAATTAAGGATTTCAGGTGTTTTAGGCCTAATATGTGGGGAAATTAAGGATTTCAAGTGTTTTAGGCCTCCTTGAAAAGGGCAAATACACTCAGTGTGGAGTTGGTCAACAGACGAAGAGTAAAAAATTGCACATACATACGTGTTATTGAATTGTGCAGAAGTTCAACCTTACATTGTTATTGAATTGTGTAGAAGTTCAACCTGGCAAATACACTCAGTGTGGAGTTGGTCAACAGACGAAGAGTAAAAAATTGCACATACATACGTGTTATTGAATTGTGCAGAAGTTCAACCTTACATTGTTATTGAATTGTGTAGAAGTTCAACCTTACATTGTTATTGAATTGTGTAGAAGTCCAATCCTACGTAAGTAGTTTCATCATATTGTTATTGAATTGTGTAGAAGTCCAATCCTACGTAAGTAATTTCATCATGTTTATTCAATCTATAATTATTGTTGATAATAATATATTTTTGTGAATTATGATGTATATTCAACAATTAAGACAACAAAATATCTCAAATGCAAACATAGATGCAAATGCAAACATAGATGCTATAGATGCTAGATATTCAACATATTTTTTTCATATGGTTCAAAAATATGTGGGTACCGATTCAATTATTATTAGTGTTAGTGTATATATATAAATAATTAATTTAAAGTTATTTTAAATTACAGGTGAGGTGAGATCACACGATGTTGAGAATCTATATTTAAGGGATCTTAGCAAATTGCGACTATTATTCAAATGTGATTGGTTTGATCACACCTCATTAGAAAAAAAAAGTGTTATTGAATTGTGCGTCCAACTTTACATTGTTATTGAATTGTGCAGAAGTTTAACCTACGTAAGTAGTTTCATCCATGTTTATTTAGTCTATAATAATATATTTTTGTGAATTAGGATGTATATTCAACCATTAAGACAAGAAGAATAAAATATCTCAAATAGAAGAACAAAATATGCAAACATAAAAATGCAACATATTTTTTTATATGGTTCCAAAAAAATATGTTGTGTTATTGGAATTATTATTAGTGTTAGTGTATATATATACAAATAATTAATTTAAAGTTATTTTAAATTATAGGTGAGGTGAGGTCACACGACGTTGAGAATCGATATTTAAGGGATCGTACTATTATTCAAATGTGATTGGTTTGATCACATCTCATTAGAAACAAAAATCCATTCGAATTACAAGTTTGTGGATGTTCATCACCTATCAGGAGGACCATCACACCACAAGATCGTTGTTTGTTTGCAAAGTAAAGGCAAGATCCTCGGTGGAAGGCACTGCAAAGAACAAAGAAGTTAAAAAAAAAATAGATACTGAAACTAAAGTGTTTGCGAAGATTTCAATCTTTTTGTAGATTTAACTATTAAAAATAGTGATTTGATACAAGGATGAAGATGAATATGATGAAGAAAGAAGATGATGACGACAAAAGGAAAATATGAAGATTAAATGTAATTTAATTAATTTATTTGAAATTGAAATTATTCAATAACAATTTTTTTATATATTTTTTAAATTTACAAATTAATCAATTAATTATATATGTTAAAATATTATGCATAGTTCTTAATATTTTACCACACTTATGACGGCTGTGAGTAATTACAATTTTTAGAAATTAATAAAAAAAAATTACATTTACAAATTTAAAATACACGTAAAAAAAATAAATTAATATACATATGCAATTAATATTATAAGATAAAACAAAAGAGTTATCTGTCCTAGTGGCGGATGCTCAATAATGGACACTTGCCCACCTGGGTTCAATTCCCACATGACCAAAATAATGGTCAATTTAATAGTTGGAGGGGGGTTTAATAATGGTCAATTTAATAGTTGGAGAGGGGTTTGGGGGTCGGGATTGGGATGGGATGGGATTCGAATGGGATTGGGATTCGGATGGGTGGGCTGGGATGTATTAAGTTGTTCCTCGTTTAGATACGGATTTAGAGACGAGAAAATGTCGTTTTTAATTAGGAACTTTAGAGACGAGAAAATGTCGTTTTTAATTAGGAACGAAACTATAAATTGATTTTTGACCCGAATGTAAAATGGGTCGTTTATCGTTTAGATACGGATTTAGAGACGATAAAATGTCGTTAAATAGAAACGACATTTGAAACAGATTTTTGACCAGCATATAAAACGGGTCGTTCATTGTTTAGATACGGGAATATACAGTGTCAAATTCCGTCTCTCATTATAAACCGAAAAAATAGGTCTCAAATCCGTTTCAAACCTGTTTAGAGACAGTGTTTATGGTATCTAATCCGTCTCTAAATCGCAGTTTTTTTGTAGTGTTTCCGTCAGCCCAATTGAAGAATTCTTTCAATTGATCATTTATTAGCCCCAAGGTTTTTATGTTCACGATCATTCTAAGATGAA
Source organism: Galeopsis tetrahit (assembly GCA_963675135.1). NCBI lineage: Eukaryota > Viridiplantae > Streptophyta > Magnoliopsida > Lamiales > Lamiaceae > Galeopsis > Galeopsis tetrahit. The sequence goes on along the minus strand of OY776119.1, from coordinate 48,395,882 downwards.
CTAGCTCCATATATAATAAACTTTATCTTAACACTTTCATTGGAATTCAACTTGTATTTCACAATGGCAACCATTTCAATTCTAGTCATTTGTTCTTCTAGTATATCAGAATGCACGAGAAGATACATGTGGACAAATATCCAAGCAATTTTGTGCTTAAACTCAAAGGTACTCAGAACCGGCCCTAACAAATTTTAGGCTTGGGACGAACAAGAAACTAGGGCCCTGTAGAACAAGTACAAATAGTAAATCAACATATCATACACACATAAAAAGATGAATGAAAGTATAAAATAATTCATTTAAAATAACTATTTCAAGCATTTGGAAAATAAATGTTATAGTAATGCATTAATATCAATAATTTGAAGGTTAAATTTATTTTTATATTTTATTAACAAACTAAATTAAATTATAACGATGATAATTATAAATATACTAGCAACGTATAAAATGTGTTGCAACGTACACAATGTGCATTGCACATTTTATACCAATATTTTCATAAGTAATGATATTTTGTAAATAGAATACAAATGGTACGTACACATTTTGTGCATGATCTGTACATGTGCATTTCATATAAATTTGTACACATTTTAATATTTTCTGATATCAAGACAATTGGTAATGATATTCATAGTGAGTCACTCGATCTAGTGTGCACTCAATTGCAAGATATCATTGGTGCCGTTAAATTACAATTTTAATTTGATTTTAATGTGAAAATTAAAAATTCAATTCAACAATTACTTAAAATCCAATTGAATATATTCATCCAATTACAAATAAGAATTTACCATTTAAGATCTGATACTAACACCAATCTAAATTTCAGTTTCACCAACTGCCAAATCTGATTTCTTAATTAATTATGTGAATTATGAAGATAACAGTTCGAGTGAATTTACTTCTCCAAAGATCGATAAAGTGAGAAAAATATTAATATATAGTGTAACTTTAAAAATAGAGTTTTGCTTCCTCTCACTGTACTCTATTTTGAAGATTTGAAATAGAGTTTTGAATAGTAAACTTCATATATGAAGTTGACTATTCAAAACTCTATAATTTATATCTATTATTTTGTTAATATTTACAATTCTGTATTACAATTCTATATTAATAATTTTTTTAATATAATTACAATTCTATTATTATACTAATTTATAATATAATTTTAATTGTGTAATTTTTTTTAATTTTTTTGTGTATTATTATTACCAACAAAAAAATAACATGAAATACAATAAAAACATATATTATATATGAAATACATTACATATTAAAACGGACATAGATGCATTACCTAACTACATTTAACATCGACATATTAAAATAAGTGAACACAAACTGAAAAGAAATGCAAATACAAATAATTAAAAAAATAATAATTTTATTAGATTATACTCACATGTATCGTTTTACGTCATTATGTGTTTCGTAATTTTATATTTAAATAAAAGTAATATTTGAAAACTACAAATTTATTTACATTTTATAATTTTGATAAAACCAATAATATTTAATTATAATTTAATTTACTAATTTAATATTTAATTGTGTAAATTAATTTAAATATGAAGATAAATATATTATTTAATGATTGTAATATATTGAAAATGAATAAAATAATAAATAGAGTAAGGTATAGAGTTTCATGTTGGAAAAGATTTTTAAAATAAAGTATGAAAAAGTGTATTTTAGAATTTAGAGATCTTCATTTTAGAGTTTGTGGCGGGGATGAACTAAGATCACCCTACAACAACCATAAAGCTTAGATTTTCTAACCAACAATATATATGGTGGATGGAGTGACTTTCACTTTGCCCCTAATTAACAAATGAAATTAAATTGGGAATAGGTGCAATGTTTGTTCAAGATATCGTAGAGGACACTTTCATATGAATTATATATGCATCATATTTAAAATAATGTTAATGTGAAGATATAACCATATATCTAGGTGGATATTGGGAAATATTCTAAGGCAAATTTTGGCATCTAGATTTATAGATTAAATTGAAAGAGGGCTTGGATACCAAGACCATAAGGAGCCAATTGTCACATAATATCATTAATATACAAGTTCAAATCAAAATTTGCTATGCACAAAAATGTTACTTCCCCTTCCAAGTTAAATTGTGCATTTGTCTAAAATGGATGTCCCAATTTACATTGTTCATTTCCTTATTTAGCAATAAATCACTTTAAACCATACATTTCAAAATTACATCACATATTATTACTTTATCACTCTACTTTATTATTCACAATATTTTATTATTTACTTTATTACTCAAAAGACTTTCATATGCAGTACTTTATTTCTTTAATATTAATAAACAACTCTCACATTAAACTACACGTACGTAAACAGTAAATGCACAATCTAACTTGGAACAGAGGGGGTATTTTTTTTAGAAAACTTGTGTGAACAGTTCATTGTATAAACTAATTGTGTGAAACTTACCATTCGAGAACATGTATCACATTCTTTTGACGGGTGTGTGCAATTCAGTTGCGTTCTTGAATGTTGGCTTCATGAGGCTACTTGTTCTTGAGATCTTCAGGCTAGTTTTCTTAGGTCTAGTTCTCCCTAGATCGAGTCTGCGTATCTTCAAATACGTTAAAACCACAACTCCCTAACGTTTTAAGTTGTCTAACCTGAGTGCACATTGTAGACACCTAAATTATATCAAATTTTAAATTCCTTTTGACCTCTAAAACCCAACAAATCAAAGTCGGGCCTCTAAAGTCCAGTAAATCAAGACGGACCTCTAAAATCTAATAAATCAAGATGACCTCTAAAGTTCAACAAATCAAATCGGCCCAAATATTATATTCTTAGCCCATCAAGTAATTTAAAATTTGAACTAATTTCTAACTACTTAGCACAAATATTTCCAGCCCATCAAGTTTGGCCCATAAAAACCCTAGGTTCTACACCTATAAATAGGGTAGGGGCCTCATTCCATTCATTTCACATCAAGAAGTCAGAACCATTCAAGGCTCTAAAATTCTCTGCAGAGATTTTAGAGTGTTCTTCAGAGTTGGAGGAGCTTTAAAGGCATTAAGGTGTTAAGCCCCTAGCATTCGTCCCGAAAAAGTCTCGGATAAGTCCCGATAAGTCCCAAAAATCGACGTTTAATCCAAAATACAGCGTCAAGCCCTTGAATTAACGTTACAAAGTCTCAAGTTCAAGAACGGTCTTCAACAAAGTCTCAAGTTCAAGAACGGTCTTCAACAACGTTCGTCTCAAAAAGTCCATAAATTCAACGTTTAATCCAAAATAAGGCGTCAAGCCCTTTGGATTAACGTTATAAAAATCCCAAATTCAAGATCGGAGAGGATTCGGCTGCGGATCCAACTTCAAAACTTCAAGTGAAGTCAAGAAGAGAGAATCGGCTAAATTCTCGATTTAATCCGAAATAAATAAAATTATTTCGTATTTTCGCATTTTTATATTTAATTCACGAAATTTGTGTTTATACACATAATTTATGTAGGCAAATAATCATTAAGGATTTTTTGTTTTTAATATCTAATTAAAATCTTATTCTTATAATTATATCTAGCAAATGATCTATATATCTGCATTAAACACACATTTGCAGCCTACGAGTGAGTTTTTTTTTAATTACATTAAATACCCATCCCTTTTTTCTCCTCCCCATGACTCGAACTCAGGATCTAAAGTCTAGGTAGTGGTGCTCTAGCCACTTGAGCTATCCAACTTCGTCGCAGCCTACGAGTGAGTGGGTAGATGTTTTCGTCAGGATCTTTTAACTATTTCTACAGTTTAATATATATTGGTCCTTAATATATCAACGTACGTCACATATTTAATTATTTCGATGGAACAAATATTATATATCCTCGATTAAACTTCAATCATCTAACAAAATTCAATACACATATTCTAACATGTATATTCAATGTGAACTCCTTTTAAAAACAACATGCATACTCTTGGAAATCCATGACGTACGGTAGGATCCCATACACCTACCCTGGCCTCCAAAAATACATTTTAAATTAATTTAAATACATTTTAAATTAATTTATTTCCCAATACTCTCGCACCCTATCTTCGAAGATCTTGGGAGGCCGGATTTAAAGGCAAATGGGGGTTGTATGGGCGTCCTGGGTTCAAACCCCATGATTTGCATTTTCTTTGAATTAATTATTCGCGGGGGATTGAACCCTCGCCATTTCCCGAGGGACTACAAGCTTACATCCCTTGCTAATTGGTGAGGGAATATGCACTCGCAATATGGCGAGGGATATCATGAGAAGCATTTTGGCAAGAAGAAAATTCCCTTGCCATTTTGAGCATATGAGATGACATGATCTATCTAAAGATACGAGAGACTTGACTCGAAGGCATCAAGTTGTTACATACTTCGTCGGTCCCTAATTAGATCTATTTCAACATGTCCCTTATTAGATTGCCTTTTCTTAAAATGGAGAAAATTAACTTTATTATTTTTCATTATCTCCTTCAAATATCTTAAAATACATCAAATTGCATTTCTTTTTTCACACAAAAGCATTTGTTTTCTTATTTCTACTCATTTGACTAGTAAACCTTCAATAAAAAGTTATTATACTATCTTTTATAATACTAATAAACAACTCTCATATTAAATCATATGTCAAAGTCAAAGTGGCAATCGAATTAGGGATAGATGGAGTATTAATTATCAAGTCAATTGATATTTATTACTTCCTTCGTCCCACAAATATTTTCACATTTTTCTTTTCGGGACATTCCATAATAACCTTCACACCCTTAAAATGGAAAACCATTTATAAAGTCACCCTCACAATATCCACAATACAATATCCACAATTTTACATAAAATGTCATTGAGTCTATATATATACACACAAGACAACTCTTTTCTTTAATTATTACACTTTTTTAATATGTGTGTTCACACACATATGAAAGTTATTGTGGGACGGATGGAATATAATTAGTTGATAATAAATATATATGTTACATAAAAGAAAATATATGAAAGTAATTATAAAATAAGTAGTCTAAAATGACTATTTCAAGCATTTTGAGAAATAAATTTGTAATTGATATTAAATAAATTTGTAATAGTGCATTAATATCGATTTTTAAGATTAAATTTCTTTTTTCAACAATCTAAAAAATTATAATGACCATAATTTTATATATATACTAGTATGTTGGGTGTTGCCCATTTTTATCGTTATTTTTACGAGTAATGATTGTGTGTTGATATTTTAGTTGGTAAAATACAAATGATACATATAAGATCTGTATATATTATGTACAAATTTTATGCATGATCCGTACGTATCACACACACTTCGTATGTGCACATTCAAGCTTAATAAGCTACTAACTATGCACGTACATATTTATTAGGTTGAAGATAGATGATAGTATATATGTTTAAAGTAAATTAACCTGGAAATAACATTCAATAAAACAACTCTGGAAGCCCAAATGCATATAAAGTAACATCCAATAAAACAACTCTGGAAGCCCAAATGCATATAAAGTAAATGAGAAAATTGCAGATTTGGTCCCATTAACCATGGGTTGGTTGGGTTTTGGTCCCATTGTATTTGGATTTAGTCCCATACGATATAAATCTTGTAAACTTGGTCCCATACGATATAAATCTTGCAAATTTTGTCCCATACGATATAAATCTTGCAAACTTGGTCCCATACGATATAAATCTTGCAAATATGGTCCCATACGAAATAAATTTTGCAAATTTAGTCTCATACGAAATAAATCTTGCAAACTTGGTCCCAAACATTACCAAAAAATGCAAAATTGGTCCCAAACATTACAAAAAATGCAAAATTGGTCTCAAACATTACCAAAAAAAATGCAAAATTAGTCCAAAAAGTGAAAAAAAAACTCATTAATTATTATTATTCAAATTATATAATAATGAACTATTAATTAATATATAATAACATTTATATAATAATAAATATTAATAAATATATAAAATCTAAATAGAGTTTATAATATTTAAATTTTATAAAAAATACGAAATAGACTTTATAATATTAATAAATATATAAAATTTAAATAAACTTGAAAATTTATATCATAATCAATATTAATAAAATTTATATAATAATCAATATATTACTAATAACTTAACATATGAGATACATACATTTTATTTAAAATTAATTATTATTTATTTTATTTTTCTTCTCTTATGTATTCTAATAAATTTGTATTGTAAGTTTAGTTTTTTATTTTTATTTTACTATATGATTTTTATTTAATAAAATAAAAAAAAAAGTAAGTGTTTGTAACTATTGAAAATTTTGATAAATTACTCATCACCCTTATTTAATTATCAATAGGAAGGACTAGCTATTTTTAATTTATCATCACTAGCTATAAACAGTTTTTCGATGTATAATTTAATTATTAATGTATGACATACATACATTTTATCAAACTTAATTGTTATTTATTTTATTTTTCTTCTCTTATGTATTCTAATAAATATGTATTGCAATTTTTTTTTTTTAATTCTACTATATGATTTTGATTTAATAAATGAATAAAATTAAGTGTTTGTAACTATTGAAAATTTTGATAAATTACTCATCACCCTTATTTATATATCAATAGGAAGGGTTAACTATTGTTAATTTATCATCACTAGCTATAATCATTTTGTTCGATGTGTAATTTAATTATTAATGTAGTTATTAATTTGATATGTATTCATTGAGGAAGACATGTCTCAATTATTGTATTGACAAGTTTGATATAACTTTTATTATTATTATTTTTTATAAATTTTACATTAAAAAAAGTATACATTGATGAGAAAATCTAATCATATAGGAGAATTAAAAAAAAAATTAAACTTACAATACAAATTTATTAGAATACATAAGAGAAGAAAAATAAAATAAATAATAATTAATTTTAAATAAAATGTATGTATCACATATGTTAAGTTATTAGTAATATATTGATCATTATATAAATTTTATTAATATTGATTATTATATAAATTTTCAAGTTTATTTAAATTTTATATATTTATTAATATTATAAAGTGTATTTCGTATTCTTTATAAAATTTAAATATTATAAAGTCTATTTAGATTTTATATATTTATTAATATTTATTATTATATAAATGTTATTATATATTAATTAATAGTTCATTATTATATAATTTGAATAATAATAATTAATGAATTTTTTTTTCACTTTTTGGACTAATTTTGCATTTTTTGGTATTGTTGGGGACCAATTTTGCATTTTTTGTAATGTTTGGGACCAAGTTTGCAAGATTTATTTCGTATGGGACTAAATTTGCAAGATTTATTTCGTATGGGACCAAGTTTGCAAGATTTATATCGTATGGGACCAAGTTTGCAAGATTTATATCGTATGGAACCAAGTTTGCAAGATTTATATCGTATGGGACTAAATCCAAATACAATGGGACCAAAACCCAACCAACTCATGGTTAATGGGACCAAATCTGCAATTTTCTCTAAAGTAAATTAACCCTGAAAACAACCCTCAATTAAACAACTCTGAAAACTCCAAATTCCAATGTTAATAGCTCCAAAACAATACCTCGTTGAGCCAAGCATGATTCTTGAATCATTTTTCGGATCATTGAAAGCATTTATCAAAGTTTGGTGCGCGCTGCTTTTTGTCCAGCCTAGCTTCCATCTGAAGAATCTCCTTTTCGTCGGCTCAGTTGAAGCATTCTTTCAAATGTTCATTCATTAGCCCTAATTACTGAATTAACTAGTTGAATATCAGCACTTTTTATTCAAGATCATTTTGAGACGAAGTAGCTCTAAGATAAACTTTATCTTAACACCTTCATTGAAAATCAACCTGGATACGAGTGGACAGATATCAAAGCAACTCTGTGTTCAAACTTAAAGGTACTCAGAGCCGGCTCTAACAAGTTTTTACCTCTAGACGAACAAGAAACTAGGGCCTTTTAAAACAAGTATAAATATCAAATCAATATATCATACACACATTAAAAAAAAATGATCGAAAGTATAAAATAAGTCATTTAAAATGAATATTTTGAGAAATAAGTTTATTAATAATGCACTAATATCAATAGGTTTTAGTTTATATTTGTATTTTTTTAACAATTCAAATTAAATTATAATGACTAATAATTATAAATATACTAATAACACAACGCTTGTGTTGGACATTTTATATCAATATTTTTCTGGTAAATAGGTAACGATAATGTGCAAATATTTTAGTAGGTAGAATACAAATGGTACATGCACATTTCGTACGTGTATTTTATGTGCAATTTTTTTTTTTACACAATTTTTTATGTCTTTTTTTTTACTTATTAAAACATGCATGTGTGTGTATGCACGAAATGTGTACGTACGAGCGTGCAAAAAATGTACATGTACGAGCATGCAAAATATGTGCACGTACTTGCGTGTAAAAAATTTGCACGTACGGGTGTGAATTATACATACTAATATATATACACATAACCACTAACTGTAAAAATATAATTAAACTTAAACTTATTTCTTACAATGCATTTTAAAAAAAAAAATTTATTCTTTCAAACTTTTTTGTGTTTATATTATATGTTGATTTATTATTTTAAAGGGTCTTACTTTTCTTGTTCGCCCAACCTAAAACTTGTCAGGTCGGCACTGAAGCTGATTTGGCACTAACATGGATCTACTAAAAAAAACTGGTCACCGAGAAGGAATTTGGCGAGGGTAAATTTATTGGCAATGGTATGACAATTCTTTTTTCTTTAATTCAAAATGGCAAGGGTAAATTTGAAAAAAGCGAGGTCTATACAACTCTCAAGTCTCATCATGCCCTCGCCAAAAACGGCCTAAATCCACCATCCACACATATTATGTTTTTTTTCTAGGTGTCTGGTGGTTACCAACCACATCCGCCAACTCCTTAACCTCGCCTGAATTCATATTAAGCCCGAATATAGAGCTCTGGGAATAATTCGCTTTCAATCCAGAACAACTGTGTCGTCAACAAATTGCAAATGTGAAACCACGACCTCGTCTTTACCAACTTCAATCCCTTTTGAGAAAGATTCAACTCAATAGCCTTACTAATAAGGGCACTAAGTCCTTCAATGCAATAAGAAAAAGGAACAGGGATAGTGAATCTCCCTGACAAAGACTTTTCTGAGGAGCGAATTCATGCGAAGGGCTGTCATATCGTATGGCGTATGCCTTCTCGAAGTCAACTTGAAGGCAAACCCTTCCATCCTTATTTTCTTAATATAATCCACCACCTCATTGAGAATCGGAATGCTGTCCAGAATCTTCCTATTATCCACAAATCTGTGTGTTATGAACTGCAATCAATTTATATATATAAACCTGTCATACATGTTTACTGATATATATAAACAATTAAACATACACGTCACAACAACCAATATATCTCGTTGAATCTCTCTTTTTATTTAATTTTTTTAAAACCATTACTGCATTATTTCCTCCATTTAATTTACATGTATAGCATTTGGTGCTCAAATACAGGAACCTCTAAATGTACATACGACCTAACATATCGATAAGATTCCATGATTATATGCATTTATCACCCACCAATATTGGATAATCAACTCTGGGTATCTATATGAGAAGTTCTCCCTGCATGTCACAACATTACTCCTCACAAATGCATCAGTCGACCTGTGTAAATTCAAGTGCATTCGTATCTGGATCCCGTGTGAAGATTGCTGGCCTCCCTGAGCGACTAAGTGTATAAGGAATGCCTGTAAAATTAGTCAAGGCAATATAAGTTCAAAGGAATTAAAGCTTTATCGACTTAAAAAGTTTTTTGGTTTCATATTTGCCTACTGTCCAATTTTAGTCTAAAAAATATACTCCAACTTTTTCGCTTTAGTCCCAATTTTGGTCACAAAGTCGCTGGAAAATTGAAAACGATATCGTTTTGTGTCATGCCAATGTCACATGTGGATTTGATTAGGAGTCAAAATTGAATGGTTGACAAGTTGTGACCAAAACTGGATATTCGCGTGACATGAAGCGATACTCTTCTTAATTTTCTAGCGATTTAATTTATGAGACCAAAATTGAACATTAGACAAGTTATAGTACACAAAAATTTCTTAAATCAACCCTTATCTATATTTGATTAACTAGATAATAATAGCTAGTTCAAGAGGAATTACCAGCTTTATCGAGGATATCTTTTAGTTTAGATACATCTCGAATCGCTATGCAAGTATGACGATCACGACCACCGTGTTCAGGCCGTCCCGTGAAGGGATCCGGATTCGGAAGCTCCATCAAATGTATCATCTCAGAGCCGACCCATAACCAAGCACCTCTATAGGGAAGCTTATCATGTGGACGTGCCTCATTTATAGTTAGACCTGTTTGTCAAGTAAGATTTGAGGATTTCTGAATGATGAATATGACAAATTTATCATATATTTGAAGGACCAAAAAACGTTACCGAGAATATTCTGATAAAAGTGCAGTGACCTTTCAAGATTCTCACACAAGATCCCAACATGGTGAAGACTAACAACTCCATAATCTTCAAAAACACAAACCATTTGTCAAATGAGAAACTAATATAAAGTTAAAATGATAATAAAAAGACTCACTTAGCAAATTTCATAAATGTGTCAAGGAATGTAATCAGACCTAGCCGTTCGTGAACTATTAGGGTCCCGACTCGAAAAATATTTGTTTGAACTTGTTTAGTAAGGCCCGTTAACATGAACGAACAAACTCAAGTTCAATGATATTCGGTTCCTTAGCTCGTGACTGACTCATTAGTAAGCTCGTGAGCTGACTAATATAAATTATAAGATTTTAATATCCAATTTTCACACCTAATATGTATCTAATTAAATGAAATTATAGAACTTAGGAGGCACTTGGTTCAAATAAATTCAATAGGAATGGTAAATGAGAATGAACATGGGTAATTGTGGTGGTTAATGAGAATAAAAGATGGATCAATTCACCTTCATCATACATCGTACGGGTATTGAGACTCAAAATAAGTTAATCATTACCTCATTTTGAATAACTACCTCCTCTCTTATAATCATTTCTCCTCAATCATTGCATTATTCCTCAACCAACAATCATTGTTTATTCTCATTTATTCCTAAATTAGAGTAAAACACTAACAATTGTAATATCATTCTCATTGCAAATCACCATTCAATGATTCTCATTATCATTCTCATTCAATGATTCTCATTATCCTCTAAAGATTAATTTAGATCCTCAAAAATTCTATTATTCCTCTCTAACCACATGGACCAACAAACCACCGGAACAATTATCCTCCAAAGCGTTTTACTTTCATGCTAAAAGAACCTCCCATACTAGCTTGGAACAGCTCAAAAACTGTCTGTAAGACCCAGCTCTCCAATCACAAACGATGAGCGAAAGAACAATGAATAAACAAGCGGTTAGACTCCTCAGATTGACATCTGCACAAATTTGGGGAAAGAATCACTTTTGAATCAATCACATGTACGTAACTTCACCCATCCTATCAACCACATAAACACCTGCACTTTCTTCGGAAGCGGACTCTTCTAAACGAGATTACACCAACGAAAAGAAGCAGAGTTGGTGTTGAAGAACAAAGAAGCGAAAAATGATTTGCACGAAAGGAAACTAGACAAATCAGCAACCCAAAGCCTACGATCCGACCCACCCTCAAGATAGGAGACGAGCTGTTCCAGTTCACACGCCTCAACATCCCTGAGATTTCTAATAAAGTGAAAATTCCAAGAAGGGGGGAAAGGAGAAGAAGCCTCTGAGGATAAGATAGGAATGTTGTGAAGGCTGGACAGCCTATATAAAGAGGGAAAACGAGTAGAAAGCGGAGACCTGTCCAGCCAAACATCCTCCAAAAAACGAACCCAATCCCCTCTACGAACCTGAACCTCAATAGACCATAGGAAATCTGGGTAGGCGCGGGAAATGAACTTCCAAGAGCTACGGAAAGTAGATCTCACAGCAAGACCTGCATCCCATTTGTTCTCTTGAAATCCATATTTACTTTTGATGACTTTGTGCTATAACGCATTCTCTTCCACATGAAAACACCACCACCATTTCCCCAAAAGATCCTTGTTCCGAAGCTAAGTTCCCAATCCCTAAGCCACCCAACTACTTGGGACTCGCCACCAATTCCCACGAGACCAAATGCAAACGGGAGTCTCCATCAGCCCCATCCTACAATAAATTTCTCATTTATTATTTATAATCGATATTATTATGCTTGTTTAGAATCATTTAGACATGAGCCAAGCTCAAACACTCTAGATTCGGCTCAATTCGATTACATCTTTAAATGTGTCCAACTAATCACATTTGACTGTCATCTCCTCCCAACTCCATGCAGGTAATAAAAATTATCTTAAGCATTGGTTATTCTTGGTTCTAACTCTCTATCAATAGATGAATCATAGCTTCTAAAGCTCAATACGGGAGGCATAAAGAAAATACAAGTATTTCCCATAGATATTGAAGATAGCTCAATGTACCTAATTACCAAGTGCACCATCAATTATGGTTGCACAAGGCACAGAACGAAAATTCATTATCGATTCTACGAGAATTCAACCTCATATCAAAAAGATATACCTTGGTTACATTACATCTCTTCAACAAGTTTAGTAATGAGCAGAACGGCCCTATTGTTCCGAAGGAGAGAAGAGCCTATAATTAGCTTTTAGGAAAATTTCCAAATGAACAATTTCAACTAAATCGTTCAATTTCTTATTTTTCTATGTTCAAGTCTATGTATTCCTCCATCCGTTGACTCAATCTAATAATCATGTTGGAACAAAAGTAACAGCTTAATATAATTATAATATACATAATCCATAACAAAAAAATTACTGGATGTTACATTCTGGGTGGTTGAGCCGTTGAGGCCCTTGAGGGTAACAGCTACAGAGAATTGAAAATGACACACCAAGAATAAAACTGGATTCAACTACAAAGTGTTGTGCAATTTATTCTGCACCAACACACATGTATTAATTATATTATACTCCGTATTATCTGAAAACAGAATATTTAAAACTAGTAATATTAAGCGTTCAAACAACACTGCATGAACTCAAGGAGTTGAAGCTCGAGTTGCCTTGGGATGCATACACCTTTTAAAGAAACATGTGATAAATGGGACGAAATATTCAGATGCAATTATAATGTCATTTTGTTCAGAAAAATATAATACCGAAACGATTGCTTCTCCACATGCTCATATTCAAATTCGATACCAGATTGCTTTCATGCATCCAAAAGTTATTAGGCATCGGTACCACATGAAATTAAATGTTAAACCTGCCAATAGTAAATGTATGATACTATCCAAGTCTATGAACAAAGGATTTTCGACTTTAAGCTAACTCATTCAAAAGATAGGTCGCATTATTCATCAATATAGGTGCACTTGAGAAATTTCTTATGTTCAAATTTCATTTCAAGTTTAAAAAAAAAAAAAAATCATTCAGGTAGGATTGAGCTGGCTCAAACTAGCCATGAGAAATGTTAATACTATAAGTTGCACGTCAACTATTGGTTATTCATAAAGGGAAGATGAAGTAAGTAAGTAACAATTACCATCCTTGTTGTTAACAGCCTCGGTAGTCTTATCAAGCACATCGGCGTCCAAGGATGCTCTGGCTTTTATTGCTGCAAATTGTCCATTCTGCCCCCTGTTCTTTCTGAAAAGCATGCAATCTCCCTTCGACAGTGTTTTTATAGCAAGAACTCCTGCATTTCCATCACTCACCTTGGAAGGAAGGAATAGTTGAAATATGTCATCCACTTACAGTTAGATTATAACCAAGGGACTTAGAAAAAATAAACATCATTTTAAATAAAAGTACGGACTGTCATTCCATCTACAGCACATTTAACTAACAGAATGTAGTATCACTGTAACCTTTTGCCCAAAACATCACAAACGTATCACTGAACGAAAGAATGCTTTCAACCTGAGGATGGCTAACTTTATCATGCATTCATGCTTACTTTATTGAGGAATTCTTTATTGTCTAACACTAACAGAATAGCATGGAAAGTGAAGACCCATGTTGCAAACTCAAGATTAAGGGGGTTCTTGGTTCAAATTCTTCAATGGGATCGGTAATGAGAATCATAGAATAGTGAAGAATTACAGTAGAATGATGGTTACATTGTTATCGTTTAGCTCTACTATTTAGATTAAGTGGAGATCAAATGATTGTTGGTTGAGAAATAGTGAGTGATTGAGGAGAAACGGTTATATGAGGGGAGGGAGTTAATCAAAATGGAGTAATAATGAAGGTGGATTGATCATCTTTTATTTCAATTAACCACCACAATTACCCACTGAAGAATTTTGAACCAAGCGCCCCCTAATTTTAGAGAAGCATGAGACCTGTTCTTATTTCTCAACTCAACCTGAGGAGTCCAAGGGAAGATTTTCACATGCTTACTCTAAGATGTTCGACTAAAATGCAAGGAACGCACTCAATTTGTAAGATATAACCCACATAGATCGACATCAATAAACATATTTCTGAGAGAGGAAAAAGAATCTATAAGTATATAAAAGAAAATGGAAGTGATGTATGAAAATGAAAGCACAACTCACTTCCACTAGTTATACTCAGCAAGTACAGACTAATGCATTTCTTAAGTTCCTTAATGTTAAAGTGGAAGCAGAAAAGAATAGGGAAAAATGCATCATTATTCAGTTCATTACAGAAGGAAAGAATCCAAACAATTCACTTATTTTGATCATTTGCTCATTTCGTCTTTGTTTCTTATTTCTACAAAAAAATTGCCCTAATCAAAACCAAGAAAGAAAAATGAACAAGAAATCAGTCGAAGTAAAATGTTATGAGTTAATCTTAAACCACAGATCAGGAAAAATACAAATAAAATATGAATAAAAAAGGGATTCAACATCATAGTCATTTACTATATATCAAAGCGATTACAGATACAACGCACAGAGCTCAGAAAATTACATACATATATATGAAGGTGTGTTGTGCAATTGTAAGAGGAAATGACTTTTGGTACCTTATTCAGGGGTAAATTTAGAGGTGGGCCAAGTAGAGAAGCCATGGATGGAGCTTAAACTGAGAAAATAGTTCACAAATTATGTTTATATTAGTGTCACTTGCATTTATTTGTTGGATTGAAACTTGAAATAGTGGAAACGCCAAAACTGGTTCACGGCTGAGGACTTTTGGTCGCAGAGGACCACTAATTTTATGTTTGGGGTCAATCTGGAAATATGTGAAACTGCAAGGAAGATAAAATTGCAAGTAAATTTATGGTCTTTTAATTTATTTATTTATTTTAAGATTATATATGGCACATAAAGACAATTTTATTAGACAAAGTGGGATAGCTCAAGTGGTTAGAGCACCACTATCTAGGCCTTAGATTCTGGGTTCGAGTAATGGGGAGGGGAAAAAGGGATGGGTATTTAACTTATAATCAAAAAAAAAAAGACACAAATCGAAACAGAGGCTTTAGAAAATTTGTTCGTGGAAGTGGATCAGATCAATGTTTCTATTGTGTTTTTCATGTTCTATTTATAAGTGTGAATTCTTAATTCAATGTAATGAGGTTACGGTTAAAAATCGGCGGTTTCGATTTTACGTTTTTTGTAACCGAAATCGAACCGGCAAACCGCCGGTTATGGTTACGGTTTTCTAACCGCCGGTTCGGTTAAAAACCGGCGGTTAGGCGGTTTGCTTTTTTCTTTTTTTTTTTATTTCTCTCTCCGTTTTTGCTCGTTTTTTGTTCGTTTCTACTCTTTTTTTAGAAACTAGATTACTAGAATTTAATAAAAATTATATAACTTAAATTTATACATAAAAAATAGAATAATTGTGTATTAAAAAAAATAAAAAAACCGACAAACCGACGGTTAACCGCCAAAACCGGCGGTTTCGGTTTGCCAAAACTTGCAATCGAAACCGAACCGCCATTTTCCGGTTACGGTTCGGTTTTTGAACCGTAACCGGCGGTTTGCCAAACCGGCGGTTAAAAACCGCTGGTTTTGCCGGTTCGGCGGTTTGACGGTTTAAAACCGCCCATGTCTAAGTTGGTCAATAGTATCATGTTCTAATTTTCCTTATTTCTGGTCAGGAGTAATAGGTTCTATCGTAATATATATTGCTTTGAACTTTGTAATTTTGATTATGGGTGTACGGCTAGTGCCTCATTTATGATATATAGCACTATTTTAAAAAAGAAGGCAGGAGAACTTTTAAAATCCCACTTAAAATCAAAACTTCTGGTTAAGGAAAAATATACACTCATCTAAAGAAAAAAGGAAGTATTGTAACGAAAATACTCAAAATACATGTTTTTAAATGAAATATAGCTAATAAGCTCTCGACAGTGGAAACCCTTCGTCGGGAACGATCATTATGTTGTTTCTGGCCAAACGGGTATTAATTCTAGGTAAAAGGATTTACACTTGCATAGCTTTGGCTCCGATGCTATTAATATCCTTGACCATCCTTGGGTTTAGGGATACAGGGCTCTCAACATTGATATGGTCAAGGGTTTTGACACGATTTTTTAAAATTTCTTAGGGGTTGTTATGACTTAGGAGGAATATGGGGTTCTGAATCCTTGTTTCGGCACGAATTTCGATTCTGGTGAATGATGCGCCTCATGGGACCCATCCCATTATCGTGTTGGGTAGATGGATAGATTGGGCTGTTGTGATTGGTTAGCTCAGTCCTACTAGAAGAACTCATTGGTATCTCTTTTTTTAGATGACATTTTTTACTAGAGATAATATTCTAGCATTGAGGAAGATTCTTAGGGACTACGACAACATGTGTGGTCAAGTTTTCACTCCCCCCAACTCACGAGTCGGTGTCTCAAAGGATCTGCAATCGTATAGGCGACTATCATTATTGAGGGCTCTTTCTCTTTTGCTTTGGGGGTTCCAATTTTTAGTGAGTTGACATATTTCAATATTAATTTGATGTTTAGTAATATTAATTACACTACGTATTTTAGTTATAGTGAGTAACACGTTTCACTTTATTATATTGACACTTTTCAGTTGGTAATGTCAGCACTTTATGATTTGTTATATTAACATCTTTCAATAAAAAATAATACTCAAATTTTTCAATTAGTAATATCAACACTTTTTAGTTCGTTATATTAGTAATTTAGTACTTTTGAGTCAGTAATACATACACTTTGCAACAATTACTGCTTGAACTTTTTCAGTAATTTTTTTCTTTAAAAATAATACCTACATTTTTCAGATAGTCTTTTGAAACAAAGAAAAAGCAAAAAAAAAAAATCGTAAAAAAAAATCGTATGGAGAATTCAAATCATGTACCTACCAGGGGCGGATCGAAGTGTTGAGGGAGGATTAATTTAGTAGAGTTGGAATTTTATTTTTTATTTATTTTATTTGTTGATCCCCCTAGTTTTTATTAATAAACAAACTAAGGCCCATTCCATTTACAAATCTAACTTCTAATTCACATTCATTTTTTTTAACTCCCGCTATAACATGTTAATTATTTTAATTTGTATTTATATATTATACAATTTATTTTATTATTTATTAATTTGATTATACCTTTAATTTAAAGTTACATAGTCGTCAATACTACATTTGTAATAGGATGGAAGATGAATTTCTTAGACTGGTTGTTGATGTACATTGAAGGAGATTGTGAAAATGTTTGACATAAATTTGCTTATATATGATTTTCACAATATGGAAGAAAGACCGATTAAAAGATTTTAATGATATTTTTTTTTTAAATGTGATAATAATTAATTATACTATCTTCATTCCATGATTTCTTTCACATGAAGTGACACACAAAATAAGAAAAGTGAATTTAGTGGGAATTTTGAGGGGTAATTTTGTAAACCTTTATATATAAAGTAAATAAATGAGTTGACTTTTGTATATGTATGAGAGAAAAAGTAATGACATTTGTATAAAATTATGCATATTATGAGTGTGAAGTTTATAAAGGGGGTTTTACATTTTAAGAGTGTGAAAGTTATTATTAAACGTCCCGAAAAAAATTTGAAAGTGATTGTGGAACGAAAGGAGTATAATATATGAGCTTGTTAATGTATAATTTAAATTTAATAACTTTAAAAAATTTACTGTTGGCCCCCCTCAATTACTCGTTCTTGGTCCGCCCCTTTACCTACCAATTGTTAAAGAACCTCCTTTCAACTAAAGGGTTGCACTCTACCAGTTACATGTACGTAACTGGATCCAATAACCCATTACAAATAACACATGACTGATTTATTATATTCAATCAAATAATCCATTACAAATAACACATGACTCATTTACTATATACAATACAATAACTCATTACAAATAACACATGACCCATTTACTATATCAATTTAGCACATAGATTTTTTCATGGGCCTTTATTTTACTTCAATTAATTTTTTTTTATTTTATCATTAAAAAATAATACTCCATTATTTTTTTTAAATTTTATTTTTTTATTTTACTCCAATTGATATTTATATTTCTCTTTTTAATATTATTTTTTAAATTTATTTTTCTTCCTATTTATCATTTGTGTTTCACATGATAATTTTTTACATGTACTTTCTTTTTATGCCACAAATAATTATTCTAAAATTTTAAAATCAAATAAGAAAATTTAAAAATAATATTAATTGTTTTTTAAGTATTAAATATTACTAACAATAATTTGTTTTAAAAAATAAAACTCTCATCTCTCTTAGCTGCAAGTATTCAATTCTATTGGTATTATTTTACTTTAATTAATTTGTGTATAATTTTCACTTTATCCTTTCAAAATTTTACTTCTTTCCTTACAAATTTTACTTCGTTTTACATTGTTTAATTATTTTTTGGGGGAGTTGTTATAAGTGTCATTTCACCTATAGAAACTAGAAATAGAAACAAACAATTTGAAAGTTAGAAAAAAGGACAATTTGGTGTATAAATGTACAATTATACTATTTTTTTAGAATTACATTCGAAAATTACCTTTACATTTAATATAATTTATATTATTCAAATTAAGATTTGATACAATCACAAATCATCAGTAATCGCGGTTATAAATACAATCTCGAAATTCAAACTTTCCTAAAACTACCAATATTAATAATAAATGATTGTCATGTTAATGGGGAAATAAAAAAAATCGTTTAAGAACAAGAATCGACAAGATTAACCAAGCTGGATGCAAAAGTGCAAAACCATATAAAATAAAAAATAAAGAAGAACATACGAATTAATTAATTAATTATCGAGTAACAGAATATATGCTTGACTACATGCTAAAATAGTATGCACATTTTAATATATGTTTGACAACATGCTAAAAAAAAATACACGAGTTTTATCTTTATTTATGATTAATATAATCATAGTATTATTACATAAATCATAGTGTTATCACCTAAAAAAAATATAATATAATATAAGAAAACTAAATATTCTGCAACTATAAAATTGTTCCACATAATTTATATTTGTTTATAGTTTATATATATATAAACAGATTTTTTTAGATAAAATCAACTTATAATATTATTCTATTAAACTAATTAACTTGTTATCAGTTGCGTAAAAGAATATATGCGTGATGATATGCTAGAACGAAATGCGCATTTGAAAATATGAAACATATATGCAAATAACATGATATTATCTTTACATATAGTAATTAATATAATCATAGTATTATATAAAATATTAGGCATCAACATAAATGTTGGACATAGTTTAAAATATTAGGCATCAACATAAATGTTGGACATAATTTATCTATATTTATAATTAATATATATAAAAGAGATTTTAGATAAAAATTTTACTCATAATATTAAATATTTAAATAAATCGAAATATAAACATTGTTGTGTATTATATTGAGGTTAATTA
The DNA here is from genome assembly GCA_963675135.1 of Galeopsis tetrahit. Lineage (NCBI taxonomy): Eukaryota > Viridiplantae > Streptophyta > Magnoliopsida > Lamiales > Lamiaceae > Galeopsis > Galeopsis tetrahit. Next base: position 48,375,901 of record OY776119.1, on the reverse strand, counting down.
TTAACAAAAATAAGTGTTTAAAATCAAAATATAAAATATATAATGTAATATGTAAGAAAAGTAAATATTTTAAATAAATTATGGATATCATTGAAAGCGTATAATATATTACATATAATAGTCAAAATATTAGTATAACATGAATATCATTTAATGGGAAGCAAATATTATTCTGCATATGTACATTTTGCATCAGAATAAATGCAGATATAATATATATTAATTGGAGGGGGATAAGTGTATATAATACTAAACCAAAAAAAAAAAAGATAAAAAATATTACAGATATTATGAACAATACTAAAAGATAAACACCTCAAATATATAATAAGAATACAAACGCCTAAAAAAATTTTATGCCAAACCAATAGAACTGGAAAATATAATAATATTGAATAGTGATTCAAACAATTCTACTGCTTCCTAATCAACGCATAACATATGATTAACACATCGATAGTGGGAAAATGGCGAAAACAAAAAATTCATAACTAAATCAATAAATTTCAAAGTGATTAAGCAACAATAAAAAAAGGTTAAAAATATTCTACTGGACAACATTAGGTTTATCAATTCCAAAAACACCTGAACGTGTCAATGAATCATGCTTGTCCTTTTTACCACACCTCTTACAACTGGTAGGTTTTACTTTGCGAAATTCTCCGTAGGACGTCATCCTCTTCTGCTTAGGTCTTCCAGGTGATTTCTGCAGAATCGGAGGAAGTATTTTTTCAACTTCGGCACCTTATTGTGACTCAAATCGCTCTGTTTGAGGAATAGAGGACAGATCCTCCTTGTAACATTGCTTGTAAGTAGATGTAAAAAAACAATTATACGATTCAACGAAAGGTTGCATGCGACCGGTATAGCCACGACGTGATGTAGGGCGGCCATGGTGGCCGGCGCACCAGGGCGGCCATCGATGGCTTCACTTCCCCATTTCCAAATCGACATCTACGATTCCCAAACGGAGTTTCGTCGCCCCTCTATCGATCTCTCCAACCGCGACGGCTATGGCGGCTAGGGCTTGGTGTTCATCTTCTACAACAACGACGACGATGGATTGGGTGAGGGAGATCGATGTATCCGACGACGATGACGATCGGTGTTCATCTTCTCTAACAACGACCGTAGTTAGGGCGCAGCCATGGTGGAGCGTTACAGTTTTGAAATAGGAGAAAATAAGAATTGAAAATTAGAATGAATGAAATGATAAATATAGAAATTAAATTTGAAAGGTGAGATTTATGGAATTTTTCGAAATTGCCAATTGAAATACGGAAGGTAGTTATTCAATTAAGGAAATTTTGGTAGTGATTGAGTAATTATCGGTTGCTAATTTTAATTTACATTGATTTAAATTTTAAAATCTAATTTTAATTTACATTATTAGTGTCGTATAAGAATAAGGGCATAATTGGTTATTTGGATATGAATTTGACCTTAATTCTAATACTATAATTTTTTGTCTCTATTTTTAGTTGTGTCTATAGGAATGTCCCTTATATTAGTTAAACTCTTATTTTTTTCATCCGAACTTTCATTTTTTAATCACTTTATTTTAGTTTTTTATGAATATAATTTTTAGTTTATAAGTGTTATGATAACAGTTGATAAATATTATTGTATATTATTAGTTCATATACAATATAATATTAATTTATATTTGTACAAGTTCTGATGTTTTCGAGTTTCGAGTTCACATACTTTATGGTACTAGTTCAAATATAGTATAGTATTAGTTTACATATTATATAGTATTAGTTAACATACTCTATGATACTAGTTCAAATATAGTATAATATTAATTCACATATTGTATAGTACTCCCTCCGTCCTGTAAAATTTTGCTCATACCAATTTTTGTGTCCACATAGTTAACTTTTGAGTATTTTTTCTACTTTATTAACAAGATTGAGTATCTATCAATAATATTCTCTACTCGTTATCTCACATATATTTTTTATAATTAAAATATGATTTTTTTTTTTTAAAAACATGTATAAAAAGAAGTGAGCAAAATTTTACTAGACATATGGAGTATTAGTTAACATACTCTATGATACTAGTTCAAATATAGTATAATATTAATTCACATATTGTATAGTATTGGTTTATATATTAAATAATATTTTTATACCACATTAATCTCTAGTACTATAAAATATATTAACTAGTATTATACTATAGGCGTACTAATACTATATCGTATTTAAACTAATATTATATTTAACAAAAAATACATAACTTAACACATTCAAAATTTCAGACATACCATGGAAATTAATACATCAATATTAAAAGATTGATATTAACTAACTAGTAAGAAGAAAAAAAGTGAGAATGAATCACACTAAACACACAATTCAATTAATAGATACAATCACACTCAATAAACATATGAATGCATCAACACTGCGATGACCACAAAGAAAATAATAAAGCTAATGCAATATTATGTTGGTTTCTTCCCCAATTCTCCACTCATTTAAGTTTCTAAAATATAAATTTTATTTTTCAATTAGATTATTTTATTAATTAGTGTTAAAAAATAATCTATAACTTCAAAAAACTTGTAACAAACCAGATATCATTGTAAAAAATAATGAAGACATAACAAAATAATCTTAGTTATTATAAATCAGACTAAACTAGAAAGTTAGCATGTCATATTCATACATTTATACCCAAATTAGAAAAAAAAATGAATTTTTTTAGTTTAGTTTTTTTTTTCCGATTTTTTTTTTTGTATTTTTTTCCTAAATTTTGGTCATTTTTTGAAAAAAAAAAGCTGAAATTTTTATTTCATAATTTTATTTTTGAGTTATATATTTTTTTTAATATTTGTTATGTTTTTATATTTATTTTTTGAAAGTAAAAAAAATAGAATAATTAATATTTGACTTCGTGGTGATTCATTGGTGACTCGATAGTCGGTGTATAATTATAATTTTAATGAGTTGTATTTTAATTTAATTGATAAAATTGTAATATAGTATTTTACATAGAGCCGTCAAAACGGGCTGGGCCCGTTGGGCCAGACCGCCCCGCCACTAAAAATAGTGGGTTGGGCCAGGATTTTCCAAGCCCGCCAGGAGGCGGGCCGGCCCGTTTGGGCTGCGGTTTTTGGCGGGTTGGTGCGGTCTTTGGCGGGCTGGCCCGCCATTTTTTTATTTTTTAAAAAAATATTATATTGAATTAAAAAATAATCCCCTCTCCAGGAATCGAACTCAAGACCTTACAAGTAAATAATAATGCTCTAACCACTTAAGCTATCCAACTTTATTTAATAATAATATATAATAAACCTTACTAATATTAAAAACTCTAGCGCATAACAGATTATATACGCCGCATTTTTTTTCTTCTTTCTTCATTTTCTGTACTCATAATACCCTATTTTATATCATATATATAATATAAGTATATTACTTTAATATATATGTATATTATTACTGTATTTATAATATATTATACAACTATTAGTGACCATATTTCTATTTAGTTTTTTTTGTTCTTAATTAATAATTAATGTAATTCTTGATGTACTCTTGATGTTTATTTCTATTATGTACGATAAATATATATACTATAATTTTTTATGTTTCTTGATGAATTTAATAAATATTTTGTAAAAAAAAAAAAAAAAAATTGGCCCGCCAAAACCCACGGCCCGCCCATTTTTGGGTTGGGTTGGGGTTTTAGTAGCCCGCCTTGCAAACGGGCTGGCCCGCCCCGCCCCGCCAAATGGCGGGCTTTTGCGGTTTTGGCCCGCCCCGCCCCGCCGGCCCGTTTTGACAGGTCTAATTTTACATGTATTTTTCTTTAAAAAAAAATTGGGGGTAAAATTAATAGAAAAGAAGGTAAATAATTAATAGTCCATGTAAAAAATTGAATTTAGTTTCATGTGTGTAACTTGTACACATAAGACAAAGTGGGATAGCTCAAATGGTTAGAGCACCACTACCTAGGCCTTAGGTCCTGGGTTCGAGTCATGGGGAGGGGAAAAAAGGAATGGGTATTAATAGTCAGTTACTTAGTTCATTTAAAAAAAAAAAAAGCAAGCTACTTACTTAATAGGTCAGGCCAAGTCTAAAAAAAAAAAAAGTTTATCGTAGATAACAGACCAGACTCATAATCAATATTTATAAATCAGACCTAGACTTTTTCATGTAAAGCCTAGCAGTCAAACCTATTTCCACCCCTAATTGGAATTAAGATAAGGTTTTGTGTGAGTGTACGGATTTATATTCTATGTATTTAATAGTAATTTTTAATAAAATGATTTTTAGAAAAGTATTAAGTATTTTATTAAAAAATATTAGTTGCAAAATAGGCGAACAGTAAAGTTGACAAGCGCGGTTTTATATTTGCATTGGCGTTCCTACAAACTACAAAGTACAAGACCCTCCGAAATGGGTGAAATGGTGTCCCAAATCAATTTGGGTCTGACTATATGCACCTCCGTTTCGGAGAGATTTACTCCCCCTTTTAATTTATTAATAAAATAATGGAGTAAAAAACCAAAAATACCCTTCAATAAAATAAAGGGTACTAGATGCACCACTCCTACTGTACGCACCCCCTTCTTTCCCTAAATCAAACTTTCAGCTTCCGATCGCCGTTGTCATTTTTTCCGGTAGCAAAAAATGAAAAAATTCAAAAATTTCAACAAATCAACAATATTATCCCTAAAACACCATTATCAAACTCATTAACAAACACCATTATCAAAACTTAGAAAAACTAACAATTTTTTTTTTAATTTCATCAAACCAGTGCTGACCATATATCCTCCCGTCGACAAAATGGATATATGGTCGACTAACAAAAATCGATCGACACTGTGTTGTTGACCATACACACTCTCGTCAACACCCTGTTGTCGACGGGAGTGTATATAGTCGACAACACAGGGTCGAATTTAAAAAAAAAAACTTACTGGTGCGGGACGGAGGGTGTGGTGGCGGAGTCCGCGGAGGAGTGGAGTGATCGAGACGGAAAAAAAAATTACAGAAAAAAGGGGGCGAGTCGAGCGACGACGGGCCGCGGCGGCTGGGGCTGACGGCGTCGTATGGACAGGGGAGGGGGCGGTCGCAGACATAACTTTTTTTTTTTTTTTACAGATCGGGTTGGGCGGGGAAAATAGAGGGGAATCCTCATGCCGGCGACCTCGAGGGAAAGGGCTGAAGGCGTTGGATGGACGGGGGAGGGAGCGGCCGCGCGCGGCCGCTAACATATTTTTTTTTTGTTACAGATCGGGGTGTGGGCGGGGAAGAAAATGGAGGAGAGTCCTCGCGCCAGCGAACTCGAGGGAGAGGAAGGTTGCCGGCAACAGGGGACGGCTGCCGGCGAATGGTGGTGCGGCGGCGTAATGGAGAAGAAGATGAAGTGTGAGGAGGAAGATAGAATTAGGGCTTTTGGGAGGGTGGGTCTAGTAATTGGGTATTTTATAGAAAAATGGAAGAAAGGGGTATTTAGGACATTTTGCTGGGAGGGTGCCTCTATTTTGACAAATTTTGGGGGTGCATCTATCGGAGGAGTGCATCTCTCCGAAATGGAGGTGCATATAGTCAGACCCAATCAATTTACTACTCTAAAGAGGGCCTTTCATTGTTTTTGGAACTATTGGGCCTGGCCCATTTTCTTTTATAGGCTTAAAGCTAGTTTAAAGGGCCAGGCTATATAGCCCTCCATACTTGTTAAATATACTCCTCCGATTCATACACTCCCCTTCAAAATCGATTATGTTAAATAGGGATGGCAAAATGACATGTCCTGAAGTTGCCCCGTCCTGCCCCGAGAGATTTAGATCCGCCCTGCTCTGCCCCATTTTCAGAATGAGGCAAGTCAGCCCCGCCCCGCGCGCAGAGCAGGGCAGGCATGGGTTTACATATTTATTGCTCTACCTTGCCCCGCCCTGTCCTATCCCGAATTTAAATATATATATATATACAAATATATAATAATTTAATTACAAATATATAATAATTTAATTAAGTAAACTAACCCTAATTTATACTAATATTTATTTTAGTTTAGTTTAATGATGAATTTTAATGTTTAGTTTATATCATTTTAAATATTTTATATAATTTATATACATATAAAATGAGACTTGGGGCAGGGCAGAACGGGGCGAGACTCAAAATGCTGCCCCATATCAAGCGTGGGGCAGGGCGGGGTAGGGTAAGTACTCGCGCAGGGCGGGGCAGGGCATAAAATGCTGCCCCGTAGCAGATCATGGGGCAGGGCAGGGCGGATGCGTATATGCGCGGGGCAGATTTGGATATTGAGATACCCGCCCTGCTTTGCCCCATTTCCATCCCTAATTTTAAATGTACTTTTCCTAAAATTTATAATATTCCCTTTTCCCCTCAAAAGTATACATGTTAAATATAGCCCTAAAAACACTAATTTATTCCTCCCACAGTCTTCTTCATTCTTCATCCTTTCATCTTCCTCTTCTCTCCACTCCATTGTTGTCCACCGCCCACCCTACGTCGCTGCCGTCTGCCCATCGCCACCCTCCCTACGCCGTTGTTGTCTGCCCATCGCCGCCCGGGGCCGCAGCCGCCCAACGTCCTCCCTCTTCTTTTTTTCTTTAATTTTTGTAATAAATCGGCATCGACGGCGTCCCTCATTCGCCCAGCGACGCTGTCGCCGCCTCCTCCTCCCTCCCACGGCCACCGTCGTCGCCCCCTCGGCCACCTGCCCAAGCTCCTCTTTTTTTTTCGTTTCTGTTAACAGGCGGCGGCGCCGCCCCTCCCTCTCCTAGCGACGCCGCCGCCTCTTCCATCCCATGGCCACCGTCGTCGACCATATACTTTCTCGTCGATAAGTTGTTTTCGACGAGAATATATATGGTCGACCCTGGTGTGTCGAAAATTATAAACCTGAGATTTTGAATGTTTTTTTAATTTTAGAATTTTTTAAAAAATTTCGAAGTATATGGACACTAGTGAGTTTTTTTTTTTTTTTTGCATTGTTTGGGTAGTGGTGGTCATGGTGGTCGTCGGCGACGACAGCTTTGTCATTAGGGTTAGAGTTTAAAAGTTGGAAGTGTATTTAACATGTAGTATTTTATTAAAATGGCAAATTGAGTAATTTACGTGAATATTAAATTAATAAATAAGTGGGGGAGTATATTTAACAAGTATGGAGGGGTATATATACCTGGCCCAGTTTAAATGTTTGAAATACGCTTCTAGTTCAGTCCCAAACGGACGTGGGTTATATACCCCTCCAAGCATGTTAGATGCACTCACTTCATATATGCACTTTTTTTTTTAAAATGGCAATTTGTAAATGCACTCCCACACAAATTAAATGCACTCCCCCACAAATTACCTAAACTGTTATTTTATCTCTCAAAATGAAGAGGAGTTTCACGAGTACGTATAGAACAAACGTACAATTGTACTATACTCCGGGCCAAGACCATTGATTACGAAAAGAGTGAGATCATCCTGAGAGACAAGTTGATCAATAATAGCCAATTCATCTGCCTTCGACTTAACACAGTGAAGGAATTTGGTAATGTAGCGATCATCAATGGTAACACGATATAGATCGCTCTTAAGTTGATTGACACGAGACCTGGATTTACCAACAAATAATTGTGTCAAAATGCCCCAAGCCCTAGTTGATGTAGGGAAAAATGAGACAATAGGAAGAACTTTCAGAGCGAGGGAAACAAAAATTACAGCGAGCAGGAGTTGATCATGTTGCATCCAGAGGCAATCACAATGAAATTGGTGTGCTCGGTATGACGAGCAGGATATGATTTTGTGCCATCTACAAAATCAAAGAGATTGTGACCCCTGGGAAGGGCAAGAAGGTGCGCCCTTCAGGAAGGATAGTTTTGTGAGAGAGTTTGATTGGAAGATCATGATGAGCGAAAATGGGAACAAGAGGAGGAGACGAGGTTGGGATAGCAGGCGCTCGCTCATTATTGGAGGCAGTGTTGTTGTTAGACATGATGAATGAGAAGAAGCGAAAATTAGGGTTAAATCGTAACTTGATACCACATAGAATTGTGAACAATATTTTGTTGAATGATATTGTTTACTAAATTGAGTATTTATATACATAACTCTTTACATAAGAAGTGGAAGTGATTAAAATTTGAATCTAACTAGTCTCTTTAAGGGCGTGTTTTGAAACTCTACAAACTGCTTCTAGAATCACTTATTTTTAAAGCTTCCTCTCACAAGCTTTTGAAAAAAAGTGATTCTGAAAGCAGTTTGTAGAGTTTCAAAACACGCCCTAAATTAAGTGATAAAGATAGTCAAAGTCTTATCTAATTTATTTAGATAAGCTTTGCTGTGTATATGCGACTTTACTTAAACATAAAGGGTTGCACTATTGTGTATCAGTTACATGTATGTAACTTATCTAATAACCCATTACAAATAACACATGACTCATTTATTATATTCAATCCAATAACTCATTACAAATAACACATGACCCATTTATTATATCTAATCTAATAATCCATTACAAATAACACATGACCCATTTACTATATCCATTTAGTACATAGATTTTTTCATGGACCTTTATTTTACTTCAATTAATTTTTATTTTATTTTTTCATTAAAAAAAATACTCCATTAATTTTTTATTTTTTATTTTATTCCAATTGATATTTATATTTCTCTTTTTAATATTAATTTTTAAATTTATTTTTCTTCCTATTTATCATTTGTGATTCAAATGATAATTTTTTTAAAAAAAAATTTCACGTATTTTCTTTTTATGCCGCAAATTATTATTCTAAAATTTTAAAGTCTAATAAGAAAATTTTAAAAATAATATTAATTATTTTTTTTAAGTATTAAATAGTATAATAATATTTTGTTTTAAAAAATAAAACTCTCATTCTGTTAGCCGCAAGTGTTCAATTCTATTGGTACTATTTTACTTTAATTAATTGGTGTATAATTTTCACCTTATCCTTTCAAAATTTTACTTCACTCCTTATAAATTTTACTTCGTTTTACATTGTTTAATTATTTTTTTTCATTCGAACTTTCATTTTTTAATCACTTTATTTTACTTTATTTTAGTTTTTTTATGAATATAATTTTTAGTTTATAGGTGATATGATAACAGTTGATAAATATTATGGTATATTATTAGTTCATATACAGTATAATATTAGTTTATATTGATACAAGTTCTAATATTTTCGAGTTTCGAGTTCACATAATTTATGGTACTAGTTCAAATATAGTATAATATTAGTTCACATATTGTATAATATTAGTTCACATACTATATGGTACTAGTTCAAATATAGTATAATATTAATTCACATATTGTATAGTATTAGTTCATATATTAAATAATATTAGTGTACACACATTAATCTCTAGCACTAAAGAATATATTAACTAGTACTATACGATATGCGATGACCACAAAAGAAAATAATAAAGCTAATGCAATATTATGTTGATTTCTTCTCCAATTCACCACTCATTTAAGTTTCTAAATATAAATTTTATTTTTCAATTAGATTATGTTATTAATTAGTCTTAAAAAATAATCTACAACTTTAAAAAACTTGTAACAAATCAGATCTCATTGTAGAAATAATGAAGACATAACAAAATATTCTTAGTTATTATAAATCAGATTAAAGCTAGAAAGTGAGCATGTCATATTCATACATTTATACCCAAATTAGAAAAAAAATTGATTTTTTTTAGTTTAGTTTTTTTTTTCGATTTTTTTTCTAAATTTTGGTCATTTAAAAAAAAAAACTGAAATTTTTATTTCATATTTTTTTCCAATTTTTTTTTATATTCGTTGTTTTTTTTATATTTATTTTTTGAAAGTTAAAAAAATAGAATAATATTTGATTCCGTGGTGATTCATTGGTGACTCGATTTATAATTATAATTTTAATGAGTTGTATTTTAATTTAATTGATAAAATGGTAACATAATTTTTTACATGTATTTTTCTTTAAAAAAAATTGGGGGTGAAGTTAATAAAAAAGAGGGTAAATAACTAATAATCGTAAAAAATTGGATTTAGTTACATGTATGTAACTTGTGCACATAAGTATCTAAAATAATTGAGTGTGGATTTATTAAAAAAAGGAGGGTAAATAAAAAATTGGATTAGTTACATGTATGTAACGGATACACATAAATAAACATAAATTAACTAAATTCGCGTTCGATGAAATTAAAATAATGAATTTGAATGAAGTGAATATTCAATTTGGGAGTTACACTTGTTGTATGCAAGCAACTATATCACATTTTTTTCTTCAAAAATTCAATTGAATGATAAATAAACATATTCACGCCACTTAAAAAAAAAAAAGAAAAAGCCCAACCAAGTGATATATCTCTAGGGAGAAATGTGGGTTCCATTCCATTGGTATCCAAGATCCACGGGAAAGTTAGAAATAAAACAACAGGTGTTTCAATGTGCAATAAATTATAAAGTGATTGACAGATTTAGCCCTGAAACTCCAAAGACTTTGTTTCCTCCTCCGTTCCCAATTCCCAAACGCGCTGACTAAACTCCCAAAACGTCAACCGCGTAAAAAAAAACACCCTCTCACCGACCAGAATCTTCTTCCGTACCGTGTCTGACTCACGCGTTTTTTCTCTTCTACTCACTAATCGCTAATACTGCGTTCACATTCTCTCATGCGTTCAGACGGAACCTTAAACAATCCTATAAACCCTCACATCATTCTTATTTCTTCTCTTCCAAATGGGTATTCATTCTTCCCAATTTCCACAACATTTTCTCACTTCCTTTTTTCAAGATTTGGACTCTCCCACCTCCACCAAAAAACGACCCAATGAATATTTATTAGAAAAGCACCTTCAACAATCTCATAAAATGGAAGACCCCATTACCGATTTCGATTTTACTGATCCAGCCGACACCTCGAATCCCAAAAGGGCCCGATCGGAGCTGACCAATGCTTCCGGCCAGCAGCGGCGTTTGTGGGTGAAAAGCCGGTCAAAGGCGTGGTGGGAGCACATAAGCAGCGCTGATTTTTCGGACGACGAGTTCAAGAAAGCCTTCCGCATGAGCAGAGCAACGTTCGAAATGATCTGCCACGAGCTCGAATCCGCCGTCACCAAGAAAGACACAATGCTTCGGCAAGCAATTCCGGTGCGGCAGCGCGTCGCCGTCTGCATATGGCGGTTAGCCACCGGTGAAGCTCTCCGAGAAGTCTCCAAGCGTTTCGGGTTAGGAATCTCCACGTGTCACAAGCTTGTTCTTGAGGTTTGCACAGCTATAAAGAGCGTGCTAATGGCGAAATTCCTAAAATGGCCCGATGAGAGGAGAATGGAGGAGATAAAGACGGAATTCGAGGCGTTTTCGGGGATTCCGAATGTGGGAGGAACAATCTACACTACTCATATTCCTATCATAGCGCCTAAGGTCAATGTTTCGGCTTATTTCAACAAGAGGCATACGGAGAGGAATCAGAAGACGACGTACACGATTACTCTGCAGGGAGTCGTTGATCCGAATGGCGTATTTTCAGACATTTGTGTCGGGTGGCCTGGTTCAATGACGGATGAGCAAGTGTTGGAGAAATCAGCTCTTTTTCAGCGGGCGAATCAGGGTGCTCTGCATGACTCTTGGCTCGTTGCGAATTCAGGGCTTCCGTTGACGGACTGGCTATTGGTTCCCTACACTCATCAGAATCTAACATGGACGCAGCACGCTTTTAACGAGAAGATCAACGAGGTTCAGCGGGCGGGTAAGGAGGCGTTTATGCGGTTGAAGGCTCGATGGACGTGTTTGCAGAAGAGAACAGAGATGAAGCTTCAGGATTTGCCTGTGGTTCTCGGGGCTTGTTGTGTGTTGCATAACATATGTGAGATGAGAAACGAGGGGTTGAATCCGGATTTGAGGTTCCAGCTTTTCGACGATGAAATGGTGTCCGAGAATTGTGTGAGATCCGCGTCGTCGTCGTCTAATGTGATGCACGCTAGAGACCAGATTGCTCATAAGCTTTTGCATCATAATCTCGCGGGGACGGCGTTTCTGTACTGATCGTTGCGCGTAGATCTCTCGTCTAGCAATGAGACAAAGTGCAACTTATAAAACGTATACGAGTTACTACTCACTTTATAGTTTGGTAGTGTGTTATTATTAGTTATTCGATTCTTTCATGACTTGCTTTAGTCGTGTAGAGGAGAGTAAGGACTTGTTTGCTTAGTGAGTTTAGAGGTAGGTTAGCTGTGTACTAACGTAAACTACTCTAAATCTAATAAGCAAACGAATCCCAATAGTAGATGCATGTAATTCATTGATTTGTTGTATTAGTCATAAAAGTATTGCAATTTTGTCATATAGATGAAATTCTCGGAGTTCAATCATCCAACTATATATTAGTTTCAAATAACAATTTACAATTGATTTTGGCAAATGGTCATTTTGTGTGGTCACTTTTTCTTGTACAAATCAGAAACAATTTTCTTGTATTGCTTCTCTCGTTAAACTGTTTGCTCCATGAGATGGAGTGTAACTTATAAAATGTACAAGTAATATTATCTGTGTAAAATATGATTAACCTTAATTTATTTTTATATCTATATACATATAATGAATGGTGAGGGGACAGCTTAAAAAAGTGATTATACCTCCTCCAAAAGCAGTTGCAAAACACCCCTAAAAGGAGATAAATGTAATTCATTGATTTGTTGCACTGGTCATAAAAGTGCTGCAACTTTTGTGCGACTTCGTTTCATATATGTTGCATCTTGTGAGACAGAAAATTTCCGAGTTCAATTATTAAATGGCCGTTTTAAAATAACAATTGATGTGTAGTCTTTGATAATTCAAAGATGATCTCCCTATCTCGCATACTTTAATTTCATTGTCTTTGGATGAAGGGATTTGAAAATGAATGGATATAAAAATAGATGGATTTCAACTGACATGTTTTAGTAGGGATTTAAAATTCTCTCAATTTTAACTAAAAATGTGTGAGCAAAAATTTAAGTATTTGAAGGTTGCGTTTGGATGGAGGGATTTGATTTGAGAAGGTATTTCAAATGAAATGTTTTGAAAATAGATGGATTTCAAATGACATGGTTTTAGTGAGGATTTGAAATCTCTCACAATTTAAACTAAAAAGTGTGTGGACACAAATCTAAGTATTTGAAATCCATTCATAATCCAAACATATAAAATGGATTTGGGTTGTGGATTTGAAATCCATAAGTCCAAATCCACCCAACCAAACGGAGCCGAAATTCATTCATAATCCAAACAAGTGAAGTGGATTTAGATGATGAATTTAAAATTCATAAATCAAATCCCTCTATCCAAATGGAGCCTTGATGGATTGTTTCGAAACTCTAAGGTTGCATTTGGATGGAGAGATTTGATTTGAGGGGGTATTTCAAATGAAAGGTTTTAAAAATAGATGATGACATGGTTTTAATGAGGATTTCAAATCCTCTCAATTTTAACTAAAAAAATATACTAAGTATTTGAAATTCATTCATTACTTTTTAATCCAAACAAGTGAAGGAGATTCGGATGATGAATTTGAAATCCATAGATCAAATCCCTCCACCAAACACAACCTAAAAGTATAAATAATTTAAAAGATAGAGTAAAAAGTTGACTTCAATTGGAACCTAGTGATGGAGCCAGAATTTTTTTTTTTTTTTTAGTGGAAGGAGGGGGCAATTAATATTACTATAAGAAAGCAAGAATATCAAAGTTATTCATTATAGTTTAAACATCTTAATTCATTAAGGGGATGTTTACTTTTGGTTTTAAAAACTAGATTTTGGATTTCAAGATTTAAAACCCGTTTTATTTCGGGATTTAAAAACCGATTTTCAAAATCCACTCAAAACCACTCTTATCAAACATATTGATTTGACATAAAAGTTATATCTATATAATATTACTCCAACCATTATATTCTTTTTCAACAATAATATAATAATACTATAATAATATAATAATACAATAATATAATACATTTAATCAACTAATCATTATAATCTCACCAAACAATAATATAATAATACAAACTCATTCAATCTTACAACTTGATTTGACATAAAGTTAAATCCTTCACTATTCCAAAACCCAAAAGAAACACTCATATTACTATTCATTGAGATTTCAAAAACCAGGATTTCAAAAATCTGATTTTTAAAACCACCAAAGCCCAAAAGAAACACCCCCTAAGGGAGTGTTTACTTTGGACTTTGGGTGGTTTTAAAAACCGGGTTTTTGAAATCCTGGTTTTTAAAATCCCGATAAATAGTAATATGAGTGTTTCTTTGTTTTTAAATAGTGGATGATTTAACTTTATGTCAAATCAAGTTGTAAGATTGAATGAGTTTGTATTATTATATTATTGTTTAGTGAGATTATAATGATTAGTTGATTCTGTAATGATTAAATGTATTATATTATTGTATTATTATATTATTGTTGAGAAAGAATATAATGATTGTAGTAATATTATATAGATATAACTTTATGTCAAATCAATATGTTTGATAGGGGTGGTTTTGAGTGGATTTTGAAAACTGATTTTTAATTCCCCAAGTAAAACGGGTTTTGGATCTTGAAATTCAAAACCAGATTTTTAAAACAAAAAAGTAAACATCCGCTAATATTTGCAATTTTATGTTTGAATGTGCAAAATCTTGAATGGTCCAAAATAATACTCCACTCTAAAATATTTCACAATTAAATATTCAAATCCCATCACAAATTCAAAAGGGTTGGTCTGTTATGAACTCGAGTGCATGCTGTGCACCCTAGTCCATGTGCACTTTTCAGTTTACTGACTTACACTTTTTGGTAAATGAATTGAAACGTGCAACACCATTACCAAAAAGTGTAAGTCAGTAAACTGAAAAGTGCACATGGACTAGGGTGCACAGCATGCACTCGAGTGCATACTAGACCTTACCAATTCAAAATTATAAATATTCCACTACTAAATATCTAAATCTCATCATAAATTTAAAATGATAACTTGAATCAATAATTTTCAAAAAAATTATGATGTGGCGAACTCTCGGTATATACATGTTAAAAAAAAACAGAAATATATAATAAAAATATTAAAAATTATTGGGGATCTCAGACTCCCAGTGCCCCCTTCCTGCCGGTCTCTGAGACCTCTGCTAATGAACGATAAAATTGATCATCGAATTAGTCGATCCTTAGATTGAATATCGATATTAAAAAAATCAACTATTGATTTATGCTGGAGGAATCAATGTATAGAGTTGACAAGTATATTTATGATCAAATTGACTATATCTGCAGGATTTGTGCTTCCTGAATACGACAATGGTTTAGGAATAATATCTGAAGTCTTTGGGAGTATATATGTTGCATTTTCTGTTGGTCAACTACTATACTTTAATCATTTAATAAGGGTCAAAACTTGGATAAGGATATTATATCATCGTATGAACACTTTCTGTTGATTTATTTTAAACAGTCAAACGTACAGTTAAGTCGCAGGGACCAGCTCGATTGACCAATTTAATAACTATATATGTGATTGATAGATATTATATAAACCACTCTCGTGTAGATTCACATTGAGCTTCAAAATCAATTATTCACACTTCAATTCAAGATTGTTTCACATAAAAAAAAAAAAAAGGTTTTAGTTCAGATAGATATAAGTATTAAATGTAAGTATCAACCTACTTAAGTTTGGTTCATGTTCAATTTTATTAACGTTCATTTCAACTTAATTAATTACCAAATAAGATTAAATATATATATATATATTTTTAAAATTAATAATATTTTAAATTTACATGAGGGGTGGTTGGTATGAGATCTCATGATCATATCCTATAAGAGACTACATATAATTTTTCTGACCATTTAACTTTAACCTAAATAAATTATTAAAACAAAATTAACAAATTGAAGTCAAAAAATTTAGGAGGGAGAAAAGTAGAAAAACCCAAAATTTAGAGGAGATTGATTTAAAAAAAAAAAAAAAGAGAGAGAGAGAGAGAGAGAATTTTTTTTTTTTTTTGATGGAAAGAGAGAGAGAGAGTTATTAACCCTTTTTTATTAACTACCACCTCTCCTACCATCATTTCTCAACAACCATCTATTAATTGTCCACTTTATTTCGAGATTCGGGAAACAAATTAAGGGGCATATTTGAATGTGGATTGTATAAGATTTTTTTAAACTTTCAAAGTTTGGGAGTATTCAATTCGAATTTTTAATTTTTTTTAAAAATTCTGATTATACAGTAAAACTTCTATAAATTAATACTCTATAAATTAATAAACTTTCTAAAATAATAAAATCTTCTGGTCTCGACTTGGGTCTTTGTAAAAAATCATCAAATTCGATAAGATAATAAGATAATAATTTTTAAAAAAATCCCTTTATAAATATTAGGTCTCATTAAAACTCTAAATTAATAATTCATAAATAATAGTACACTTATAAATATCATGACATGGTCACTCTAATACTAAATCTTTTTCATCAACTCACACTCTTGTAAATCTTTTTTAGTGCATGTGAGTTGGTCTTAATCTCTTATATTCACATAATACTTTACACATTTGATTATTCATGGATGATTTTGCGATGTCTTTTAGGTAAGAAGACATGATTGAGTGTTATGAATTATTTTATTTCAATACTGAGATTTATATAGTATATGTTTCATTCATCATGCATGAATATATTTAATCGACTATAATAGTAATTTAAGTGCAATGAATTAATGTAAAAATGTATATTTAAGTAATTCCAATGAATCGATGCATGCGTCTATGAATATAATAGTTAAGCGTATACAATGAATTCATATTATACATGAATTAGTTACAAAAAATTGGTTGAATACATGAATATAATCAATAAAACATATATAAACTCATTTATTTTTAATACATATGTACTAAATTTGTTGAATTTAAAAAGACTCTCTTTTAATTAATAAAATATTAATTTATTGATAAATTAATACCTCTTTAAATTAATAAAATTCCATAGTCCCAAGGTTATTAATTTATAGAGGTTTTACTGTAATATGGATTTAAAAAAGTTTTCTGATTTCAATGGATTCTCTTAGAAAACTCTAAAGACAGAATGTCAGAAATAGAGACGACAATATTGATTCAACCCGCGGGTACCCGACCCTTCCCGCGAGCTTTGAGTCAAGTCGAACCCGACCCATATTGAGAACGGGTCGGGTCTTCCCCCGCCCCGTATGTGAATAGATCGGGTTTGGGTCTTATGTCCGACCCACGAGTATCCGACCTGACCCGAATTATTATATAAACTTTATATAGTATATATTTTTTTTATTGGTAAAATAATTTATATATATATAACATGAAAAATATTTATATTATTGTGAATTGTTTCAATGTATATACGCATGAAAAATATTTATTGTTTCCAATTGTGAGAAAAAACTTAAATAAATTTATGATATGGAAAAATTTGTGGGGAGGGGGGCGGGTGCATCAATAGTTCCAGCGCCGGAGTTTATGAAAATCTATGTAAATCAATAAAAAAAAAATATTTCACAACACTGTCAAGTGTATGAAAATCCATATAAATCAATAAAAAAAAGTCAGTCAAACTCTGCCTGAACTCTATTAATTTTATAAATCCACGTACTTTTTAAAGTCCAAAAAAATTCAATAGAATCTCAATTGAATACACCCCTAAAAAAAAAAAAAATATATATATATATATATATATATAATCACTAATAAAAGAATCACCCATTCGTTACAAGGATGCAGAGGAAAAATAGATCTTCTTTAGCATTTTCAGTGAAAAATTAAAACCAGGCGTCCACTTAGTCGCTCATTTAGGTCTCGGTAGACATGTCAAAACGGGTTAACGGTGCGAGCCGGTCTGAAATCCACCTCAACCCATCATTTTGCAGACTTTGACGAGCCGGTTCATGGCGGAGACGGGTTGGAAAATAGTCAACCCAACCCAAATCAGGGGGGTGACGGGCTAGTCCACGGGCTTTTTCATTAAATAATTATTTTTTACATGTATTATTATATTATGTTTTAAACACTACATAAACAATTAATAAAAAATAAAAAACAAAGTTTTCAAAAACTTAAAATTCAAGAAATAATCTCCACAAAAATGGTCCAAATACATTAATAAAATGTACATAGTTCATCAACATAAATATAAAGTTATGAAATAATGTCCAAAGTTCATCAAACATAAAACATAAGATATTAAAATATATAGTCATTTAAGTTCAAATACACAAACAATTTCTAAATTAAAAATCATCTTTCATATCATCATCAAAGTCCTCATCATTTCCTTCTCGTTAATCCTCACAATTTTCAACAACATTAGATAAAGATCCCCCATTCAACAAAGTTGTCTCGGTACATGTACAATCCTCATCTATATTTAAAATACAATAGTTAAATAGTTATGAAAAATAAACATAAAATATGGGCTAATCAACCCAACTATCAGTAACAAATGTCAATTTGTGAATACACATATCACATTATCACCACTAGGGGTGGGAATGGGCCAGGCTACCCGACAGGGGCCTACGGCTCGGCCTATTAAAGCTCGACTCGGCTCGTTTAATAAACAAGCCGGGCTCAAGCTTTTTTAGAAGCCTATTTAACTAAATAGGCCAGGCTCAAACTTTTTCGTAAGCCTTTTAAGCCCAACAGGCCGGCCTATATAACTTCACATATATATATATATATATATATATATATATATATATATATTGTATATATTATAAGTATATACTTATATAATATGTGATTTTCAAATAAATAAATAAGAAAATTTAGTAACACTAGTTATATTTTTCTTTGTAATAGTTGAAAAAATAGTTGAATGTTTTTTTTTGGAACATTCTATTACTTCGATTTCTTCATTTTGAGATTTAAAGAGTTAGTTTTTATAATTTGATGATAATACTGTTGTAGATTTTTTTATAGATTTTTTTTAAAAAATACGCTAATAAGATTAAGAGGCCTTTAAAAGGCTTTCGGGCCAGACCTATTTATTAAAAAGGCCAGGCTTGAGCCTTTAAAAAAAACCTATGACAGGCCATGGGCCAGGCTCGGGCCTAAAAAATATATAACAGGCCAGACTTTTTTTCTTAAAGCCTACCAAAGCCTGACCCATTCCCACCCCTAATCACCACATACTAATATTCAAATCTACATTAATTATCAAGTCTCTCTTTGAGTCATGTGAATACATGAACGACAACTGTGTATTCTCATTCTCAAATCTCAATTTTGTTTAGTATAATATTTTGTAATTTTGTATTTTGATTTAAAGTTGAATTGCATTCACAAATTTCTAGTATCACATCTTTACTCACAGTCACAATTCAACTTAATAAAAATGCGTTACTGTTTTATTTAATCTTAAAAAATAAATATAAAAAATTTAAAATAAAAAGTTTGCGGTTTAACCCGCCTCGTCCGCGGTCCAACCCGCCAAAATCCACAATCCATACGGTCTAGTCCATACGGACTCGCATTTTAAACGGGCTTGTATTATTCAACCCAACCCACCTTTTTAATAGGTGGGGGCGGGCCGACCTAACGGACCTAGCCCATTTTTACAGCTCTAGGTCTCGGTTGAGTTTAGTGATGTAAAAAATTTAGAGGAGAAAGATGAATAGACTTTTTAATCAAAATAATTTTTGTGCGAACAACTGAATTGCTGAACTTAAATAATTAAAATGTAGAGCGTAACAATTATGACTGATAAACAACATAATGACTGCTCGAGAGTTGGTCAGTTTGACAACTATTAAACTAAATTGAGTGCAAAAAAATTGTGTAGACCCATTAAATCAAACTTGACTAAATATTACAAAGCCCCTCCTTTTAGTTTAGGAAAACTTTTGTTAATATTTTATGCAGAAAACAAATATCATCTGACTTGGTCACAACTAATTGGGTAATACTCACTCCGTCCGCCTATAAGTTTCTCATACCTTTTTTGGTAAGTACTTTTTCTTACACTTCACTTTATATTTTACTTTTTCTCTCTATCTCTCTCCTCTCTCTATCAAATCACTTGTCCTATATCTATTTTTTAATCACTTTTCTTAATCTATGTGCCAAAAAGTAACGTGAAACTTATAGGCGGATGGAGGGAGTATGTAGTTTGATAAAATGACATATATAATTTAAAAACATGTAATATCAAACTTGTAAAAATATAGAATTCTTAGTGTGGGCGATTTGTACGCTAGTTACCCAATATGACAGTATGTTATAACAATGATATATCGTATTTATATTATTTGGGACTAGTCGTAGGTCCCCATCAACTACCATTTTCTTGAGGTCAATGTCTCCATTAGCTTTCATTACATCGTTGAGTGAGATTCAATATATATACTCCCTCCGTCCCGGTGAAAGCTACCCGAAAGCTTTGGGCACGGAGGTTAAGAAATATGATATAATAAGCAGATGTATTAGAGGTGATGTGATTAAGAGAGGAAAAAATATAATGAAATGTGAGGGAGAGTAGTTTCCAAAAAAGGAATGAGTAGCTTTCATTGGAATGGGCGAAAAATGGAAGTTGAGTAGCTTTCACTGGGACGTATGGAGTATTTGTTAATTCATTTATTAGTGGACTAGTGTCTCATTCCTCAGTTAGTAGGTTCACGTGTCCCCAATCATCTTTGTGAGACTTATGCATCCATTCATCATTTTAATACATACTATATAATGCACCAATCGGTAAATAACATTAAGGCAATACAGTAAATATCACCCATCTCATTTACTTATGAAAGCTTTTGAAATCGTAGCGCGATCAAGGTTCACTCCGAGTTTCGATGGGGTCCGCACTTCTGCTTAGCACAAACTTTATGTTTTTAGATAACTTTTATTCATTATTATCGCACTTTCATAAGTCGTCTTTAGAGTTGACCCAAGAAGGGCTTTTAGGTACGAACATAGGTAATGACTATCTAGAATGCATCTTTATCCTACTCAAATACCAACAATGATGTTTTTACCAAGTATTATAATGAAATTTCTAAGGACATGTTTGTTTTGGGATTTTGAGAATTTTGAAATCCGGATTTCAAAATCTAGTGGATTTCAAAATTCTAATGTTTTTTATGTTTTGTGTTTGTTTTGGGATTTAAATAGGGTAGGATTTAACTTTATAGTATAAGATTATAGGTTTTATAGGTATTTATATAGGATTTGTATGTATTTATAGAATTGACTTTTATAGGGTTATAGGGTGGGATTTTGAAATCCTGAATCAAAATCTCAAACTGTAACGGGGGTGGAGTTTCGAAATCCCAAATCCGGATTTCCCATCCCAAAACAAACATGCCCTAAGTGAAGAAAAATACATAGGTCTTGTTTGATAGCCTTGCCTAATTAGCCTATGATTAATTAGATATCTTAACTATAAGATTTATAAGCAACCTAGTTTTGTTAATGAGTGTTTGATACACACAATTTGAAGTAAGATAACTATGTGCTGAAATTAGTATTTTTAAGCAAAATTACAAAACTAGCCATAAGTCACAAACAAACAATTTAACAACAAAGCTCCATACAAAAATGAATACATCAACATTACTATGTTCCCTCCATGCAAAAACTAAAGAATCTTCATTTTAACAATTTCATGTAGTCGACATAAAAAAACAAAAAAATCGTGATGCCGGGATATATCACTCTGTCCTTGCCCGCTCAAGAATTTTTGCAGCGTAGTCACTCCGTGCATCATCGTCTAGAGACACAAATGTCTCTAGGCATTCGATCCTTGCACTGATGCACTCACATATTTTCAGTTTATGAACAATGGTTACCCATGTACTTTTCCTAGCATTCCGAACACTTGGTTCCTTTTTTTTTTCCAAAGCATGGTCGTATCCCATACGACTATCAATTTTGTCTAGCCTCTCAATAGTACATTCCCAATAACTCCCAAGCATCTCCACCAATGTTGTGTCATTATATCCACTTTTTTACTTTCTCTTTTTACCTCAACTAGACGATGGTTGTGCAAATTGATCAGTAAAGGCTGTATTGTTAGTCTCTTCATCCACGTTTAAATTAGTGTGAGCAGGGATTGTGTTGTTGTCTTCTTCATTCACATAATTTTGATTGTTGAACTCTTTCGTAGCTTCCGTATTTTGAGAAAGCATGTGTTGATTACGTAAGACAACAAAAGCATCAAGTATGTCTTCTTCTACCTCTCCGGTAGCACAATCCTTTCCAGATATCAATTGTCAATCAAGGAATAACGACCAATCTTTGTGACGCATTCCCTGCATAGTGGGATCTCCCTACATATAGCAAACAAACATTGTCATTAAAAGTTAATCATAACATCTTTTTGAGCAAGTACAAAACTAACTCGCACTGTATCAACTTACAAAATCACAAGAACTTCAAAAGTTGACAACTAAAAAATCTGAATAATTTAACAACTTAGAATCATTTATTGATATAATTTTCTTGTGATCAGGATTCAGACTAAAATGAGCTAGATTACTTTTTTTTTTTTTTTTTGTAACTATATCAAGACCTAGTGTGAGTTAAGGATGGAGTAGCACAATTGCAACAACAGGACAATTTTGTCAAATCAAAAGGTTCATCATATACTAACTCAGTATCTCCATCATATCTAACTAATTCATTAAATACAACGTCACTATTGAAAATCGAAATTAATTACACAAATAAAACTTAATTTTGACCTCGTGTTACTTTTCATTTTACCTAATTAACACAAACCAACTCATACAAAAACCTTTTACCTATTTTTTTTAGGATAGCGACTAATCATCAAATTAATTTAAGAGATACCCAAATCAATTTAATCATTTTTCACAATACTGTAGCATCAAACCAAGAATTTTTAATCATTTTTAGGGATAACGACTAATCATTTTTTAATACCTTCAATACGCTCTCTCGTTACTCATAAGTGTGTTTGAAGTGGAGTTAAAGCCAACACCACTAGCTTTGTGTGCAGTCGATAAAGAAGCATATGTCTTCTTCCACGTGGTAATCTTGGAATTGATGTTGGGATTGGCCTGCAAATCGGTTCCAGGAAAGACCACCTTTCAAAGCATCGTTCAATTTGTTCAAATAACCTATACGAAATCCGTTTTCACTCTTCCAGCCTGTATTGACCAAATCATGTAGAGCCCCAATTAGTACTTGATCTTCCCTATTGCTCCAAACCCTTCGAGTGTTACCAATAGCTTTTTTCGTCAAGCCTCTACCACGATTTGAAGCCATGCCCGACCTGAAAGTAAAGAAACATAAAATAAATTAATTTTCACTTGAACAGAAAAATAATTATAAATTGTAATTATAATTATAAACATACAAAATAAATATGGAAAGAACAAAAAAATAATTATCAATTCACCCAAATTTTTTAAGCGTCATCAATTGTCACATGAAAGATGTTATGTGTAATAGAAAATAAAATAATTGCATACGAATTACAATAGTAATGATAGACTATCACGCGATACACCTAAGACCCATTATTAAATTCTGCCCATATGTTTTGAGAAATATTTTTTCGATAAGTTGACCACTCTACAGTTGCCTCGATGCTAGCAATGAATTCCACATGTTCATGTGGGTCTTCATTATCAATAGGAGTTGCGATATTTAGACCTTGCTCAAAAGGGTCATCATGCATCTCTCTACGGATAAAATTGTGCAGCAAGAAACATGTCATTATCAGTCTAATTTGCGTCTTGATAGGTTAGAAAGCCGCACTCTGAATCCCCCAACAAATTTTCATTATTACAAAGGCATGTTCTATAACGTTTCGTGCCCGAGTATGCCGCATGTTATAATGCTCTTGATATGTACTTGGTCTTGAACTTGTTGGCCCCCACTCGTTTAAATGATATCACCGATTATTATACGGTGACAAGAACCCAGAGTTGTTTGCATAGTCGTTGTCACATAAGTAGTAATTACTTATAATTTTCAACAAAAAATAGTTTAAAAATAAATAACTTGAATTGAAATAATAGACAATCAGAATATGAATAATAAGAAATGAATGTTCTTATCAACATTTGTATCACATTTACCCGTAGGGACCTTCAACCCATTGACTTTATTCACTGTGTCTCGAAGTACTCTACCGTAAGCTGCACAACCCTCCCAACCAAGAAGAACATATGCAAATTTCATATCCCGATCACAAGCGGCAAGAACGTTTGTAGAAATTTGTTCCTTTCTTAACCTAAAACGTCATTTATCAATGATAAGTAGAGATGTCTATCGGGCTGGCCCTAGCCCTATAGGGCCAGCCCTACAGGGCCACAGATTAAATGGGCTAGGGCCTTATCCGGTTCATACTTAACGGTCCTACAATTGTTGGGACCTAACCCAAACCCTAGCGGGCCTCGGGCTAACGGGCCACTAACGGGCTACGATAATTTTTTTAATTTTTTTTTCCTTTTAAATTAAAGGTCATAATTGACATTTGACACGTCCAACAAGCAAATAAAATAGAAAAATAAATAATTAGTTAATGATCCGTAAATAAAAAAACAAAAGTATGATTTAAACACAATTCTAAAACGTACTAGTCCTTAATATGACCAAATAAAACTAAACAAATATCATAATCTAATAAAAAAAAATCACTTTCTTGAATCTCAACATCATTCGATCCTTCCTTGGACAAAGACGAAGCATCATCTTCAAGCACATCATCATCATCATCGTCTTCTAAAAAAAGTAATATTAGTTATTTATTAAAGTTTATATAATTATAATAAACAAATTATATATGAAATAATTATAATATTATCAACAACATAGCCTTGTAGCCAACTACAAGTGCATATAAGAGCTTCCACATGACGCCCAAGAAGTCGACTCCTATATTTATTGAGAACACGAGCCCCAATGCTGAAAGCAGATTCAGAAGCGACTGTGGTGATTGGGATACTAAGAATATCACAAGCCATAATCGATAATGTTGGACATCGAATTTTATTATTTTTCTAAAACTCCAACACATTCAAGTTTGGATTGTATTTAAATTCAAGAGGTGGATCATCCAAATACTGCTCCAATTCAGACTTTTCAGTTTGAAAATCACTTGATTTACTCTGCCAATCTTCCATAACCTATATAAAATAAGAGGAATTACATCAAAATAAATAATACTTAAATAAATAATTAATAAAAATTTAAAGCAAAAATTAAATTAAAACATAATGACTTACATCAAAACCGAATTCTTCATTTTCCTTTTCCTTTCCACTAAGTGTTGATGTAGTACGTGATGATAAATTTGAAAATCTTTGATGAGAACTTCCACTTGGTTCATTCAAGGACGTCAATCTCACATAGTCACTAAAAAGTGCTTGCAATTTACGTCTTACATGATCAACCTTCGCTTGAGCTGAATGATTCAGGTGGAATTTACACACTTTAGATGCACATGTGAAGCTCATTTTAATGTGGATTTCATTGAATTATGGATCGATTATGATGATTTGAGCCAAAATGAGGGAGAGGTTGTGTTTTGTCGATTTTGTAGGAAATACGATGGAATTTGGAGCAAAACATCAACCATACTTCACTGGATCATTAAGAGGAGTGCACAATTGGGTTCGTCTCAAAAAACGGAGTGGAATGGCCACAAGAATCAAGTCGATTGGAGGTAGGAAGCAAAAGTTATGCACGAAACAAGTTCGAAGTGCCACTCGGCCGAGCTCCCTGACTCGGCCGAGCTACTGGTCGAGGCAGAATCTGGAATAACTTGCAACTCGGCCGAGCTGCTGGGCAAACTTAGAATCTGGAATAACTTGCCACTCGGTCGAGCTCCCTGACCCGGCCGAGTTGCTGGGCGAGGCAGAACACTGGAAAGCGCGACAACTCGGCCGAGCCATGAAGAAAAACCCTCCCCAATTCGACTTCCCAACTCGGCCGAGTGGTCCCACTCGGCCGAGTCACCCCTGTTCTCGGTGGTTTTTGCATATTTTGTCCAATTTCCAAGGACTTAAGTGCAATTTTCATTCCTAAGCCATACCCCAACACTATATAAGCCCCCATTCTTAAAACCAAATGTACCTTCCCCCAATTCCTCAAATTCCACACATACAAACACACACTTGGAGGTGATTTGGCCATAACTTCTTCAATTCTTCATCAATTCATGCAAGGAAGGCATTAATAGCTTGGAAATTTCATTCCACACCATACTTTAGACTAAGCTTTCTATTTCTCTCTCTTTTTAGTTAGTTATTTCATTTGGTTTTGTTAATTTGATTATGTTGTTGATTAGCTAGAACACTTTTGGTTCTAGGGCTATGTTTATACTTTGGATGATGTTTATGAATTGATTTCTTGTTTATTTGGTGGTTGTGTTTCTATTTCTATTTGAATGCTTAACTTTCATTGCAAGACATGTTGTCAATGACCATGATAATGTGTTTGATTTATTTTTAATTGAAATTGGATTGAGAAATCTTTTTCATTAATCGTATTTAAGCATTCGACCCAATATTATCGTGAGCTTGAGAGAGGATCAATTATTGTGAGGGTATTAGATGATCTTAGGACCCTTTTTGAGGTTTATTATGCATGCTAGGTAGAGATACTAGTTTGTGTGATACTTCTCTTGGATTAATTGGATCGAGAGAACTTTTAATTCATTATTTCGTGATCAACCCTATAGTAATCAACACATCACCACTTAATTAGGATTTTGATCATAAATTGACCCCTTAGTGTGACATATGCCTTGGAACCTACCCTTCCTTCTTTGAGTTTTAATCGTATTTCTCTCGTTTCTTTGGTTTGCATGATTGATGATCGATTTCTATATTACTCGTTTAATTGTTTACTTGTGACAACTTTGGGTAGATAATTAGGGGTAATTTCACACTTTAAAACTTATCGATCACGTCTATTTAGAATTCAATCGACAAATTTCACTTTTACACTACACCTCCTCGTGGGATCGACCTCGTACTTATCACGCTACAATATACGTCGTATACTTGCGGTCGTGTATTTTAGTGTTGCATAATACGTGAATCATTGAATTAGGATCAAGTTGGGAGTAATAATACTTGATCATACCTAATTTTCCTCGAGGGTCAAGCACAGCCCCAAATGCAAGCAAGCACAGTACTATAATCACTCCAATACTTGTCAAATTTTACTTGCATTTTCATAGCCATACTCCTAATGACTTCATCTTCACTCACCACATTTGATTTTAAGAAACACTCTATCTTCCATACTTGCATAAAATACAAATTGGATGTGGGATAAGATGAGATCACGAAAAATGGACGAAGAACTCACACATTTTCTCCCCCCACCCACTCTTCATTTGTTGGAGCAAACATAAACCCTTCATCATTCAACTGTAGCAAAATAAAAGAATGTTTGTATCTAATTGCACTTTCAATCATAGTGTAAGTAGAATTCTATCTAGTGCATACATCCATGCGCAACCCAGTTTTAGTATCAATTCCACCAACTTGAGTCACACATTCAAGAAAACTTTTCATCCTCCCCTCTAAAACCTTGACATATTTGATACTTTGTCTAATCTTTTTTAAATTTTCATTAGCCACTTTCAAACCCTCTTGAACTATGAGATTTAAAATATGAGCGCAATATCTCACATGAAAAAACTCACTATTGCATAAAAGTTTATTTTATAAAGAAAGTATTTCTTTCAACTTATCTTGCATATTATCATTGGTAGAAGCATTATCCAAAGTAACCAAACACTTTATTTGCCAAGTCAAACCCAATATGTGGAGGATCCATTTTTACAAAAAATGATTATTTTGCTATTCAACTTCCAATCACAATCAACAAAGTGTGATGTCAAATTAATATAACATTTTTCAATACAAGCAGTCCAACAATCAGAAGTTAACACAAATCCTACCACGACAATCAATCATCTTACGCCTCAATTTAGCCTTCTCAATATCATACAACTTCAAGACATAGACAATAACTGTTAATCTACCAAATTTTTTGACATCAGGATTCAAATATGTGTGCAACTCTCTAACCCATTTGTATTCAACGTAGTTAAGTGGTAGATCATGTGAAATAATAACCATACTAATTAAATGACACATATGATTTTGATCAATTTTCCTAGACCTTAATTTTCCTTCACCATCTAACATTAAACCAACATCTTTAAATTTCAGATTATTCCCATTACTCGAACTATTCCAAATGTATCATTTCTCACACGGTTTACATATTACCTTCCCATTCATAGGTTTAGAAAAAATGTTTCATACCTCAGATTTAGTTGCTCTATTTCTTTTTTTACCTTTCTCAGAATCAACATTTTTAGGTCCATCACCATCTATATTTTCACTAGGAGGTACATCACCAGATCCCAAAATCTTCAAATCAATGAAATCCATGTTGTAATATGGGGAAGACTTACATATTTGACTTTAGAAAAAACTAAAAAAGAAAGGAATCTTAAAAATTAAAATAATTACTACAAACACGCATTACGAATACTAATTGAACATATCAAATTATCAATACATATTTAAAAAACATAGTAAACTATACATATTAAAATAATACATATTTAAAAAACATAGCAAAACATGCATATTAAAATAATTACTTTTCATCAATCTTCGTACATCAAGGTCGCAAAGTCATTGCTGCTTCAAATCTTTAATAATTGCGGCTGGGCGGATGCTGAGAGAAACCATTAGGGTAGTATTATATTAACCTAATTTGATAGTATTATATTAGTAAATAGTAATGACTCATATATGGTAAATGGTAATGGGCTGCATTGCTTAATGCATAGTTATGGTTATGGGCCAAATTGCCCAAAATTATTTGCAAGTTAAAAAAAAAAGGTAACATCTCGGGCTAGCGGGTTGGCCCGATTTAGCCCGCGGACTAACCGATCCGGGTAAAAAAAAGTCCAGATTTAAACAGGCATACGATTCATGAACCCTAGCCCTGCATTTTATAGGGTTAAACGGGCCGGCCCGGATAAACATCTTCACATAAAATACACCACCAAAAACAATCTAATCATATATATGAAACTACCTCCCCTTTTAGGTGTATGTATATAACTCTTAGAAAAACGTATTGAACATGTTGATAACATATATATGTTGATAGGGTCTACAACATTCGACCAACTAAACGAGAAGACAACAACCCCTCCTAAATCTAGATGCACAAAACAATCAATATTTTAGTTCTTGTATGTCTCTCTTTTTTGTGTTGCAACAGTCTTCTATATATAAGCAACGTCTTCAACTTCTTTCACACTTTAAAGATCAGTTTTTACATGATCTAAAACTTCCTTCACTAACTCCTTGAAGATAGGAACCATCCGTGTCTATTCTCAACTCCTCACTTCTTGTAACGATGCAACCGTTTGATTTAGATAACCTTTTGGTCGTCAACCTGCATACAAGAACATTAAGAACTACATCTAAAATTCAAAGTTAGAATTAGGAGAAAGAGCAAATTATAATATTGCTAAATATGTTGTGTCATTCTACACAATATTGGCACATGATGTTGCCAAATATGTTGTGACATTCTATACAACATCAACATAACTAAGTCTAGTGCCCAATGATGCTTTTTTCTCCAACACACATTTGTTGTTTACAACAATGAATTCATTAGCTTCTTCCTAAATTCTGCTAAAAATATATTGGGTCCAGTCTATCATAGCTAAGGGTGTGCATGGTTCGGTTTGGTTAACCAAACCGCCCGTAAATCGTAAACCAAACTATAAATCGTTCTTTTTTTTCAAAACCGTAAACCAAACCGTATTTTTAAAAACCGTTCGGTTTGAAACCATAATATTTTGGGCGGTTCGGTCGGTTTTGACCGAACCGTAGTTTTGCTCATTTTTTTTTCCTATACACAATAATTAATAAAAATGTAAAACACAATCTCAATAGAATAGACAAAATGAAATCCCAATAATCCAAAATATAATTTGAATTACAATGTTCACAAACTAGTTGTTAAAAAATAACTAAATAATCACAAAAAGAAACAACAAACTTTTATCTTTTTCGAGATTTCAGATTGATCAGATTGAGTGAGACTATGAGAAGCTGAGAGCGACATGCACGTAGAGGCGCTAAATACTAGTAAATTGATGAGAATAAGTAGGGTTTCTGACTTTGGGCAATTGGGCTTGCCAACTTGAAAAATGTCTTGAGTTTACTAGTTTAGGGATTATATAATATAGAGACTATAAATCTATAATATATATAATATTTATTTACATAATATTATATAATATTATATATATATATAAAACAAGTTCGGTTTGGTTCGGTTTTTTGCGGTTTTTCATTAGTGAAAACCGTAAACCAAACCATACTAAAAAAAATCAATTCTAAAAACCGTAAATCGAACCGTAAACCAAAAACCGAACCATATTTAATGGTCTGGTTTGGTTCGGTCGGTTTGGTCGGTTTGAACCATACTTTGCACACCCCTAATCATAGCCTTCTCAACTATTGTCATCACTTTCAACTTAGAAGTAGTTATAATATCGTGACTGGACTATGATTTTATTTGCAATTAATCCAATGTTTTTTTTTCTCGACGATTGCATGAGATATCATAATTATTAACATTAATTATCGCTTTTATTACTAGGTTTTATTTAGGGGTGTTCCTCCGGCCTCTGGTTTCGGCTTATGAACTTATGGTTTTTATCTTTTCTTTCTTTTTTAAATCCAAAAATAATTTTATTGTCATAATTATTAACATTAATTACAATATATTTTTAATCTATTAATTTTAATAATTGATTTTTTTGCTAATAACAAATAAATTTAGTAAATTAGTAATGGAAGACATATATAATTATTAACAATAACTTGTGTGAGATGGTCTCATACATGAGACATATCTCATACTTCATTATATGATTCATGAGTTTATGAGGCTCGAACCTAATCATATTTTAAAAGAAAAATAACTCAAATTCTAATATGGATCGTCGTCTCATCTATGAGAATGTCTTACACAAGTCTCCTCAAAATTATTGAACCCTCTGCATATTAATAGATTTTTTTTTACATATGTATCGATGGGGGACGAGATCTTCTGTTACACAATGGTGTTACATCTTCTCTTACATTGTTTAGATTAATATCACGTGTCTTAATTACATATTTAATTAATAACCAATTTAGGTTAATTATGGTAAAAATATAATCTCTTTAATCTCTACCCCAAATCTAACTAAATCTCTAAATATTTAAATTAAAAAAAAAAAAAAAAAAAACTTACGTGTATTTTTTTTTTAACAAACTGTACTTTTATATTCAAATTGTTTAAATAATTTTATTAGAGAAATCTTAAACTATGTCAAAAAAAATTTACAACCAGTTTATTTAAATATAATTAAATATTTTTAAGTGATTTAATAATTTTTGACATTTTATTTAAATATAATTAGATCAATGCAAAACAAAATATATAAAAGTACTTAAATGTATATATATATATATATAATTTAATATTTTATTGAAATATAATTAAATACAAAACTGAATTTTTCCATTAAAATCTTTTATATTCAGTTTAACACTTATATTAAACAAAAGTGTTGAGTAAATATAGTTAAATAAAAAATTAACTTATTTAAAGATTTTATGATCAATTTATATTAAATGTAAAATATTTGATTGTAGAACTTTTATTCTAGTTTTTTTTAAAAAAATATATTTCAGTTTTATATTTAATTGTATTCTGCATTTTTATATTTCACACAAAATTATTTAAGAAATTTATATTGATTTTATATTCAGTTTTATATTTAATTTTGTTGTTTCATATTTTGTATTCATAATTTTTATAACAATAATTTTCAAATTTATTATTTCATAATTTCTCAATTTTTTTAAATCATATTTTAAAAATGTTTTTCAGAGTGTTGATCGATTTTTTTTCATTTTAGCTTCATAAAATTAAATTAAATTAACTTTCATTTTTTCTATTTACTTAATTTAAAAAAAAAATGTTGCTGAGATTTAGTTAGATTTGGAGAGTGAATAGAAAAATTAAAAAAAATGAAAGTTAATTAAATTTAATTTTATGAAGCTAAAATGAAAAAAAATCGATCAACACTCTGAAAAACATTTTTAAAATATGATTTAAAAAAAAATTGAGATATTATGAAATAATAATTTTGAAAATTATTGTTATAAAAATTATGAATACAAAATATGAAACAACAAAATTAAATATAAAACTGAATATAAAATCAATATAAATTTCTTAAATAATTTTGTGTGAAATATAAAAATGCAGAATACAATTAAATATAAAACTGAAATATATTTAAAAAAAAACTAGAATAAAAGTTCTACAATCAAATATTTTACATTTAATATAAATTGATCATAAAATCTTTAAATAAGTTAATTTTTTATTTAACTATATTTACTCAACACTTTTGTTTAATATAAGTGTTAAACTGAATATAAAAGATTTTAATGGAAAAATTCAGTTTTGTATTTAATTATATTTCAATAAAATATTAAATTATATATATATATATATTTAAGTACTTTTATATATTTTGTTTTGCATTGATCTAATTATATTTAAATAAAATGTAAAAAAATTATTAAATCACTTAAAAATATTTAATTATATTTAAATAAATTGGTTGTAAAATTTTTTTGACATAGTTTAAGATTTCTCTAATAAAATTATTTAAACAATTTGAATATAAAAGTACAGTTTGTTAAAAAAAAAAAAAATACACGTAAGTTTTTTTTTTTTTAATTTAAATGTTTAGAGATTTAGTTAGATTTGGGGAGAGATTAAAGAGATTTTATTTTTACCATAATTAACCTAAATTGGTTATTAATTAAATATGTAATTAAGACACATGACATTCATCTAAACAATATAAGAGAAGATGTAACACCATTGTATAACAGGAGATCCCGTCCTGTATTTGACTAAGTTAAAAAGTTAAGTTTGACTAATCATTTATTGCATTTTCATTTATTGATAACATAATATTTTTTATGTTGATTGTATTTTCTATTATACGACATACTCTGTATTATTTATATATATTATTTATAAATTTAATGTATTTGAAAAATAAAGCTTTAAAATATTCATATTAGAAAAATATTATGTAGTATAATTCATACATATATATTATTTACACAATGATTTTTTAAAATTTTCTATATACTTAATGTACAGTGTTGTAAAAATTAATTTTTACGAATATTCTGCGCATGAACTCATCTAGTTCCCCTAATATGAAGTTTGTTTTACTTATGTATCGATATTGTTTTTTTTTTTCGAGCATAGGGAGCCTTAGCTTCCACTATTACAATTGCAATTCGTGCAAGGGAGCCCAACCACAACATTTGGCGGGTCTACCCAACAACAAGGATTATCAAAACTACGGGACTCGCTAGCCAATGTGTGTGCAAAAACATTAGCGTCTCTTCGTACAAATACCACCGTAACGTTTGAGAATTGGCTAATTAAGTCTCTGCAGGCATAGACATAGTCTCCATAAGTAGAATCAACTGAATCCGTAGAGTTAATTGGATCTACTACCAACTTCGCATCTCCCTCGATTAGGCAATTATCCCATCCAAGAGCTTTCAACCATGATAGTGCTTCATAAAAACCCATTGCTTCACCCACTTCCACGTCTACGCATCCCCTGATAACCATTGATTTAGCTCTCATAAACACCCCTATATCATCATGGATAATCATTCCCAGGCCCGTTTGCATCGAATTTCTGAAGAAAGCCGCGTCAACGTTCAGCTTTCGGAGTCCAGGTGGCGGTGCATGCCAAGCCACACACCTCGCTAATCTATTGTCGCTCGGTCCTGATCGTGTTCTACCAACTGTGGTGCATTTCCATTCAAACCAAGTGCTTGCTGAAATATGTACATCCACTGCTGCAGTATTGCAACTGTTACTCCACACCATAACATTTCTTTCCTTCCATATTTGCCATAAAACCATGCCAAAACTTGATGCAAAGGATTTAATTGGGCTGCCCAAAATTTTAAGAATCAACTCTTTTATTCCTTGCACGTGAGATTCCTCTATTTTTGACAATAACCCAGCAATAGTCCAACAATTTCGAGAATATGGGCATTCTGATTTTTGAAACATCAAGAGTCATATGTCGTCTCATTGTGAAGTCAATATTTATGTGTGTATATATGACAATTAAATGTTTTGTTTGTGTATATTGATTAAAATTTACCTTTTATGTCATATTCAGTTTAATATTTATGTGGATTAGTTTTTTTTTTTTTTTTTTGGGCAAAAAACTCTCAATTTACAATCGGAACGCCTTCCATAGGAAACGGAGGGTCGAACCATATATGCGGACTTGGACTAGTCCTAGCAGCTCTAACAAGTCGGTGTGCCATTTCATTGGCATCACGATAGACAAATTGAACGGTACAAGAAGGAATGGAAGAAATAATAGTCTTACAAGATTGAATGAAATCCCCAATAACAAAATTTAGCATGTTTGGCATCAACTATTACTTTGGCATCCATCTCAACGACGACTCTGTTGTAATCCATTTGCTTTATCCATAACAAAGCCTCGTGTAGCCCCATGATTTCTCCTTCGTCTACGTGCATCAAACCCGGAGTTGTGTTCACTCTACAACTCATAATCTCCCCCAAACTATTTCGGGCAACAGCACCGAAACCCATTTGAAGGGAATCAACAAAGAACGCAGCGTTAATATTTACTTTAATGACTCCATCGGAAGGTCTATGCCAAGCTCCGCAGACCTGAGTCCCTCTCGGCTCCCTGCCTCGGTCGCACAGTGCCGCCCATTCATGGAGGTAACCTAAACCCAGGTGCACCATAGTAGCAGGGGAGCTACACAACCCCTTCCATACAAGATAGTTTCGCTCCTTCCATCTTCGCCAAAGTAAGATCGCGATCTGAGCGAACTCTATCTCCCCAAGATCACGCAGTAGTAAGAAAACCCATTCCACAAATGATTCTGACGTTGTCATCGCCCTGCTCACTGTCCCTCGAAATTCAGTGTGCCTCCACATTTCCAGCGCCTGATCACAGGTTAGGAAGGCGTGCCATTTAGTTTCATCATGTGCCGAGTAGAATGGGCATTGTTTTGTGTCCAGAATGTGGCGTCTGTTGAGCCTCGCCCTTGTCGGAAGGAATCCTTTGCACAGTCGCCACATAAAGTTCCTCACTTTAGGTGGAGTTCTAATCTTCCACAGGCCTTTCCAGTCCTTCCCCATATTAGAATCCTCATCATGAACCATGCTCATTGCAAGGCGGTAGACCGATTTTACAGAGTAGAGCCCGTTTTTTTCAAAGTGCCACGTCAGCCTGTCCCTTGATCCTTCCGGAGCAATTGCAGTTCCAGCAGTACGGGATGTATCCTCAGTGTTCATCATGGATTCGATGCTCCATGTCCCATGTGCGTCGACCTGGGATAATTAAATCCGCAACTCTGATATCCCCCATTCCCTCAATTGGATGCGATCGAATCCAGAAGTCAGAATCGCTATTGAGCCATGGCTGGCCCCAAACTCTGATGTGCAGTCCAGAGCCTATTTTCCAACGGGTTCCCCTGCAGATGATGTCTTGAGATTCCAAGATACTCCTCCATGTGAAGCTTGGTCTAGCACCAAGGCAAGCCGATACGAAATCAGTATTCAAAAAATAACGTGATTTATGTGGATTAGTTAAAAAGATAAGTTTGACTACTATAATTTCATTTTTTTTTCAAATGTTTGAGTTAAAAATTATTTATAAATTTAATGTATTTGGAAAACTACAACTTTAAAATATATGCATATTGAAAAATATAATTACGCAGTATAATTTTATACATATACATTACTTGAATATATTTATTAAATAATATAGTTATACTTCCTCCGTCCCAACAATGTTTTCATGGTTTGACCATCACGGAGTTTAAGAAAATGGAATATAGTGATGTGTAAAGTAAAAGGGGTATTATTGGTAATTGACTAAAGTGGGTAAAAATTTGATTAAAGTTATAAATTGAGTTAAGTTGTGGGCCCAAGTAAATAAATGAGGGGTATTATTGGTAAAAATTATGTGAGTTATTTCTTTTTTGGAGTGTGCAAATAATGTTGGGATGCCCCGTTAAGAAAAATGTGCAAATAATCATGGGACGGAGGGAGTATCATATTGATTGTATTTATATAATTTGTCAATATTAGTTAAAAAGGTAAGTTTGACTATTCTTTATTGCATTTTCATTTAAGGGCTAGTTTGGTTAAATGGATTAGGCTTGATTAACTTTTATTCCCAACGAATTAGACGTTTGGTTTGATTGATTGTGGTCCGGGATTAATGCAAGACTCGACAATTTTTCACTATTTATCATGCATATGTGAGATTACTAATCACAGGGGAGGGGTGAGTTAATTTATCCAACATTATCCCATCCATCAATCCAAACTAATGAGTTAATTTATCCAACATTATCTCATTCATCAATCCAAACTAATGAGTTAATTTATCCAACATTATCCCATCCATCAATCCAAACTAACCCCTAATATATTATACTCCCTTCATTTTTTAATAAGTGTCATTTTGACTTTTTTCAATAAATTAAGATTATAAATTATGGTCTATATTACCCTTCATTAATTGTAACTAATTTTAATATAGAAATTTTGTTTGATAAAGAATGTGGTCAATAATGTAGCTAGTATTCATAAACCAAATTAATTTTGGTATAAACAATATTTATGGAATTTATTTGTGAACAATATATATGGTAAATGAATAAGAGTAAAATAGTTAAAATTAAAGAAAAAAATCTAGAATAACACTTATTTTAAAATTAATTAAAAAGTTAAAGTGTGACACTTGTTAAAATTAGAAAACAGAGGGAGTATTGTAGAATTATTTTTTTTGAATATTTTGCGTAACACACAGCACGGACTCGTCCAATCTCCCTACATACTAATAAAGAGTTTATTTTGTTTGTGCGTCGATTTTTTATGTATCCAATGCTATGTGTTGATTTTTGAAACATCAACGACCATATGCTATCTCATTGTGTAGTCAATATTTATGTTTAAAAATAGAAATTAAATATTATATTTGTGTATATTGATTAAAATTTACCTTCTATGTCATATTGACTGTATTTATATAATTTGTCAATATTAGTTAAAAAGGTAAGTTTGACTATTCTTTATTGCATTTTCATTTATTGATAAAAAAAAATACCTTCTATATTAAGTGAATTTTCAATTAACAATATATTATTTAAATTACTTATAAATTTAATTTGACATATCACATTAATACAAAGTCAAAATTGTAAAACAATTACGACAATTACACTACGTAATTGAGTGAACACAAGTGTGAATCGAAACGAGTCAAACATAGTATCTCTCCCATTTGTACTACATGGGCTATTCGTGGCCCAATCCTACAAAATTTGCTCATTTGTGAGACGACTTAGGTCCAGGTATATAATGCATACTTCCGATTTACAAATGAAATATATGGATTTTGTAACATAATAAATAATACCTGTACAAACAGTGCCTAATAATTGTCATTCGGGCTCAATATCGGGCCGAAATCAGGTGAAAATAGCAAATTAGAAACAAAAAACCTTCGTTAATTTCACGACCAACCTCTCTTTCGCTGATCAAGCATCTGCGGTGGACGGCGGTGTTGAAGAATTTCGTTATTTTCGGTATTTCGGGTACTCCTTTTTATTTTTGTTTTTCTGCAATTTTATTTTTATTTTGCTTTAATTTTCTATGCACGAACTT
This sequence comes from Galeopsis tetrahit, assembly GCA_963675135.1. Taxonomy (NCBI): domain Eukaryota; kingdom Viridiplantae; phylum Streptophyta; class Magnoliopsida; order Lamiales; family Lamiaceae; genus Galeopsis; species Galeopsis tetrahit. The sequence goes on along the minus strand of OY776119.1, from coordinate 48,338,042 downwards.
GTAATGTTATGATTATACAAATTACGCGATTTTCAAAACCCTAATTGAACCCTCGTCGGATCATCGATTATTAACGTTGTTGTTTTGATCATGGCGCAGATAACGAGTTGGAACTTTGTAGATCAAACGTGGTTGTTGAGATTTTAACAGTAATTAGGTACTTTATTCTTTTGGTAATTATCTAGGAAGGATTAGTGCTACTTTTGCAAATTTTTAAGCTTGTTAGTAGGTCATGGTAACTTACTTTTTTGAATCTGAGCATTTGTGCCGAGCTCATTAAATGAGGTGTTTTTTTTTTTTTTGGTTTCTGGTTTTGGGATGGTTAAACTGGTGTAACTTATTTTTTTCTGTTAATAGTTATAGTGTGCTGTTATTATTTGCATGAGAAGTTGTGATAAGTATCAATCACTTTTAGAAACAGAATTTAGCCTTTTGTGAATAGAGAAGCTGAAGAGTTACATAATTTTACTATGGCTTCTAAGATCTGTTAGAGCTAAAATGGATAGTACGAGATTATTTTTTTGACTAAATAAGGTGCTTTAGTAATGAAAACAAGCTAGTTAGTTTAGTAAATAATGCAGTAATGGAGCATAAATGAACTTTACGTTTTGAAGATGAAAGCTCAGTAGTTAAACTTATTGAATGAGCGGGAGTGTAACAATTTCTGGGGAACCTGAAATAGCTGTTTTTTCTACAGATATTTAAAAATTGACATAGAATTTTCATATGAATAGTGTGCCAATTTGGTAGATTTAATCATGATGGTCGTAATATTTAATTGCCATGATTTATCGTTTAACCATTCTCTTTTACATGCATCTATGAAGTGAACCTGAATACTTATTATTGCTAGAGATATTTAAATGTTGATGTTGATTTTTCATATAAATGGTGTGCCATTTCTGTATAAAACTAAACATGATGGTCGTAATATTTAATTGACATGATTTATCGTTTAAACATCTCTCTTTTACGTACATCTGTGAAGTGATCTTTGAAGGAGCTTTCTCCCGTTACGTTGCATAATAGTATCTGTAAAAAGTTCATTATTAAAACTTTCTGCTTAAAAACAAAAGGTACATGCACACAACCAAAATAAGAAGATATTTTGCTCGGTGTAATCGTGGTCCGATTTGCTAAATTCACTTTGAGTTATCTATTCACGTGATGCTTTTTATTGAAGTGTTACCTTTGATCAATGATTTTATCTGGGTCTTGATATGAATTTGTGATTTGGTTTTCAGATTTGAGACGAATCTTCAGACTACATGCATTTGGGTTTTGTCTAGGTACACGCCTGTCACTATCCTGTCGTCATAGTCAACCAGTTGAGCAGTGGTTTGATGTGTATAGATTGTAGTAATACAGCATTGCCATGCACGATTGTGTTAACTGGTATTTCAACACAGATAGTGTGTGGAAACTGATGCCATGTCAGCATCCAGCAAATACGATCTCTCTTCTGGTAGCCCTGATAGACCATTATATACATCTGCCCCCCGTGGATCCTATGGAGCCTCTTCACTGGACAGATCAGGCAGCTTCAGGGAAAACATGGAGAACCCACTTTTATCAAGTCTGCCAAATATGACCAGAAGCAGTTCATCTGTAACTCAAGGAGATGTTCTCAACTTCTTCCAATGTGTTCGTTTTGATCCAAAGAATATGGTTGTAGAGCATAAGTTGAATCGACCATCAGATTTCAAGCGGCTTGCAAGTTCTGCTGCTGGCATGCCTCCTTCTTTGGAGGATCTCAGACGGCTTAAATCTGGTGCGCGGGAAAGTGGTACTAAAGCTAGGTAATTATACCTCATTTTACCTAACCTCCCCCCCTTCTTTTTCCTTTTTAAGTTAGCTGCGTATTAAATTGTTTCACCCACATTAGGGAACGCGTGAAGATTTTCAATGACTGTTTATCAGTACTTAACAAGTTTTTCCCGGCTATTCCATCGAGGAAGAGATCCCGACTAGATCCTTTGTCTAATGATCGATCCAACACATTGTTATCTATTGATCGACCAGCTTCTGGAATGGGCATTGGAAAAATGGGATTGCAAAACCATGCCAATACAAGTGGGTTTGAACTGGAGCAACAAAAATCAGAGGAAAGGGCGAAGAATTCCATTCCAAGCAAGCGCACCCGAACTTCTATGGCCGACATTAGAGTTTGTGCCTAATTTTGTTTTCCTTTCCCCCTTTTCTAAGTTATTTAGATTCTTTGCATGGCATTCAAATAAGATTCTATATTTCTTTGTCTGACCAAAATTATGCGATGACCTGGTCATATTTTTCCTAGTTTTTGGCCACATATACAATATCTTTAATGAGCTTCGAGCTTCCATTATATTTGGACTTTTGCATGACTACGTAGTTGTGAAATTTGATTTTACATCTTTCTTGCACTAAATCTTGTTTGACCATCATTCTTGCATTATTGAAATTGAGCATCATAGCCTTTTTCTACAAATGTCTGATTTTATGTGTCTTGACAATTAGATGGATGCACGCACAAATAACCTTACAAGACCACCTGGAAGTGTGGATAAGGACAGGGATGTAGTAAGACTCTCTAATTCTAGTGCAACTCAGGGTGAGGATCGAACTCTACCCGTTGCTGTTGATGGTTGGGAGAATTCAAGAATGAAGAAAAAGCGTACAGGTATAAAGCTAGACATTTCTGCTAGTTCAGTTATGACGAAACCAGGTGATTATAGAGAACCAAAACAAGGAACACATCCACGTCTTCCTCCTGATTCCCGTTCAAGGTTGGCTGATCCCCATGGCTTCAGGTATCCTGACTTAGTAATTCTATGTTGTGGATGTTTCTAAAGTTTTTTTTGGCCACTTCAAGTTGTCAGTGTGGTTGCTGATTTGTCAGTTCTCATATACAAATAAGGTTGGGGTGGTTGAACTTCTATTTTAGTTATTCTATGTAGTGTCTTGTTTGATTAAAGGCATTCTCATATCAGGTATAAACTAATTGCACGTGTGTTCAATGATATACTTGGAAATGTATTCATTTCAATTGTCTTTATTTTAGACGGAAAAGGTAGTTACTTAGTTTGTCATTAGTCTTATCTCCAAAATGTATGTATTCCGGCTTCCGAAAAAATAAAATAAATTTTCCAATTTGAGATTTTGCTTTTCTTCTTCTGGAAAAAGGATGTAAATTTTTTTTATGCTTCAGTGAAGAGTACTAGTCATAGACACACCATGACATCATGCAGTATAACATCACTGAATGATTCGGAAACATGGTTATTTTAAAAAATGCTAACATAAATCAATTTTCTGATTAGTGTTTTTTTTTTTTGAGATTTAGAAGAGGACTTTTTTTTAAAGAGTATATTATTGGTTAATGGTTACTTATTTATGTTCTATGCAACATCCTCTTCTTAATTTCTACTGGCATGCGTGTTCATGAAGAGGAAATATACCTGTATAATACTATAAGACTTCTAACTTTTAGAACCTTTTAGAAGCTTTAAAATCACAAATGATTTTTTTTTCTTTCAATATATTTTGCTAGTTGTATGGCGGGTGTAGATAAAGAAATCAATGCATGCATTAAAGGAGGTCAAGGATAGGCGTCGGCATTTTAATGTTCCTAAAACTTTCATTTGGCTTTCATTTTGTTGGAGATGATGTGAGATAATGAGGAAACACGTTCATGAGATCTATATACATTTTTTTACTTGCTAGTTTCTATCTTCATTCTATCATTTTCATCATTGTTTTAACCATAGTGCTAGATAACAAACAAAATTAAGCTTTTATGTGCCTTCTGGGTAAAAATCTCTTTCATCTAGGATTTAAAATTGAGCACAAAAATCTAGTCCTTTTTTTTTTCTTTTTCCCTTCATTCTTATATTGTGTTATGATGCTTGTTTAAAAAAAATTGTTTGTTTTGTTAATATGATATGAAATATCATTTAGTGTTTTCCTCACCTGTAATAGATCTGGCACTAATGGAGGCATGGGATTAGGAAAAAGTGAGGCTACCTCGCAAACCAGCTCAGGCATGCGGTCATCTATGTCTAGGACTGATTCTGACAATAGTTCTCTTCTCCATGAGAGAAGAGAGCGTCCAAATGGTCAAGAGAAAGATAGGGCGAATCTGAAAGCTGTAAACAAGTATGGAAATATCTCTGTCAGTTTCTATAAATACCTGTTGCATTTTACTAACGGTGTAATTGATACGTATCGTTAGTAGTATTATTTATTATTAGAGTTGGGGCTTTTTTAACATCTCTGGATTACGAAGAAGGTAACACTGGATCTTTATGAAAAGATATGAAAAAGATCAGCATTTTCTTCATCCTAATCCAAACAGATTTAAAAAAAGACCAACAATTCTTGTCAACTTATAAATCTATCCCTTTACTCCTCTTAGTAATCTTATACTCCCTCCATCCCGGAGGAACTTGCACCCTTTGACCGGCACACATTTTAAGAAATGTGTAAGAAAAGGTGTAATGATTGATGTTTTGAAGGGTAGTTTTGTAAACTTTTATGAATAAAGTAAAGTAAAAAGTAGATTGAGTGTGGAAAAGTAATGGCATATGGGTAAATATGAGTATATTTCAAGGGTGAGGGTTGTGAAGATATTTCCTTTTATGGAGTGTGCAAATTGATATGGGACATCCATATATGGAAAGTGTGCAAATTCCTGTGGGACGGAGGGAGTATAAATCTATTCATTCTGCCTACATGTTACTGAACGACCTTGTTACTCTTCCAACGTCCAAAACTAATGAGCACTTTTTAGGCATTTGAAGTGCAAGAATAAACCGGACATGTTGCTGTATGCGTAAATCCTGTGTTGTCAACAACAGATTGATTGTGAAATTCACCATGTGTACTGAAATTGGCCTTTTTTTTAGTAGAGCATATTATGATTACTATCATAATATTGCTAAATGGGTACTATATTAAAAAACTTGAGGGGTCACAACATAAAGTATATCTATGTAATGTTTGTCGCAATGGAAATATGAGTTGCCTTCCTCTAGTGAAACTTGCTACAATTTTTTTCTTTCTGTGAAGCCCCCTTTTGCTTGGCTTTCTAGTTAACATATTGTTGAATCACATTAATCCAATAGAGTTAATTAGTGAAATAATTAAGCTCGAGAAAAATGCATTTTGCGTGATTATTGGACCAATGGTGAACTGTTTTGGTGTCATGGATTCCTATTTTGCTTTGGATTATTAATGTTAGGCCGTGCTTTTAGCTGTGTTCAGTCTATAATGGAATACCTAATTCTTTGTTAGCCGTAACAGAGAAAATAATCAAAACTACCTGCCTAAAATTTGAGACCTTGAAAGACTGCTCGATATAGAAGCTTCTTTTTTTCTGCTGTATTTTGAGGAACTGGTGATTTTGGAGCCAGCCATTCCAAGTAATAAAATCACATGATATACAATAAGTTGGTTGTGTGGGAAAGTTTTAGGTCCTGTGAATGAATGATTTGTTCTGTTTCTTTGTGTTCACTTCCCCTTATTTTTGCAGCTTTATTCTGTCTTAAACTTATTATTTTATCTCTCTTCTTTTCTTTAGGGCAAATTCGCGGGAAGATTTTAGTTCTGGAAGCCCTACTTCAAGCTCTAAGTTGAATGTAAATGTCCGGGCCCCACGCTCAGGTTCGGTCGGTGGCGTTTCCAAGTTGTCTCAAGTGCAACGGTCTGTATCCTCTAATGATTGGGATCTTTCTAACTGTACAAACAAAATTACTGGTGTTGTTGGGGCCAACAGTCGCAAACGGACACCTTCTACACGCTCTTCATCTCCTGTTACCAATTGGGTTCAGAGGCCACAGAAGATTTCTCGAACTGCAAGAAGAACTAACTTATTACCCATCGTTCCAAGCAATGATGACAACTCTGTCGTCGATGCGACATCTGACATGGCTGTAAATGAAAGATTTTTTCCGGCTCATTCTCCTCAGCAAGCCAAAAGAAAAAGTGACAATATCTCCCCAGCTGCATTATCAGAAAGTGAGGAATCAGGTGCTGCTGAAGTTAAGTTGAAAGATAAGATCAAGAAGTGTGATGGGATTGCTGAAAAAAGTGGTCAGAGTGTCCAGAAAACGTCAACCCTCCTGTTACCACCAAGAAAGAGCAACGGAGATGGTGTTAAGAGGCAGGGCAGAACTGGCCGAGGATTTACTTCATCTAGGTCCCTCGGGCCTTTATCAGTGGAAAAGCTTGGGAATGTTGGGACAACTAAACAAGTTAGAAGTTCTAGACTTGGCCGTGAGAAGAGCGAAAGGTTTAATGCTATTTCAATTTAATTACTATTTTCTTTTCTTTTTTGGGATTTTTTTGCTCCTTATTTTCATAAGTGGCTGTTTCTGCTATATATATTGTGTATCGGTGCATTTTTTACATATTGAAACCTTCTGTCCAGCGGAGTGGGGCGGCCACCTACAAGAAAACTCTCTGATAGGAAGGCATATACACGTCAAAAGCATATTGCCATCAATACAGGAGCAGATTTCCTTGGTAATTTTATTAATTGTCAGAATAAATTTGATGATATTTGATTTCCATATCCACACATAGTTAGTTGCTTTTTCTGATGCACACACAGTTGGCTCTGATGATGGTCATGAAGAGCTCTTGGCTGCTGCAAATGCTGTTACAAATATCGGTATTAATCATTTGGATTTCTTATATTGTTATCTCACTGTATATTGCTCTATTGGAAATAATTGGTCTTAATGAATGCAGCCCAAGCCCTCTCTTGCCCATTCTGGAAGAAAATGGAACCCCTGTTTCGATTTATTTCTGATGTTGATGTATCCTATTTGACTGAGCAGGTAAAGTCTATTTATTTTGAAATATCTATTTTTTCAAGACTCTAGCAAGAAGTGACTTGCTCCAAATTAGTGATGATCTGTAGTTAAGCTGCCATATGTTAAAGTAACTTCAGATGTGGAAATAAAGTTTTTCCCCCCAATATTGTGCTGTGTCACATTGGCTGTTAAAGTCTTTATTTCTTTTCGGGCTTTTGAATTTCAAAGGGGACCTGAGTGTTTTCTGTTTTTTTTCAAATTTCTTTTATTTTTTCATCATTAGTGTATGTTCCTTTCATTCAACAAATTACAAAGTGTATGGCAATATATTAAGATTTATCTGTTAATATTCTCTATCAAACAGAAAAAAGCTAAAAAACATCTGTTGGGGCTTCTACTGTGCTCAGCCTAGATCATGCTAGAGTCTAGAAGCAGGATCAGTTTAAGTTTCTTTTTATAAATTTGGTCAGTACGCTTCAATTTCTTACACTGGTAATGAGGATTAGTAGCATTCTCTGATTTTAACTGTTAATGTACATATTACCTTATTTTTTAATTACAAATAATTCACATGTCTTGATGCTAATGTATATGCTTTCAAGTGTACTTCTTGACTTACAGCTATCCATATCATGTACATATTACCTTATTTTTTAATTACAAATAATTCACATGTCTTGATGCTAATGTATATGCTTTCAAGTGTACTTCTTGACTTACAGCTATCCATATCGAATTTAGGAGGTCCTCCTAAGTGATAGAACTTAGGATTATGTTAGGAATATAAGCTAGGGAGCCCTAACTTTACCCAAAACCATGGTCAAGGGTGAAGGATTGACTCCTACTTATATACCCTTCCACACTTTCATGTGGAACCGATGTGGGATATCATAACAATCCATCCCCCTTTTCAAACCGGACGTCCACGGACGGCATACTCCGGGTGGCAACCCACATGCCAAGGCCCAACTTCCCGAGTGGCAACCCCCTGGGCCCACATCTGAGGTGGCAACCCCTGGGCCCACCATCGGGTAGCCCCTTTCCGCAGTTCGTCCGGATCCGGCAGGTCGGACCAATTGTTAGGAATATAAGATAGGAAGCCCTAACTTTACCCAAAACCATGGTCAAGGGTGAAGGATTGACTCCCACTTATATACCCTTTCACATTTTCATGTGGGACCGATGTGGGATATCATAACAGATTATAGAATGCCTACTTGCATTGTTACATATTCACGTGGCTCTTCTTCTGTATGCTGCTAAAATACGTTACAGCAAATCATATGGATTTTAAATTGTGTTTCCCCTTGTACCCCTGTATACCTGTAGGTCCTGTACAAGTGTGCTATAGCCTATATGTGCACATGCTATGAGTCTAAGTTTTAGTGAATTTTACAGATAGAACTACTGAATGAAGATTTGAATGATCCTCAACTTGTGTCGATGCTGAAACTCAGTTTATCACTGCCAATTGTTTTACTTATCTTATTGTGTAATGCTGTATCCTGAAGTCATAATTGTTGTTTATAATTATATTTTCCAGGTTAATTCTGGTTTTGTGGACATGCCGGTTCCAGTTCATCTTGACGCAGGTAGTTGCACTTTAATAACTGACTCTGGGTCAAATGAATGTGAGAAAGAGGAGATTGAAGCAAGAAGTGTGGTACTCAGCCCTGAACATTTGGCTCCAGGAGTTAAGAAACCAAACGAGATTTCTTTTTACCAGACACTAATTGCAGCTTTGATACCTGAAGAGGGAGATGAGGGGCTTTTCTGTAGTGGGAAAGAGGACCTCAAGTATAATGCGTATGATTCTCAGTTTGAGATGGAGAAGTATATGGGATCAGATACTTTCTGCCATCAGATGTCACCAAATTACGACCCTTCTGGATGTCGTATATCAAATGGTTATGATGTAAGATCAAATGGAAGATCATGTTATGATCATTTACAAAATGGTTCGCATGCAGACCTATTGATGCCGGATGCAGTATGTACTGAGTATCAGTATAACAACATGTCATTAAATGAAAGACTGCTCATGGAAGTTCACAGCATAGGAGTGTACCCGGATTTAGTGGTATGTTATATTTTCTCTCTGGGAGGTGTCTAACTGCTCTATTTCCTTATATTCTCTCTCTGCTGTTGAAGCTTAAATATTATTGTTAGGTATTATTCACTTTTGATCAGTCTAATTTGGCACAGAGTGGAGACGAAGAATTAAGTGATGAGATTACTGAGTTGGATGAGAAGTACCAGGAACAGGTACATGACATACCCATAGTCGTCGTATTATTGTAAAGTTTAGCCTTGGTACATTGAAATTTTATTCCGTACATTATTCTATTTTCCTATTTCTTTCTTTATTTGGTTGGTAATATTTCTTATTCTACATAGTTCAAATTAGGAAATATGTGCCCTAGGCTAAGTTTAGATCCAAGTCCTTGAGGAACAGCCGTCCAACAATTATGGTACCTGCACGTGTCTCATCTCAAATAAGGGAAAGATTAATTATATTAGAAGGAATATAGAAAAAAAGTTGGGTTGGTATGCTGATTAAGATCTTCAGCTTTGCTGCTATGCACTCTTGTTCTTTTGATGTAAATGCACTCGTGTAGAGTTTGCCATAAACTGCTACATGAGATCTACTTAAAACTAGCACTGGAGTTATATTTAATTGGATTTATCATGAGAACCACTAAGAGTTGAAAAATTCTGCTTTTGAATATGTGTTTGTCCGGACAGTGCAGATCAGGAATCAAAATGACTGTGATTAGAATGCTTTAGTATAATGTGCAATTTCCTAAGTAGGCCTTCTGAGTTTAATTGTATTAGGAAACTTTCTCATTGTTAATTAAATTTCTAGGTCTCGCGGAAGAAAAGCATGCTTGGCAAACTTCTAAGTTCTGTTTGTGAGGCTAAAGAGCTCCAGGAAAAGTAAGTATATTGGTCTTCCTTTTTTATTTGTAAAACCTTCAGTATCAATGTATCATCTTTGGACAGCCTATATGGCATGATAATAATATAATCATCTTCATCTATTTCAGGGATTTCGAACAGCGTGCTCTTGACAAATTAGTGGGAATTGCCTATGAGAAGTATATGGTAATTATCTGAACATTCTTCCTTGTAATAATAACCAGATGTATGAACTTCCTTTTAGTACACAGTTGACTGTTTGTTAGCATCCAGAACAACAAAGCTATATCTTGTCTGTATTAGGTTTACTGTCAATCAGATGAATTTCAATACTGGTGAAACTGCTTTATTTGATCAGGAAATTCTTTTCAAACTAATTTCCGAGCCTCTTTGAGTATAAGCTACTAGGAATTAAATAAGATGAATCAGCTTCTAACATAAAAGCTGGACTTTATTGCAGCTACATATACTCCATTGACATGGATAAATTTCTTGTTAAATACTCTAATGCATATGGAAAAGGAGAAGATAATCAGCATACCAAAAAAAAGAGGAAAAAGAAAAACAAACAGATTTGAGATTTCCAATCTAAACTTCGTGTCTGCTGTAATTAGTCTTGTCTATGCTCTCTTATCATATTATCTATCTTTGAAATCCCATATATTCGTTTTACAAAGTAAAAATGAGGATATCAAAGCCAATTCTTGGTAGCTTCTGTTAAAGTTATGGAATCAAATCATGGTATAGGCTGTCTAGTTGCCTTCATCTTGGAAATTTCTGTAGAAATCTTTGCTTATTTATGTTTCTGGGCAGTGTAATAATTTGTTCTAAGTTTCAATCATATACTGCTATAGCCAAATCTGTAATTTTTAGGCAAGTTTTCTAATTATTTATCCCCTACAGAGTTGCTGGGGTCCTAATGCTCATGGGATGAAAAGTGCCAGTGGTAAAATGGCAAAGCAGGCAGCCTTAGCTTTTGTTAAGCGGACAATGGACCGATACAAGGAATATATGGAGACAGGAAAGAGCTGCTTTTCTGATCCATTGTACAAGGACATTTTCCTTTCTGGAGTATCACGGCTTATTGATGGATTCAGCATTGATAATGAATCTGGCAGACTTCTACTAGGCACACCTGGATGCTATGTGGGAGTTAGAACTTCAAGTAAGCTGCTGAGTAAATTTAATAATGCTTAGTAATATATATATAGGCATAATGCATCAACATATCCCTAAGCTATCATATTTTCTTTCAATAGGTCCTTTAACTATTTTTGTTTTGAAAAACCCTTCAAGTATTGAAATTTCATTTCATAAACTTCCATGAGAAGAAAATTTTGATGGAATTTTTTGATTCATCTTAATGGTCCCATTAAATAATATGTATGTTGATTTTATTAATATCCATTTGTAATTTGTGCGAGTCGTTCAACCCCAATACTTCGGGTGATGGGTACTTAAAATGGCTTACAAAAATACTATTGCATAATAATTTAGATAAAATAAAACTGGAGTGTATATTATTTAAATGGAGCATTGAGGTGAAACGAAAAATTCTATCAATTTTCGTCTCGAGGGAGCTTGTGAAATAAAATTTGATACTTAAAGGTCTTTTTAAAATAAAAAAATAGTTTAGGGACCTTTTGATGCATTATGCCTCCATATGTGTGTGTGTGTGTTAAATCAGATATTCAGATGGGCACCATTACTATTTTTTCCCCTTTCCTTTGAGGAAATGATCTTTCTCTCTTATGGTATGTCTGTTTTGTGTATGCTTTTATTGTGCAGCTCCTCTGGGCCCACAGCAGAGTCCTACTTCAAACATTCTGGACATATATTCTTCTGACGCATTCGTATCAAATGATCTGGGTTCTGAGCAAATTACTGGTAAAGATGACAGCTGGTCAAATAGAGTGAAGAGGAAGGAATTGTCACTTGATGATGTAGGTACAGCTCCAGGGGTTTCATCGGTTCTTGGTGGTTCTCTTTCATGCAACGCAAAAGGAAAAAGGAGTGAGAGGGATAGAGAAGGGAAGGGAAACAACGGAGAGGTCTTGGCCAAAAACGGTACTAAAATTGTCAAAGGAGAGAGAAAGTCTAAGGCAAAACCTAAACAGAAAACCACTCATTTATCTGCTAAAGTTAATGGTCCTCTGGGAAAGATGGAAGAACAAGCCAAAGGAATGTTTTCATCAACACCTAAATCAAGTGAGGTTGGCAAGGATAGAAATGACTATAATGCCACTGACATGTTGGAGGACCCCATAGACTTATCTGGTCTGCAACTCCCGGATATGGATGATTTAGGTGGTCAAGGAGAAGATATAGGATCATGGTTTATGAATATTGATGACGATGGAATACAAGATAATGACTGTTCGGCTGGCCTTCAAATCCCAATGGATGACCTCTCTGATTTAAATATGATGGTCTGAGATTGTATATTCCTGTGCCTTTACTATTACACACAAAGAAAGAGCTCTAGTCATGAATTGGCCCGCGTGACATGATAATTAGGCTATGTTCTTTCAGCTGAGCGTTGATTATGGAGTTTCTGTTTTTCCTACCAGATTATGTTCGTATTCAAGCTGTTGGCAGTTGACTGTAAAGATCTTTTTGTTCTACCATAAGCTCATATTTTAGTTCTAAGGTCTTAGCAAACACTACTTTGTTGTAGCAATTACAGATCAGGAACAATGTCTCTTGTACATAGATTTTATATTTCAATAAAATCATGCTTTTGCTAAATTGGCATTCCTGGAGGGGGCCGTCAGAATATTTTTTTACACAAATTAGTGCACATTTGATAGCACATCTAATCTCTGTTCATGAACTTATGTTATTATCCATCTAATTTTCTGTTTGTGGATTCAGTTTCTATTGCAGATCTTATGGTTTAGATGATGGATATGCTCTATTCATGCTCACCTCATGGGATTAGCTGTGCTGAGGTGTTCTAACTTGTATTATATGAGTTCTTCCCATCAAAGGTATGATACTCGAGAAAAAATTCCAGTTCAATACGACTTAGTTTTAGGATAATGATGTTTAATAACTTTTTGTCATGCTTTAGTTAGATGCTACTCTTATGATAATAATGTTAGATAAGCTTTCATAATTTCATCAGAGAGAAGGTATTATGTACACTTGTGCATCGTGCACCTTGAGCAATAGTATTAGTTCGTACACTTTATAGCATGGAGTAGTCATGCTGGAGTTTCAATGCATGTGAGTTTGTACATTATAAGATTTTGTCATATGATATAACTTGATAATTCTTAAATATGTTTTCTTAGTAATTTCCTTATCATTCTTTGCTGATCCTTCTGCTGCTTCACTTGCTAGATTACTATTTGTCAACACCAATATTTATGGGAAGAAACTCTTTTGTGAGACAGGTCATAATTTATCTATTTGATGGAAAAACTAATGTAAATCTGATTAGTAGGTGAATTGTTAAGTGAGTATTTCAGTAAAATACATTTAATTTGGATCCCTTTGATATTACACCGTCTCACACAGGAATTTGTCATCGGGAAGTATTGTGCTCCTGTGTGTCTATGTAAACTGATATTTTGAGGCATGCATCCTGAATTGTTATATATTAATCCATCTGTTCATGAAAATGTCCTCACATTTTTATAAGGGTGTTGTGGTGTCCATTTATGATATACAGTGATTGTTTTTGAGTAATTGAGTGATTGTTTCCATATAAGAAATGGATACACTTTTGGTGGACAGATAAATAAGAAAAGTGAACACAATTTTTGGTGGATAGAGTAATTTAATTGCACAACTGAAATCCTGAATTAAAAAAATTATTACTATTGTTTTTGTAGAACCGTTGGAATAAAGATATCCTGGTTTTGTTTTGTACATATATCGTACAGTATACTTTGGTCTTGCTTATCGACCAGTTTGAATTGATTTGGTTATATTAGAGGTGATGACTATTGAGTTTATAATACCAGAATTTGGAGAGGGCTGAAAATCAAGTAAAATTATTTGATACTTGAGCAGGGAAAAGTTCGTTGAACTCTATTCGACATCAAATAAGTTGAACATATTCGATTTAGTCTAAAACTCAGTTTAAGCTCGACAAGTAAAAAAATATATAAAGCAAGTGTAAAAATGACATACAACTCAAGTTCGACTTGTGCCTAGATTGATTAAAGTTCATTTGAGCTCAAGTCGATTAGTTATCAAACATTGATAACATTTCAAATAAATTTGAACTACTGCATTTAACTCAACTCATTTATGGTCCAGGTTCTCTCTTACTGAGATGCCCTGAGTAAAACAATTAACTTGAAGGAAAATTAAATCTGGTTAATGAGTGAGTAGGAATTGTTAATGCATCTGGATATCTCCCAATCCATCTATTTTCTCTCAAGGTTTTACATAGTATAAGTTCCATGATTATGTGGTTTATTCAAAATGAAAATACTATTAAAAATATTCTACATAAATAAGTGATACATTAAGTTACACTTATATAAATGTGGGGTAAATTAATTTAGTTGTCCTTTAAAAAAAAATCACTTTAAAATTTTTATGTAAATTTTTTAAAAAATAAAATAAAATCGTCCTTTTACCGGTGACAGGTCACCCAACAGGTTTCGGTGATGTAGCATTTTTGGTAAATTTGTTTAATTTTAGACATGAAAAATTGAAAATTTAAATAAAATTTGAAAAATATTTAAAAAAAAATCAACTAACTCTAAGATAAGATAATTAAATTTTAAAAAATCAGTTAAACAAAAATTGATATAATTAAATAAAATCTGAAATATAATAAGAAAAATAGTAAAATATAAATAAAATAAAAAATACCAATTAAAAGTATACATTTTAAAAAATTAATTAAATTTCAATAAAATCTAAAAATAATACTCCAATAATTAGAGAATAAGAAAGAAACAATTGGTTCAACAGGTATACATTATGAATTATCACAACAAGCTTAATTAATATTGGGAGAGGTATCAAAATGAGTCTGACCCGTCTAATAGGCCAGGCAAGAACAAAAAACTGAATGTTGCTCTAACTAGGTAGAGTTGGGTCTTATTTTTAGTGGTCCGAAAAAAAAAATGATTGTTTTGCTTTTAACTTCTCAAGCTAAGAACATTGAATACTCGAAACATTATACTCCGTAGTTTGTAAATATGTCGTTTCAACAACTTGTTTACTTGTGTCTTTTTTTTTGGAACACGTCGACGAAGGCGGTCCGTCACCGGAATTGTTGTCGAATGCCAAACGTATAAAAAATGAATAAAACTTAAACATGCGTCTAAAGCAGAATTTAGATTCATTACCCTTGAAGATCGATGCGTTGATTCCACTACGGATCTTCTAGTCTGTCTCCCAACCTCGTTCGAACACTGGGTGGACGGCGCGCTATCAAATGTGGAGAAGGTTGCCTCAGTTTCGTCTCCTTGAAACCCTAACCGTTTTTCTCTATTTCGCGTGTGCTAGAGTTTCAGACTAAGGCCCTTTTTATATACTCTCCATAAGTTTCATGGGCCACACCAGGGATCCATTAGAAGGTATAGGGTTTGGGCTTCTTACAGGCCCAAATACTCTTATGTTCAGCACAGAACATATAATTTGGCCCAAGAACATTAATTCATCCCACTAGAGAATTAATGTTGCACTCCCGTCCTATCCCGAACCGAATCAGGGCTTCTATTAGACTTTATAATTCTCCGTGTTTAAGATATCACACGTCCATTAATTATTAAAACTTCTAACTACTTTAAATAATTAATGTCTATAATTCCTTGAGTAGTACCGCTCAACCTTGTTGTCGTACGGATTAAATCCACCTGCAGGGTTTAATACGACAATCCTTTATGAGTTTCCTCAAGGGGACGTCATCAGCCTAGATGTTCAGGACACAGTTCCCTAATGCCAATAAATAGAAATCATGCGAGTGATGTCACTACCCAAAATGCGGAGCGTGAAGAATCCACCGGATTCTCACCTATGGTACATCAAAGTAGTGAACAAGCACCCCACACATCTAAATATCACACTTAGGGTTAAGAATCATAATAGTCACCAAGACCTCCAATTCTTCATAACAATCATAATAGAAGAACATGTCTTATCTATGATTTATTCAGTACGCCACAATGCACTAGTATAAACTAATCACCAAGACAAGCCACTAACAAGTTTATACTACAACTTAAACCAATAATTGTGTCCAAAACTATCGCAGTTGTGAATATTGTTTATATCTTACAAGGAACTGACTACAAACTCACCACATCGTCTACAATGTATGATAAGCAGACATACAAGTAATCACAAAGAATGCAATAATGTGAAAAAATCGTTTATTTCAGATAATAAGGAAATCAAATGTACATCCATAAAATTCCACTAAAAGTTTACTTTATTGTATACACCAACACTTTTATCCAATCATCAATCATTTATTTTACAATATTATCACCATTACTATAAGATTTCAATCTAGACATAATTTCATCTTAGAAAATTACACGAAGTTTTCTTGAAAGTGTCATAGCTCAAGTTTCTACTCGACTAAAACTTGAGTTATTTAATCAAAACATCTTTATGAGATAATAAAAAAAGATAAATTATACATCTCGATCTAGTAACGTAAAATTTTAAAAAAAAATGTGTGCTAGCTCTTAATCTTGTAATTCTTAAAAAATCATGGAGCTTAGCTACATTATCTCGAAAAATAAGAACATTTAATGGTCAATATATTTGAGTCATACCCATAAAACGAGCAACCATTTAGTCACAAACTTTAACCCATGAATTTTATGCTCACAATTACATTAAAAAATGAATTATATGTGTAATTAACTAATTCACAAGTGAAATAAGTTCAACTAAGGTTCTCATTCCTATAGATACATAAGTACTCTCCTTGTTCAAATACTTCAATACTATACAAATTAAGAATCTACACGAAAAAAATGAGCTCACACAAAGTTTCAGAACAAAAAAATGAATGAATCGAGCTGAAACAATATTACAAGTGTGTAAACACACCGGAAAGACAACTCTACACGATGGAAAACAGTTCACAAGCATGGAAAAGTACGCGCCCAAATGCGCTTCCATAGGTCGGAAACAGATATGACGCGTTGACACGCACCTCCAAAGTTGTTGCATGTGCTTCCAGCAGCATGCACGCTCCTAGACGCGACAACATGAAGTCTCCACGCGCCAACACGCGCTCTCACATGTTGGCACTTGCCAGTCAACCCCGCACGTGACTTTCACGCTCCGTTGTGGTTGATATCTGTCCGTGAGTGATGCCTTTTTCGTATTTTTGCACAATTTAGTCACAAAAATAACTTATCCAAAAGTGTATGGGTTCATTATAGTATTGCAAGTATACGACCAAGTAGTTATCATCCAAGAATCTAGGAGAGCGTGGAGCCCCAAAACTATACGTCGGAATGGTGTTATAGAAGCTAAACGGGAGGATAGAGCAAATACCAATAAGAAAAAAAAAACACTAAGTAAACAACTAAAACTAACTCTCAAAGATGAAAGTGCAAGTGGAAGAATTGCTTCGGGTGTCTTCCTTATGTAGGATCACTAATGAATTAACGAACTAATCACAATAATTAAGCCTAATGTCTTGAATTATGCTAAAGGCTATCACATATATGTGTAGACCAATCCCTACCAATCCCTCGTGAGGCTCAGGTGAACACGTGCACTAATTAGCAGTTATGGGATCTAATTAGTACCACAAGCTCCTAAGATAATGATCCGTAAACACTTTCAACACGGTTACTAATGTTTACGACTCACCCTCTCACTAATCTCCTAAACGACATATATTCGATTAATGTCTAATGTTGTCGATCTAAGCAATCAACCTCCTCTCGGTTAAACTAATTACTATTTAACTTCAATTAATTAATCATGACTCACACCCACACCCCAATCATGCAAACACAACTCTCGTTGCAATTAACATAATCGAAAATGCTAGCTAATACGATTGACCAACCAATTAAATCATACAAATCACAACATTAGAAGCAATTTAATCAAGACATAAGCTAATCAAACAATTAATCCAAAAAACTCACTAATTACCCTCATAATTTCAACACCCAAAGCAACAAGAGATTACCCCATATCTAAATTAACAACTAGAATAAAACTCATATAAATTAAACAACAAAACATTAATGAAATTGAAATTACCAAACAATATTAAAATAAAGGAAATATACCACCTCTAGATCTTTAAATTCTCCAATACGTACAATAAAATAAAATACTCAATTGAAAACTATCTAAAAATGAAATTAAACTGAACAATTGAGTGAAAGTGTGGAGGGAAGGAGGGTTTTCCCCAGCTGCTCTGTTTTTGCCCCCCAATCCACTTGCCACTGCAATTAATTAGAAGGGTTTGACTATTTACACCTCCATTTTGGAGAGATGCACTCCCCCTTTCAATTTAATAATATAATAATTATGCAAAAAATCGAAAATACCCTTTTAGTAAAAGGTATGATACTAAATGCACCCCCTATTTTCTTATCTCTTCACCTTCTCCCAAACCCCACTCCCTCACTTTCTACAGAAGTTATCGAAAAAAAAAAGCAACTCTGAGCCACCACCATTACTTCTGACATCCAACATCATCCAAAAAAAAAAACTCAATTTTTTTTTTTAAATCTCAGATTTTTTTTTGAAATTTCGACAAATCAGGGTCGACCATATACATTCTCGTCGATAAATTGTCGTCGACGAGAGTGTATATAATCGACCAACAATTGTCAAAAATAAAAAACGACACATCAGGTTCGACCATCGGTGCGGGTAGGAGGTTGGGGGTGGTGTGGGGAGGGGGAGGGGGAGGGGTGGGTGGGCTGGGGGTGAGTGAGTTGGGGAGAGGGAGAGAGCAATTTTTTTTCTGCTATGCAGCAGCGAGAGGGAGAGGAGGGAAGAAGGAAAGAAGGAGAGGAAGAAATTAGAGTTTGGGGATGCATTTAATAAGGGGGTGTGCTTGGAAAATGTATTAAAATGATAAAAGGGGTATTTATGACAATTAGAGGGGGATGCATCTATCCTAATCAAATTTGAGGGGGAGTGCATTAATCGGGAGGAGTGTCCTTAAATAAATAGGAGGTGCATATAGTCAAACCCAATTAGAACAGAGTTGGACTTGCTAATTAATTATAGGGCGCGGCTAAAGGCACCCGAATATATTATGAGTACACCCACGAGAATTTTTTTTTGTCCCAAGGGTGATGCGAAAAGACGTATTTACCCCTCCTGTACTTTTAAAAAAAAACGCCGGATGAGTACACCCACCTCCTATCTAAACGCGGGAATACAGACAGTCATCACTTCTACCTAATTCCAAAACATTCCAATTCTGTAAATTGGATTTTGAGAGCGAGGATGGAGTCGAAAATGGTCGATTATGATGTAATAACTACTAGTCGTGGTGCTAAAGACTCATTTGTAAGTTATTTATCATGTTTTGAAAGTTTTTTTTTTTGAAAGTGAAAGAATTTTTATAGTTAGGGTTTTTGTGTGTTTGTGTTGGTGTTTATGCTTGTTTTTTTTTTTTTTTTGCGTCTTATGACTAGGGGTGTGCAACGCAACCGAACCGAACCGAAATTGAAAAACCGAAACCGAACCGAATTTCATTATAATTAACCGAAACCGAACCATAGTAAGATAAAACCGAAAATAACCGAACCGAATAATTCGGTTCGGTTTCGGTAAAAACCGAAATAAAAATCGAAAATACCTAACATTTTATATGAAATTTTAAATAAATGTCCAAATAATACAAATAAACATTTAGTGATTTAACAACCATTTAATATTAAACCTAATCTATCAATTCTCAACAAATTTTATTAAATCTAACATACTAATAGTACTAAACAAATAAATGAAAAACTAAGTATTAAACCTAAATGAATTCGGTTCGGTTTTCGGTTAACCGAATTTTTCACTAATAAAACCGAAACCGAAATCTAAGAAAAATGCTAACCGAACCGAAACAAAAAAACCGAACCGAATTCATATTTCGGTTCGGTTCGATTCGGTTTTTGCTCAGCCCTACTTATGACTCTATAGTGGTATGTTGTTGAAATAAAATGCATTTAGGACATACATTTTGACATTATGTATTGCATTTGGTCGTTTTCCAAAAAAACCCCTTTTCGCGACTGGTTCTGCGAAGAAGACGACGATGTTCGTGTTTTTTTTTCGGACATTGATGTGTTGTCCGAAAAAAAGACTGGGACAAATCTCTTTTGTTTTAAACTTTTTTTCGAACATAGCTCTTTTGTTTTGAACATTTTTTCGAACATTGTCCCAATGTTTTGAACTCTTTTTCGAACATGGCTTTGTTGTTTTGAACTTTTTTTTCGAACATATCTCTTTTGTTTTGAACAAATATTCGGACATTGTATAATTTTTTTCGTTTTGAATTTCAGAATTTGGGTGATGAGAAGGACGATGTTTGGGTTGACGAATATTGTCTAGAAGAGGAGTACGAGGAGTACAATGATGATGATGGGTGGGTGAAGGACTCTGTTATTGAAAGTGAGAATGATGATGTCTGGGGTCGTGAAATGGTTATGGACTACACGGACGTCTTCACGAATATGTCTTTGTTTGAGTCTCGTGACGCACTCTTGTCTTGGGTGCATAGTACGGGGAAACAACACAACATAATTATTGTTGTGAAGCGGTCGGATAACGGCCAAGGGACTAAAAAAGGTTGTATATTCTTGACGTGTGAGCGTGGCGGTGCGTGAAAAGAAGAAGCCTGCAACTCCTAAGAAGAAGAAGGCGAAGAACGAGGTGGTAGAAGAAAAGAGTGGAAAGGTTACGGGCACCAAGAAATGTGGGTGTCCGTTTATGTTGAAGGGTACAGAAGAATCTCAAATGCAGTGGAGATTGGAGGTGAAATGCGGTACACATAACCATCAAATATCCCGTTACCTTGAGGGTCATTCTTATGCCGGTCGCCTAACTACCGAGGAAGAGGACTTCGTAGTCGAAATGTCCAAATTACACGCTCCTCCTAAATCTGTATTGATGAGGTTGAAGAAGAAGAATGAGCACAATCACTCGTCTCTTCGAACGATCTACAATGTAAGGTTGAAGCATAAAATCCATCAATATTGTGGACGTAGTCAGTTGCAATATTTGATAAGTCAACTTGTCGAGCACAATTACTTTTATGCCACACGAAGATGTGAGAAGACAAACACTCTCAACGAGTTGTTTTTTGCACATCCCGTCTCACTCCAATTAGTGCATGCTTTTTCGAAGGTCCTCATGATAGATTGCACATACAAGACGAATAGGTACCGGCTACCTTATTTGGAAATTGTGGGAGTTGCATCGACTGGGATCACATTTTGTGTTGCGTTGGTGTACCTAATGGATGAGAAAGAAGAAAATTATCAATGGGCATAGGAGGTGCTTCGAGACGTGTTGGGCTCATCTTCTCTTCCCGATGTTATTATCACGGATCGTGAGCTTGCATTGATGAATGTTGTGGCCAAGAAATTTCCTGAAGCCCGTCATTTTCTTTGTACATTCCACACTGACCGGAATGTATTAGCCAACTGCAAGGGTGAATTTAAAGATGTCAAAAAATGGGAGGTATTCAACTCTCATTTCAACTATTTGTGGAGGTCCGATACCCAGTCCGACTTTGAAGAAGCTCTTGGAAAGTTCAAGTCCAAATTTCTGAAGAAGCTAGTGAATTACGTGTTGAAGAGTTGGATTACCCCTTATAAAGAGAGGTTCATAAGGGCTTGGACAAATGAAATTATGCACTTTGGCAACACCACAACCAACAAGTATGTTTATACTTTTGTCTTTATTTAAATTAATACTTTAATTTGTAAGTTGCCTAATGTTTTAAATTTTCTCTGATCAGGGTCGAAAGCCATCATGCCGCCTTGAAAAGAATGCTCTGCAATTCCTTAGGAAATTTCGAGACGTGTTGGGAGAAATGTCACATCTATTCGAGGCATGCTATTTTGCAATTAAAGCTTCCTTCGAAAAGAGTTTGAATGTTGCCCAACATAGGTTCTCGTTAAACGTTTTTAATTATTTTCGAGGGGTGGTGTCGTTTATGGCTCTAGAAAAGATCTTTGCTGAAATCAAGGTGATCAAACAACCCGGATTTGATCCTAAAGAGTGCCAACATATCTTGAGGAAGGTATACGGTTTGCCCTGTGGTCATGAGATCGAGGAGTATGTTTACTGTGACAAACCGATACCCGTGAATGTCGTTGATCCCTTCTGGAGAAAGCTGGATATGGAGCCTACCCCAACCACCACACCGGATGACCCTCCTACCACCACAACAAAAATCGGTTTGAAGATGCCGTAGACGATATGGCTGAGGTTTATAAGAGCTTCTCTCCGGAGGAGCAACTCATCTTCTTGAAGCGTATGAGGGAGCTTGCAAACCCCGAGACTACGACTCTTATTGAGCCACCCCCTAAGGAAGACACTCGTGGTCGACCCAAAAAAGAAGAAGAAGAAGTCCGATGCGTCCACCAAACGTGAGCTAAGCCTATTTGAGCTTGTAGAGAGTCAAGTTGTAAGTTGCTCGGTACAAAAGGAGCCGACGGTCATCATAGTAGATAACTCGCTCTCGTCCCCGTCCTTCCAAAAGAAAGGGATTCCATAAAAACAACCAGTAATTCTCAGCCCTTACATGTTTTTTTTGTTTGGTGTTTTGTAGATGGGTGTATTTTGGTGATTTGTAGATGGGTGTATTTTGGTGATGTGTAGATGGGTAATATTTTGGTGTTTTGTAGATGTGTAATATTTTGGTGTTTTGTAGATGGGTAATATTTTGGTGTTTTGTAGATGTGTAATATTTTGGTGTTTTGTAGATGTGTAATATTTTGGTGTTTTGTAGCTGTGTAATATTTTGGTGATGTGTAATGTGCGTAGGTATCCCGTCGTCGTACCCGACAATCCCAGGGAAGTGACTTCATCGGAAATTTACCGATCTCGCATCAACCCTACATTATCGATATCAAGAACGTAAAGGGTGATGGACACTGCGGTTTTCGAGCAGTGACTGGGCTTATGGGATGGGGTGAGGATGAGTGGGCGAGGGTTCAGATGGACTTGATGAATGAACTATCCCACAATCTAACGTTGTACGACAAAGTGTTCTTGTTGACTGATTACGTCCATGTTGTGCTTGAAAAGTTGAATTGCTTTACGGAATTTGCACATAAAAAACATTGGTTCGTATTGCCGTACATGGGATATCTAGTGGCGTCACACTATAATGTGGCGGTGGTGGTTCTTGATACACGTCTATCCCTTACGTATCTGCCGTTCAACAAAGAACCTCCTCAAGAACCGAGGAGTATTTGGATGAGGAGAACCATTTCGTCCAGGTATTTAATTGCATTGATTTATTTAAACGTATATGTTACATTAGGTATATATAACACATAAATCTCGAATGCGTGTAGGTTACGATGGGTGCTGGTCGCACTTTGCCCCCGGTCATTACTTTGTGGAAGCATGAGGGTCAACACATTTCAGACGGATGGAAAAATGCATATGCGTCCGGAGGAATTAATTAGATGATAGTGTGTGGATGTAATTACCATATTTTGTTAGTTTTTGTGGTTAAAAACTTTGGAACCATTTACTTTTGGTGCAATTTGTGCACAAATTATCAAAAAACATCATTTATAGATAATTAGTGTACAAATTCTTGACGTATGTACGTATGTTTAGAACATGTATTTTAAGCAACATTACAATGGATGACTGTGTAATTTAATTGCTCTATTTTTTGAATGGTTTATCGTGCTTGAATGAGGCACTACAATTGTGTTAAAAGTATAATATGGTGTATAAAACCTCTATTGGGATCATTTTTTTTTCGAAAATTGACTTTTGTTCGAAAATAAGTTCCCAACATTGGGCCAATGTTTGAAAAAGATATCATGTTCGGTACTTATTTTCGCACATTGAACTTATGTTCGAAACATTTTTCCCAACATTGGGCTTATGTTCGAAAAAAAGTTCCTAACAGTGGTCCAATGTTCGAAAATTACTTCCGCGAGTTTTACTTGGTCGAATTTCAAATCCAAAACTCTCTGTAACGAACTTTTTTTCGAACATTGGGCCAATGTTCGAAAAAAAATTCCCAATAAGTTCCCAACATTGGCCCAATGTTCGAAAAAAAGTTCCTAACATTGGGACCATGTTCGAAAATAAATTCCGCGAGTTTTACTTGGTCGAATTTCAAACTCAAAACTCTCTGTAACAAACATTTTTTCGAACATTGGGCCAATGTTCAAAAAAATGTTCCCAACATTGGGACCATGTTCGAAAATAAATTCCGCGAGTTTTACTTGGTCGAATTTCAAACTCAAAACTCTCTATAATGAACTTTTTTTTCGAACATTGGGCCAATGTTCGAAAAAATGTTCCCAACATTGGGACCATGTTCGAAAATAAATTCCGCGAGTTTTACTTGGTCGAATTTCAAACCCAAAACTCTTTGTAACGAACTTTTTTTCGAACATTGGGACAAATGTTCGAAAAAAAGTTCCCAACATTGGGACCATGTTCGAAAATTACTTCCGCACATACTACAATTGTTCGAAAAATTAGTAATGTTCGGCAACATATCTCGGACGTATATCATTTTTTCGAAAATTTGTTCCGTACATAGTGGGTGTCCTCATCCATACAAGATTTACAATGTGGGTGTTCTCATCCGAAATTAAAAAAACCATACTATAACATTATAAAAACCATATAAATACAACATAACATTCATAATGTAGTCAAGTTACCTTACATGTTATACCTTACATGTTAAAACACTAAAGTATCATTCTAATCGACCAAAACTACGATAATAAAAAACAACATTGTCAAGTTTTTGTTCAAAATGATATAAAACAAGTAACGCCTCAAGAACACCTAACCCTGTCCCGACCTCTTCCACGTCCACGACGTGCACTTGATGTTGACGGTGCCTCTTCTCCTACGTCATCCGAAGTTTGTCCACCGAGCTGCCTCACAACTTCTTCAATCTTTTGCATTACCCCATCCATTGTTAATGGCTCGTCGTTCCTCCACTTGTGCAACAGCAAGTTCAACTCGACCTTTGCAAAATCTACCAAGTGACATGACTCGGCCCTACGTGGAGGCTCACGAGGAAGAAGTCTCCTATTAGAAGGATTTGAAACGAAAGGACGACCGTTGGCGAGGTACCAATAAATATAACCATCACTACAATCCGAATCTTGGATAAAACGCTCACCAAGTCTATCCTCCGTAAGCATGTATGCGTCCCACGTAGAAAAGTACTCCGCCATAGCACCCCACACTAGCTTTGTTTTCTTGGATGTGGAACCGGTCCTCTTAACACGGGCAGCAATCGGCTTCTCAGGAACGGTTTGAACGTACCCAAATTGTCTAAGCACTCTATCCGGCATGTACGACTCAAAAATATTTTCGCACACAATGCACCCATGAAAGTAAGATACCTCATCCAATGGATGGTTTTCTCGTACGGGGCGATATGGATTCTAGTTAACCTACAACACAAAATTAAATAAAAAAAATGTGTATTTATCTTAAAAATAAATAAACAACACCAAATTAATTTGGTTAGTAACGTACCTCACTTGCTAGGAGGGTATCTAATCGCTCTCTAAAGCCTCTTACTCGGTCGACACAGGGGCTTGTATGAGCTTCGGGTGCATAACGCATCGATAGTGGATTCGTAAGGCCAAAGTATGGATTATGAGGCAGCAAGATCAAAGTAGGGAAGTGCTCATAAATCCAAGCCTACAAGTACAATATTAGGTCAATATCAAATGAAAAACAAGAAATATTAACCAACTTATTTAAAATACATTAATACCTCCAATAACGTAAGGTAACCACCAATATGCCTACACTTGAACTTTGACGCCATCCATAATTGTCTATACAAATAGGCAAGTGTTGCGGTACCCCAAGCATAGCTTGAAAATTCTGCCATATCGTCTGTATACTGCAACCACTGTACGTGAACAAGAGTACCACTTTTGTCCGGAAACAAAGTAGTCCCAAACATGTACAACACAAACGCTCATGCTGAATACAACACCTCGTCCTCATTGTCCGAGGACATCATGGGCGTAAAAGTCTCCCTTAGCCATGCTAGCTTCATGGAACCCCCTCGTTGCCCACTTAATGCTTCTTTGGCTTCTACTAATGATAAACCCACATATTTCATCAAATAATCTGAAGCCAAAATATGTTCATCGGAAGTAGACTACACCGGGAGACCATTAACTTTTAAATTTGTGATAGAGAGGACATCATCAAGAGTAATTGTCATTTCCCCGAAGGGCAAGTGGAATGAGTTGGTCTCTTCGTGCCATCTCTCAACGAAGGTTGTGATAAGGTTCTTGTTTGAATACTTGTAAGCTGCACGTCTAACATGAATCAATCTAGATCCTCTAAAAAACCTCCGCCAATGACGTCAATTATGTTCATCATCGAACTCCCAACTCAATAGTTTGGTCACATGACAGTGACACTTCAACACATCTCGCTCATCACCCAACCATATGAATTTGGCTACATGCTCTTGGAAGCTGGTGAGAAGGGGAGGTGAGGTTACCAATTGTCGATCAACCTTCACAACTCTTCTTTCTTTCTCTCCCTCATCATCTCCCTCCGCCTCTTTCTATTCCTCGTCCTGTCCATCTCCCTTATCATTGCCCTCATCCTTGTCTTGATCATCTACTTCTGCTTCTTGTAGAGTGGGCTCCGGTTCTTGTAGAGTGAGCTCTTGAGGGTTGGCCTCTTGTGGAGTGGGCTCTTGAGGGTTGGCATCTTGTGGAATGGCCTTTTGTGGATTGGGCTCTTGAGGAGCGGCCTCATCGCTAATATGTTGCTTCTTTTTCCTGTTGGAAGCAGTCGGTCGAGCTCTAATAACACCCTCTAGGAAAACATAAACAATACGCCAAAAATATGAAACAATTAGCTTACGCACGAAAAACATTCGTGAACATTCACTCCATGTTCGAAACTTATTCATGAACACAAAAACCATGTGCGAAAATTAAATCTTAACAAACAAGCATTGTTCGAAACTAAAACCAAAACAAACAAGCCATGTTCAAAAATTATACAAAAACAAACAAGCCATGTTCGAAACTTAAAACAAAACAAACAAGCCATGTTCGAAACTTACTACATATTCGAAACTAAAACCAAAACAAATAGGCAATATTCAAAAATTTTACCAAAACAAACCAGCCATGTTCGAAACCTAAACCAAAACAAACCAGCCATGTCCAAAAATTACTTCCGGACAACTATCACAGGTTCGAAAAACCAGTCCAAAACAGTTGATTCGTACTAAACCATGCCAATTAGATGCCTATTGGTTTATTTTCATCCTAACACATAAAAAATTGATACATTCTACACATAAACATGATTATAACACAAAAAACCAACCTTAATCAACACATGCATGAATTAACACCAAATTCAAAAAACAAAACCTAAAACCTACAACAATAAAATCAATGTTTCAATCAACAAAAACCAAAATTAAACATGCGTCCTCCTCTTCTTCTCAAATATAAGCAAGAAAAACTAACATTTAACCATTTTTGCAAAAAAGAAAAAAAAAATGCATCCTCTTCTTCTTCTAAAAAAAATCGATGCGCTCACTCTCTCTCTTGTTCGACGTCAATGGTGAAATGGAGTGGTTTGGAAGGGGGGAACGGTGCAGGTGAGAGATGGAGTGGGAGTGGGGGAGAAGGGTGGGGAATGGGGGAGAAGGGTGGGGAAGGGGTGAGAAGAGTAGAATGGGGGAGAAGTTTGGGGAAGATGGGAGGGGTGGGTGTACCGAATGGAGAGAATGGAGAGAGGAAGTGGGAGAAATGTTAAGGGCAATTTTGGGTTTTTCCACGTGGGTGTCCTCATCCATTTTGTGTGTGTTCTCATCGCGTGGGTATACTCATAGTATATTCGGGTGCCTTTAGCCGCGCCCTTAATTATAATGGAATTGGGCTTGCTTACAATTGCTCTCTTCTTAATGGGTTTGGCTATATACCCTTACAACTTTGTTAAGTATACTCCCCTTTCCCGTTTATTAATTTAATAATCATGTAAAATACCTAAACTACCCTCATACTAAAATGACACTACTAAATACAAACCCCCACCTTTTCAATTCTAAACCATAACCCTAATTGAGGAGCAGCAGCCGCCACCGTTGACGCACCTCCGGCCACCACCGCCGCGCCACCAGAAATTAAAAAAAATATTAGATTTTTTTTTAAATAAAATTTTCGACACTAGTTGGTCAACGAAAAACACTCTTGTCGACATTGGTTTATCGACGAAAAACACTTTTGTTAACAACTATTATCGATTTTTTAAATCAAAAATTTCGACAACTTATGGTCGAAAATATACATTATCGCGACAAATAATTATCGATGATAGTCCATATATTCGACCATAAGTTGTCAAAAAAAAATGGGGGCAAAACCTACAACGAGAAGGAAAAAAAAAAGAGGGGGCGACCGCCGCCGGCAGTGGGAATGAGGGAGGAGGGGGTAGCGATAGGGTGCCGTGGGAAGAAGGCGGCGGTGGCGTCGCTGGGCGAGGGGACGTTGCAGCGTGAGCATAAATAAATAAAAATAAAAAACCTACCTTACTTGGTCGATGACGGCGATAAGGGAGGTGGCGCGTTGGAGGGAGGCTTCGGGGCTGGCGACACTAGGCGAGGGGTCGCTGCTGAGCAGAAAAGAAAAAAAAACCCACCTTCGATTCGACGGCGCGCGGCTTCGGCGCTGGGAGGCGGACGCGTTGGAAGGCGGCGGCGCAGGGAGGAAGAAGAAGTGTTGGTGTGGTCCATGGCCGACATGCGCGCATAAATTAAAAGAAATACAGAAGAAGAAAAGGGGGAGGGAGAGGCGGCGGGAGGGGAAGGGGATGAATTTAGGGTTTAGAATTTGGGAGAGTGTATCTATAATTTGAATTTAATGGGTAAAAGGATAAATTAGATATTTCGTGGGGAGTGTATCTAACGTGTACCATATTAGGAGGGGTACAAAAATCCGAGGGTATATTTAACAAGGCTGGAGGAGTATATAGCCAAACCCCTTCTTAATTTTAGTGGTGGGTTAAGCCATCATTCATTAAGGTGGTGTTTGGTTTGGAATTGTGGTGGATTTGATTGAGATTGTGATGGATTGGATTGAGATTTGGATAATCCATGAATAGTACTCCCTCCGTCCGCCTATAAGTGTTACATTACTTTTTGGCACAAAAATTAAGAAAAGTGATTAAATAATAGATATAGTACAAGTGATGTGATTGAGAGAGGAGAGAGATAGAGAGAAAAAGTAAGATATAAAGTGAAGTGTAAGAAAAAATACTTACCAAAAAAGGTATGAGAAACTTATAGGCGGACGGACCAAAATGGTAAAATGGGAAGCTTATAGGCGGACAGAGGGAGTAATTGTGTGTAAGTTGTGTTTGGTTAAAGATTGAGAAATATGAGTAGATTTAACTTTATGTTACATCAAGAGTGATGTTATAATATTTTATTATTGTTAATAGTGAAAGAAAAGTAAGAGAGAGAAGAAAGTAGGAGAGAGAAGAAAGTATGAAAGAGAATGAGTTATTTGATTGTATAAAAATAGGTGTATTATAGAGGTGGATTGGTATTTGAATTTGTATTTGGATTGAGATAGATTGAGAGAGATTGGATTGGGATTGGGCCAATCCAAATCCGAACTGGCCAATCCCAAAACAAACACCGCCTAAGTGTTGCAGTATCACTCACGTGAAGGAGCCCCTCGATTTATCTTTTTTTTACAACTTGGGCCCAAACGATTAAATTAAATGGGCTGCAGAAACTAATTGCAAAGTCCAAATAATTTTAATGTTCAATATTTTTGAAACTCGTATCACTCCTTCAATTGACTTCATAAAACAATT
Organism: Galeopsis tetrahit; assembly: GCA_963675135.1. NCBI lineage: Eukaryota > Viridiplantae > Streptophyta > Magnoliopsida > Lamiales > Lamiaceae > Galeopsis > Galeopsis tetrahit. The sequence goes on along the minus strand of OY776119.1, from coordinate 48,308,322 downwards.
AAGGTATGCTTTACTCCAAAAATGCTCATTTTTTCTACAAAAATAGCAAATCAAACACTTTCTCAAAATCAAGTGCAATGAGCCAATTTAGTGTAAATAATTAATGAAATCCTATAATTAAGGAAAAAAAACTTAAGAATTTCAAGCAATTATCACACCAATCAAGTGACTTCCACACGCTACCCTTTGACCATCGTAGAGAATGTTTAGTTCTAATAAACTGACCCATATATTATCTGAAACTTTTTCAAAATTGGGGACATAATGTCTGAAATTTCAAAAATTCATAACTCACTTGTTCTTTATCAAAATTAACAAACTTTATATCAATGGAATTCTCATTCAACGTACTTTAACCCAGTAATAAGAACTGATCACGATTCATTATATATTGTTCGCAATTTTTGGTCAAAGATTTTGTAAATTTTCAAAGATCAATTTTTTTTCTCACAATCGATATGGAAAACTATGATTTTTTTATATCTCGTCTACACTATACCACACATGTACAATAAAAAAAAAAATTCAGTCTCTAATACCCCCGTTTAAAACAATTAAAATTTGAAAAATATAGACTATCCATAATTGCAATAAGTAATCAACAAATAAATTACAGACATGCTTTTTTCATACGAGAAATCAGCATACTGTATGTACGAGAATCCAGCACATTGGCTCCGATACCAATGTGGAAATTAATTGAGATTTTAGAACGACCAACCTCGTATTACAGTGGAATATATCTCGAATTCGTATGAGTTTCACATACAAACTATGATTCTCGTAGTTAAAATACGATTACATGAATTACTTCACGAACTGGTTCTTATTTTCACAGTAATGTCATAGTGTTTGAGTATCTATGTGTATGCATTTTGTAGAACTAAGAAAACCCAATTTTCTTATTATATTGTTTTTGGCTTTCTATTGTGTGAGAATGTAGCAGTGGGGAGATTCCTGAATATCCCATGTGTTGATAATGAGAGAGAACTTCAATAATTTTAAAATTGTGTTCTATTTTCAGTGTATTTTTTCACCATATGTTTGCCTTTCTCAGAAAGAAAGTGTAACAAAAATGGTATGCTCACAAAATCTCATGCTTTGAAAACAATAATCACTATCATAAACAAAGTAAAACATAGATCTAGTTGATACATGCTCTTAAAATCAAATATCGAACACAAAATCAATATACAAGTCATTATAGATGTAATATATGAAAGTTTGATGATCAACCTTTGTAGTTTTCCTCCACTCTTGTATAAGCTAGGACTATGACTCAACCTTTTGAAACTTCTAAGAGCTTAGGGTGAGGGATCCTTGACTCGAGTATCTATCATGGTTTAAGATTATTAGTTGGTGATAGAACTTAGGAGAAAGATGAAAAAAAAATGGAGTAACCCTTAAATTCAACAATGGTGGAGAGTCTCTGCAAGTCTTGAGCTCTTCCTATTGCTTAGATGGTGATAGAAAAATGATTTTTCTATTATCAAGAGGCTTCCAAAAATAAGAGGAGAAAAAATGGAGTAATATTTGAATTTTTTTATTGCTATGTGTACATAGAAACAAGGTGTGAGGGGTGTAGTATATATATAACCAAGAGTGGTCTTGTAAGATGAAGTCAAAGTGATTGAATTTGATGGGAGAGTGATAGGTTTGGTTGTCATGAATGTATGAGAAGGGAAGGGTGTTGTTAATACATTAGTTAACTTAGTAGATAAGTAATAGGAATAATGATTTAGTCCATAATTGATTCAGTCAAAGATCTTTAGAGATTTGTATATATTTTTCATATCTGTAATTACTTGTAGGTTACTCTGTAAACTATAATTGTAATCTTTATATATATTGAATAGACTAAATCAAATTGATTCAGTGAAAGATCTTTAGAGATTTGTATATATTTTCCATATCTGTAATTACTTGTAGGTTACTCTGTAAACCCTAATGGTAATCTTTATATATATTGAATAGACTAAATCAAAATCCTCAATTGAGGTAAAATATATTTTCTCTTATTCTTTCATGGTATCAGCCTAACAAGGCTGAGAAACCCTATAATTTTTTTTACCAAAATTCTCTTCACCATGACCGGTGATACACCTTCTCCTTCCACCTCCGTTTTTGATTCGACTCTTACTCTACATGCTATGACTCACCTAATCACCATTAAACTTAAACCCACAAACTATCTCATGTGGTATGGTCAAATCTATCCTCTTCTTGCCACTCAGAAATTTCTTCCCTACGTTGATGGCTCGCTGCCCGCTCCATCTACCAAGATCACCACTGATTCTGGTGATTCTTCTAATCCTGCCTACAATGAGTGCCTTGGCAAAGATCAAATAGTTAGAGTTTTTCTCTCGTCAACCCTAACTAAAGATGCCATGGCTGTTGTTGTTGGATGCTCAACGTCCGCTGCTATGTGGTCTACCTTGGCTACTGCTTTCAATCGGCCATCCAAGGCTATAGAGCTTCGTCTCAAGGACGAATTGCAACTTATCAAGAAAGGCTCCCGTTCTGTCACGGAGTATGGTGCCACGTTCAAGAATCTGTGTGATCAACTTCTTGCCATGGGTTGTTCGATCGACGATACTGACAAATCCCATTGGTTCCTTCGCGGATTAGGTACGGATTTTCATGGCTTTTCTACTTCTCAAATCAATCTCACGCCTCTGCCCTCATTCCCTGAGTTATTGTCCAAGGCCGAGTCGCACGATATGTTTACAAAATCGCTCGACTCCGCTTCTGCTTCCTCTCAGTCACCGGCTTTCCTTGCTCAGCAGCAGCGATCAAATAAGAAATCTGGTAATTTTTACCAGTCTAGTTCGTTCCATCAATCTGGCCGTGGGGGAAATAATTTTCATTCTAATTGTGGCGGTTATCCTGGCCGCGGTGGTCGTTCCGGTGGCCGTGGTTGTCGTTCCGGTGGTCGCTATCCCCCTAATTGCCAAATCTGTCGTGGTGAACATTATGCTCGAGTGTGCCCAAAACGTTACTCTTCTCCTCCGCAACAAGCCAATCTTGCTCATGCCTTTCAAAACGCTTGTTCGATAAATCAGAACTCTTCTGATTGGTATGTCGACATGGGTGCCTCATCACACATGGCTAATTCTACTGATGGTTTGGACTCCACATCGAACTACTCTGGTTCTGATAGGGTTGTTGTGGGAAATGGTAACACTCTTTCTATTTCTCATACTGGCTCTCATACTTTATCTCGTGATTTATCTCTACTGAATGTCCTCGTGGTTCCTCATATCACGAAGAACCTTCTTTCTGTTAGCAAACTTACGAGTGATAATCCGGTGAATGTTGTTTTTTCTAACAACTGCTTTGAAATTCAGAATCGGGTAACAGGGATTCCTTTGGCACGAGGCAGACGTGAAAATGGATTATATATTTTTGAGCGTGGTCATGCGGCTTTGGTGGCAACTTTATGGACTCGTCGTACACGTGCGTCTTTTGAATTGTGGCATAGTCGTTTAGGCCATGTTAATTTTGATACTATTAAGTTGTTGAACAAACTTGGTTTTGTGTCAGTTACTTATGTTTTACCTAGGCCTCTTGCTTGTTCTTCTTGTGAGTTGGCTAAAAGTAAAAGACTTCCTTTTATCAATAATGAAAAACGCGCTTTGCGTTTGTTGGATGTTATTCATTGTGATTTGTGGGGTCCGTCTCCTGTGAAAACTTGTGATGGTTTTCTATACTGTGTGGTTTTCGTTGATGACTTCTCTCATTGTACGTGGTTTTATCCGCTTCGTTTGAAATCAGATTTTTATGATACGTTTGTTAAGTTCAAAACTTTGGTCGAAAATCAATTTTCCACAACTATCAAACGTTTTCAATCTGATGGGGGTACCGAATTCACAAATAACAAATTGCAAGACCTTTTCAGAAATTGTGGCATTCTACATACCATGTCTTGTCCATACACCCCTGCTCAAAATGGCCGTGCAGAAAGAAAACATAGACATATTACAGAAACAGGGTTATCTATGTTGTTTCATTCATCTGTCCCTATGGAATATTGGGTTGAAGCTTTTGGTGCTGCAGTTTATGTGATTAATCGTTTACCCTCTTCTGTGTTATCCGATAAATCACCGTTTCAATTGGTATTTTCCTCTCCTCCAAATTATGATAATCTTCATGCGTTTGGATGTAGGGTTTATCCATTCTTACGAGATTATGCTGCTAACAAGTTTTCTCCTCGTAGCATTCCTTGTGTTTTCTTGGGTTACAGTTCCAGGCATAAGGGTTTTTGCTGTCTCGATACAATATCGTTTCGTTTGTATATTAGCAGGCATGCTCGGTTTGATGAGGAACATTTTCCCTTTGCACCTTCCACAAGGTCCTCTTCAGCCGACTCGTTGGATTTTTCGGCTTATAGGGATCTTGGTTCGGCTCCCATTTTTCCTTCGCCTTCGAGTCCAGCAGTGGTTCCGAAGAATTTTGCTGCTTCAACTCCTTGTTCAGCATGTCCGGATCTCACGTCTACGGCATCTCCGGCGCGCCTGGCCTCTCCGCCACCTTCACCACCGGCCTCGCCTTCGCCATTGGCCCCTTTGCCACCACCTGCTTCGGTATCAACTCATCCTATGCGAACACGTGCCAAGGATGGCATTTTCAAGCCAAAGTATCCTCCTTCATCTTCTTACTTGGCTCATAGTGGTTTTCTTTCCACTCTACACTCTTCTAAGGAGCCCAAGGGTTTCAAATCAGCTCCAAAATCACCTCACTGGATTTCTGCAATGGACGACGAGCTTAAGGCTCTTCATGCCAACAACACTTGGACTTTGGTCCCTCTTCCTGCTACTGAAAATGTTATTGTTCTAAATGGGTATTTCGTACCAAGTATTTGGCGAATGGTTCTATTGATCGCTGCAAAGCTCGCTTAGTTGCTCAAGGGTTTTCTCAGCTTCCTGGTTTCGACTACGATCATACTTTCAGTCCTGTAGTCAAAGCTTCTACTGTTCGTATCATACTCTCTTTGGCGGTTATTAATAATTGGCCATTACGTCAATTGGATGTGAACAATGCTTTTCTGCATGGTGTTCTTCATAAGCCTGTTTACATGGAGCAACCACCTGGCTACATTGATTCTGTTCGTCCCTCCTTTGTTTGCAAGCTAAATAAGGCGATTTATGGTTTGCAGCAGGCTCCTCAGGCGTGGTTTCAACACTTTTGTGCCTTCTTGGTAAGTCTTGGTTTTCTTGAAAGCAAATCTGACACTTCTTTGTTTGTCTTTCGCCAAGATCGTCTTTTGCTTTATTTACTTGTCTACGTGGATGACATTATTATCACTGGGAGTGACCAGTCGTTTATTGATCGTATTATTCTTCGAATTCGACGTGAATTTGCGATTAAAGACCTAGGGCGGCTGAATTATTTCCTCGGCTTGGAGGTAACTTATACGAAATCTGGTATCTTCTTGGGTCAGTCCAAGTATGCGCGAGACATCCTTCTTCGATCTGATCTTCTCGATGCCAAGCCAATGTCTACTCCACTTTCCTCATCGGAAATTCTTACAGTTGATAGTGATCCTCACTCCGATCCTACTGAGTTTCGTTCTTTGGTGGGTGCGTTGCAATATCTCACTATAACTAGGCCGGATTTATCATATGTTGTGAATACTGTAAGTCAGTTTCAATCAATACCCACTGTTGCTCATTTTCAAGTTGTCAAGCGTATTCTTCGTTATGTCAAGGGCACGCTTACATTTGGTCTGGATTTCACTCGTGGACCTCTCAATCTTTTGGGTTACTCTGATGTTGATTGGGCTCGTTGCCTTGACACTCGCCGCTCCACTTATGGTTATTCCATATTTTTGGGTCCGAATCTTGTCTCTTGGAGTGCTAAGAAACAACCTCCTGTCTCTCATTCCAGCTGTGAGTCTGAGTATAGGGCTTTGGTTAATGCTGCCTCTGAGGTTATTTGGGTCACGTTACTCTTGCGTGAACTTCATGCCATGCCTTCATCTTCACCACAACTCACGTGTGATAATAAGTTTGCGCTCTTTCTTAGCCAAAATCCGGTGGCTCATAAGCGTGCAAAACACATTGATATTGATTATCATTTTGTTCGGGAAATGGTTGCTTCGGGTCGTCTATCTACCCATTTTGTCCCCTCGAATCTTCAACTTGCTGATATATTCACCAAAAGTCTTCCGCGACCGCTATTTGAATTCTTTCGGTCCAAGCTTCGCGTCTCTCCACATCCGCTTTGCTTGAGGGGGGTAATAGAAATAATGATTTAGTCCATAATTGATTCAGTCAAAGATCTTTAGAGATTTGTATATATTTTCTATATATGTAATTACTTGTAGGTTACTCTGTAAACCCTAATTGTAATCTTTATATATATTGAATAGACTAAATCAAAATTCTCAATTGAGGTAAAATATATTTTCTCTTATTCTTTCAATAAGTTTGTAGGATAAGTTAGAATTTAATGCGGTAAATAACTTAGTTTATATTAAGAGAGAGAGAATTGAGATCATGAATAATTATAGATTCAAACATTTTAGTACTTGTAGTGTGTTGGAGGGCTAGTGGAGAAGGGAGAGGGCGGGACGGTCCGATTCTTATATGCACTCCTTGTTAAGTTTAATATTTCTTTCGTCTCGTTATAAAAGAAAAATCTCTTTCTTTTGGTATTTTAATTAAAAAATACGATAAAATAATAGATATAATACAAGTGATGTGATTGAGAGAGAGTGAGAAATTAATAGATTAATATGAGATAAAATGTAATAAAATTATGAATATAATACCAGTGATGTCATTGAAAAAGATAAAATAATATGTTAAAATGGAATTAGAAACTAACTAAATAAATGTGATTTATGAATTTATAGTTCTTCTAATAACTTTCACAACAAAAATTACGATCTAATATAAGATTAAATCTGAACACGGCTTAAGTGTATAAAAACCGCAAAAAACTAATCTACTATCTATGATCTCTCTATCTATTAATATCTAGAAAAGTTTATGTTGTATAAGAAGTTAGTATACTTCAGCATTCTATATAAAAAAAAAAAAGTAATACTTTGGCACAATTATAAGATGATGTTAATAGCCATAACTCCTAATAGGATGAATGCTCGTATGGAGATTGCTCGATTAACACATCCTCATATTTATGACTGTTGGATCTTTATCAATCTACATATTTTCGTGAGAAACGAGAACTAGATAAAGAAGAAATAATAACCAATATAACATCTAAGTAGGATGAACACTCACATAGACATTATACGATTACTACTCCAACTCTACACTGAATAATGAAGCCTTCCTTCTGTATTTATAGAGGTAAAAACGAATTTTAGAGGCTTCCGTGTGAGATCCTATTTTTTAGGATTTTAACCCTCCATAACTTGTGTAGATCCTTCTCCATGCTTCCATTTTCGTTTAAGATACTTCATGATTGCAACCGCATAATCTATGACGTTCTCCTTAATTTTGGAATCTTCTAACTTTCAAATTATTGTAAAGCCTTCTTAATTGTCAACCTGCATGTGACAACATTTTGAACAATATTTAATGTAACATCAAAATAAAAACTTAGACAAATTAGAAATGTCGAATTCCATATATTGTGATGAATGTTAAGACATTTAAAGTAATAACATCTACAATAAAATTTTGAGACTTGGTTCAGTTAATATTTAAATTCTTTTGAGATAATACTTAATTTTTAATCTTTCCCTGATTGTTAATTATTTTTATTATAAATAAATCCGTAAGTTTATTTTTTTTTTATTAAAATTTAGGAAATAGACAATTTATTTATTAAACTTTTCGTTGTAGTCAAATTTGAGTATATGATTATATTTCTAAGTTAAAATCCATTTGACTATTCATACTTTGAGTCGGCTGATTCTTATTTAATTTTTTTATCAAATAAATTTGGATTATTTTCGCAAAATCTACTTTTACAATTAGAATGCGACATGAATAAAGAAATGAACCGATTTAATAATAATCACTTTGAAAAGTGGCATTACGGCAAGAGAAATTATGCTCAACAAATTGTGTTTGGATTTTTCTAGTTGAATACGTCTGATTTACATTTTACATTCCACTTGGTATTACGTTTATTAGATCATTAACATGGGTAATTTTTTAGAGGTTGATCATTTTTTAAAATAATAAACATTAATAAATCAGATAATAAAGTACTCTTTCTATTTAATAAAATTTTGTTAACTTCTTTTTAAACATGCTTTTAAAAGAATCATATTTTAATTATAAAAAATATATGTGAAATAGTAAGTAAAAAATATTGATGGTAGATATTTAATTTTATTAATAAAATAGAAAAAATATTAAAAAATTAACTATTTAAATAAAATAAATATATATTTTTGTAAACCTAAAAATAGGTGAACAAAATTTTAGGGAGTATATTTTTTTACCTTTAGAGCTCTGTAAAGCATCTATTCTAATTTTGATATTTATAACGTTGTATTCTACCTTTTGAATTGCTGATATATACTCCCTCTATTTTTTAATAAGTGTCATTTGATTTTTTAACAAATTTTAAAATAAATGTCATTCTAGAGTTTTTCCTTTAATTTTGACTATTTTACCCTTATACATTTACCATAAATATTTTTCATAAATAAATTCCACAAAAATTGTTTATACCAAAATTAATTTGATTTATGAATACTAGCTACATTGTTGACCACATTCTTTATGAAACAAAATTTCTATATTAAAATTAGTATAATTAATGAAGGGTAATATAGACCACAATTTATTATCTTAATTTGTTGAAAAAAGCCAAAATGACACTTATTAAAAAATGGAGGGAGTATCATTTAAAAAATAATTAACTTTATATTATCCAATTTTATCATACCTATACCCTTTTTGAAAATAATACTATTCATACTAATTTATCTCCACCCTCCTACCCTCACTTATTTATCTACTTTGCCATTCACTTTATTCATAAACAACCATTTATTTATGTCAAAGTCTTGTATACACTCAAGTACATGGTGTACTTGAGTGGACTTTGACCAGTCAACAGCTGACCGTTGACTTTTAAAAAAAAAAATCGAATTTTTTTTCGATATTTTTTTTCGATTTTTATTTTGAAAAAGTGTATGTTAGTATATTGAAAAGTGCATCTTTGTTTTTTAAATGAAAAGTGTATGTTACTATATTGAAAAATGCAATATTGTTTTTAATGAAAAGTGTATGTTCTTATAACTGAAAGGTGTATGTTATTATAACTTAAAAGTGTATGTTTTATTAATGAAAAGTGTATGATATTATAACTGAAAAGTGTATGTTAAAAAAAAGAGTCAAAGTTTGACCGATCAACGGTCAACCGTTGACCAGTCAAAGTCCACTCAAGTACACCATGTACTTGAGTGCACAAGAGATACACCCTTTATTTATAAATGGATCTCACAATATCCATCATACCCTCAACTTATCTACTTTATGAATAAACTAATCAATATTCATTAAAATCCGTGCCCAAAGAAGTGGGCATAAGAAAAATTGAACGGAAGGAGTAATAAGAAAATACGTGTTCATAATTCAATAAAAAAAAGTACTCCAGAACAAATAAAACGATAGACGTATTCCGTAAATGGACCGTCCAAAGAAATTGAAAGCAATGAATAAAGATTGTCGTTTTAGGACAGCAGGTTGGACACATGTCCTCCATGTGAGGCCCACATATAATTGGGTATCATGGACACTCTCCTTTGCTCGCCACGTACCACTTTATACTTTATTTATTTCTCCCAAAATTTACAATCACCGCTTTTTCTAGGTCCCACTCTTACTCTATACTTGTAATTTACAAAAATGTACGTGATCATCCTGTGTAGGAGGAGGACCGTTATATTTAATTTTGACATATATTAAAATAGTGGTACTATAAATTATTTTCACATTTTACTCTTTTTGTTCTACAATGATACTTTTAATTTTTTAGTTTATTTCAAATTATAATCTTTTCAATATTAAAAGTAGAATTGTTTAAAATACATTTATTTAAGAATTCATATTTACCAACAAATATGATTCCATGAATTGTATTATGTTTCTTAATTTTTTTAATTTGTGAGAGTTTTTTTTTTGGATTGAGAGGGTATAAAAGTGGGAAAAAAAAAGTATTTTCTTCGTCCAAAGACTTAACTGAACATTTGTAAAAAAAAGTTCGTCCTTAATTTAATTGAACATTTTTTAAATAGAATTAAATAACTCATTTCCTTTTAACTATCCTCCGGTATAGTGGTGAGCATAACTCAAATTTTATCCGAAAATTGAACCAAACTGAACCGCTAAACAATATTATTAACTTTAATTAATCAATCTAACCCCATAAAAAAATAACTTTGCTGATTCAAATATCAATAAGAAACTTCTTGTTTAAAATACATGTAAACAATAAATGTAACATTAAACGAAGTACGGATGGAGTAAGAGTAAAACTCAGAATTTGAAACGTAAGAGTATATTTCTTCTGGTATATAGGTGTATGGGGAAGTCATTACTTTAAAATTCTAGATTTGAAACATCTGTATTTAATTTGAAATTTTAATAAGGTGGGACTTTACTTTGTATCAAATTAATTAGTTTTGGTAAGTTATTTTACAATGTATAAAATAGATTATATTTAAAAAATAATAATAATTTTTTAGGCAATTGTATGAAATCTACTCTCTCCGTTTTTTATTGTAAGGTGTTTTATACATTTTTTCTTGTACATCAATGTATGATGTTTTTGAATTTTTACTCGATTTATTCCAATTATGTTCCCCTTTAACTTTGAAAATAATCATAATTTCTAAATTACTCTAATTAACTAATGTGTGTTATAGAATGATATTAATGTAATTAGAAATCTCATTTATAATCTGAGGGTATATTTGTCAAAACATACATTTTCTTAATTCTAGTCAATTACTTAAAAAAAAAAAAAAAAGGAGGGAGTATAATTTTAAAGTTATAGGGATGGCTAAGTGGACATAAATTGAAAAAAAGGAAATTTAAAGAATACACATTTACATTACATACCTTAAAATGATTTTTTTTCTCTATTTTTAAAAAAGTTATTTTTCGTAATTTGGGAACTCAATAATCGTATGATGATTTGACAGCAAGAATAGCAGGTGGCTTAAGGCCGCAAGCAATCTTTATGAATTTGGTGACATGTGTTACGATTTATAACACTTGGAGCCACGGATTATATTTAATTTAATGTTGTGTAGTATATTAGGTACAATCCCATTTTAGTTACTTTCACTTCCTTCCATGGCTGGGTTATGGAGCTTTTCTCTCACAACACACTTCAAAAAAATGGTAAATGGTATCTGAATTTTTTTTTATTTTCTTGAATGTCTTCTATATATTGATTTTACAGTAGAATGCAATTTCGTTATTACAGTAAGTTTTTTGTTAGAGTAGAGTTAAAAAAAAAAAAAAAATTGTAAATGGTATCTGAAAATGAAATTTATTGTTTTTCTTGAATGTCTTCTGGATATTTATTTGACTGTAGAATGCAATTTCTTTATTATATAGAAGAATTCAATTTATTTTTAGTTTAACTTTGTGTGTTTCCAGCATTGATGGGTTATGGAGCTTTTGTCTTTAGATTATGGAAAAATCCCAGAATAGTTTTGAGCAAATGAAATCAATTTTGGTGTTCCACATTTTATTGTTGAGACGTGTCACATTAAAAAATAACTAAATCTGTTTACTAATTTTAATGTGACCTATGTGTGGATTTAGGTATCAATTAGACATGGAAGCAGCCACTGTCTGAAAGTGCAGGAATAGTTGTTGGATTAGTTGACAAAGCTATGGTGTATTTTCAAGATTTTAATCTGGGAAATTTGATTAGATTTTAGGTGATAGCAGCATAGAAAGAAAACGGCCGAGATGACCAATCTACCCCTGCCTCTTGCACTTGAAAATGGAGTTCCTAGGAAGGGAGTTATCGTGTCGAATTACGAAGAGTCCGATGATGGCAAGACTCTGAAAACAGTGAGAAGTTTGATATTTAGTGAAAGTGAAGATGATTTGAAATCCCTCAATGGAAATAGTATGTTATGCATAGAGCCCATGTCCCTTAAGAATGGTGAGGCTGAAGAATCTAAAAAAAGATTGTCAGATTCAGTTGTTAAAGATTGTGAAGAAAAGAAGAGATTTAAGGCAAAGTTAGGTTTAGATGTTCCACCTCTATGGGGCTTGACATCAATTTGTGGAAGAAGGAAAGAGATGGAAGACACAGTTGTAGCTTTGCCTAGCTTCTTGAGGATCCCATCTTCCATGTTCGGTAACATCCCCATTCTTAGTTCGAAAATGCAAGATTTAACTGCTCATGTTTTCGGTGTTTTTGATGGACATGGAGGTTCTCAGGTAAACCTTCTTGTTTCCCTCTTGTCAAATTAGAAATGTGTTTTGTTCAATGATACATTCTCTTGATCAGAAATAAATAAATATATATAGACAAAGTCTTGTATGCACCAAGCGTACCATGCAATAGATATGCTCAAAGAAATCCGGTTCAAACGGGCAAACCAGCGGTTTGGTTACAAAACCGAACCGAAACCTTATATAGAGTGGTTCGGTTTCGGTCAGAGATTTTCAAAACCGAAACCGATGGTTTGATCTGTTTTTTTTTTTTTTTTAAATTCAAAATCAACGGCTCAGATCAAGTTTTTGAGCATGTCTACTATGCAACTCAAGTAATTTTTTAAATGTTATTAGTTGTTTACTACTTCCTCTGTCTCTAAGTTGACTACCCATTTGACCTGGGCACGAGTTTTAATGTAAGAGTTGTTTAACACTCTATTTAAAGTGATAAAATAGAATGTGTTAGAGTGGAAAAGGGTATGAGAGTTAATTAAGTGTGAAAGGATAGGAAATGTTTTTTTTATTGTAGATAATATATTGTGTTTTTTGGAGGGGATAGATAAAGTGAGTTATTTCCTTTTAAGAAATGGGTAATCTAGTAAAAGATGGATAAAAAAGAAATAAAACAGGTAATCTAGTAAAAGACGGGAGTAAAAAGTATTATTTGTGTACAAGAAACTCATTCAATAATTTATGTGATAGGAGAATTTTGTGTGCATTATAGGTTTCTAACTATTGTCGAGACCGTATGCATCTAGTTTTAGCTGAAGAGATTGGTATTGCAAAAGAAATACCTGGTGATAGTAACTGGGAGCAACAATGGTTGAAGATCTTCCTCAACTGCTTTCACAAATTGGATGATGAAGTTGGGGGATTCTCTGTGGCTTCTCAAACTTCCCTCTCGTCTATCGCCCCAGACTCTGTGGGTTCCACAGCTGTAGTTGCTGTTGTTTGTTCTACACACATCATCGTTGCAAATTGTGGTGATTCGAGAGCAGTTCTCTGTCGAGGGAAAGTGTCTATGCCGTTATCTGTAGACCATAAAGTAAGACTTTACTGCAAAAATGGTCCCAAAAGAAATTTCTCATTGCACTTTTGGTACCTATGCTCGAGAATTGTCCTTACTTTTGCAAATGACTTATTCTTGTGGGACCACTATTGCAATTAACCCGTTGGTTGAATGCCAAAATGAAATGACAGCTACTCATTCGGTTATTGTGAGTCTTCCTAACCTTGAAACATTGTCTTGTTTACAGCCAAATAGTAAAGAAGAATGCACGAGGATAGAGGCTGCAGGTGGTAGGGTCATCAATTGGGACGGATATCGCGTCTCAGGTTTTCTAGCAGTGTCGAGGTCCATTGGTAAGATCAACATTTCGTTACTCATTTCTTCAAAATAAATGATTATTTTGTGCTACTAATTTCTTGATTAATCGATTCATTAATAGTTTGCTAGGTGACTAGTATAGCTCTTGAATTAATGAGAAACTACACTAGATATTAATGTTTGGTTGGGACAGAGTAGTATGTATCAGCAAGCAAACAATTTAAGCACGACGTAATAACTGCAATACAAGTTACGGCTCATGTATGTATCTGCTTGTATTGTGTTGTTTTAGACATGAAATGTGTACTATTTGATTCACTACCTATATGATGATTGCTATTCTACCCATTTTGATAAATAAAAATATTTTCTACCCGTTTTTTGTAACTGATGGAGTTTTTGGAACGAGCCCCTCCATTCCTTACAAAAATCTTGATTCGTTCCAGCTTTTTGTAACAAATGGATGGGGTTGGAACAAACCTTCCATTAGTTATAATTTCTTGGTGACAAAGTGGGATAGCTCAAGTGGTTAGAGCACCACTGCCTAGGCCTTAGGTCCTGCGTCCATTTTTTTTATTCGTTCAACATCTTGAAAATGGGTATTTCCGAGCATTGTCAGTGTTTACTTAAACGTGAAATGCATATCTCAAGTTCCGAGCATTTTCATAGATTCAATCCAACTAATAAATCTCCGATAAATTGCGAATTTGGAGAGTATCATTCTGATTGGAGATGAAAGTTTGTCCTTTTTTTGTTTGTTTGTTTGTAAGCAGGGGATAGATACTTGAGGCCATATGTGGTTGCAGATCCAGAAGTAATGTTTGTGGCCCGAGCAAAAGAGGACGAGTGCCTTATTCTAGCTAGCGATGGGCTGTGGGACGTAATGACGAATGAGGAGGCTTGCATTGTGGCAAGAAGGCGTATTATGCTATGGCACAAAAAGAACGGTCCCATCGTGTCCAAAGAAACGGGAAACGAGATTGATGCTGCAGCGCAAGATGCAGCTGACTACCTCTTACAGTTTGCGCTCCGACGAGGAAGCAGAGACAATATCTCAGTGATGGTGATAGATTTGAAAGCTAAGAGGAAGTACAAGAAGGAGACTTGAAACTCTTCTTTTTCTGAGATGATGTTGTTACTTTCATGATGAGATCCTCTGTTTCTTCTAGGTTAGTACCTTGTGTGTATCATGAACATCTACTTGAACCATCATAGTATCATCACAAGTAATACTCTCATTCGCTTGTTTGCACATTTGTCTTATTTATTCGTTTCACAATTGTTTCCAACCAAAAAAATGGCTCATACATAAATTTCACCCTCATAATATTCATATATTTACACAAGAGGGTGAGATCGTCCCACGGATCTCTTTCTTGTGAGACGAGTCTCCCTTGACCTCATATAAAAAACTGATAAATGTTTAAGTAAAAAGTGATGATCACTTTAGTTAAAAACATTTTCAGTTTTTACTTAAATATTATCACTTTTTTGGCAAACATAAAATCTTTTACACAAAATGTCATTATTTTTAATGCTTGTGCTAAAAATCTAATGAAAAGAAGAGAAGTAAAACTAAATCTGTTGAAAGTGCCAAGTATTAGTTATGATAACATGTTCAAAATATCATTTATGGATATACACATTTCAATGGTTATACACGTCCATTAAAATGCAAATACACTAATCTATAATACTATTCCTAACCATTTTATTTACCATTTTATCCATACCCTCAATGGTTATACACGTCCATTAAAATTTCATTTTTTTTCTTCTTCCTGTTTCCTTAAAAAAATGCAATTTCTTCCCTCTTGCTGAACTTTAATTGTTGGACGAACAAGATTGTAAGGTGTATTACTTTGGATGAACACCATTGTTATTAGAGATGTCTATCGTGTTGACATAGGACCAGTCTTACAGGACTACAGTCTACAGGTTAAACGGGTTAGGAACTTAATCGATTCGTTTTAACGGTTCTACAATTGTTAGGACCTAACCCTAACTCTAGCAGGCCACGAGCTAAACGAACCACTAATGAGTTACGATAATTTATTTTAAAATTGACACATTCAACAAGCAAATAAAATAGAACAAAAGTATGACTAAAAGTTTTAAACACATGCCAAATAAAGCTAAACAAATTACAAATACCATAATTTAATAAAAGTTTTCACTTTCTTGAGTCTCTTGCATCATTCGATCATTCCTTGAACAAAGACAAAGTATCATCTTCAAACACATCATCTTCTAAAACATGCAAAAAAAAAAAAAAAAAGTTATTTATAAAAGTTTATGTAATTATAATAAATAAATTATATATGAAATAATTATAATATTACGACAACATAGACGAAGTATCATCTTCAAACACATCATCTACTAAAACATGCAAAAAAAAAAAAATTATTTATAAAAGTTTATGTAATTATAATAAACAAGTTATATATAAAATAATTATAATATTACCGACAACATAGTCTTGTAGCCAACTACGAGTGTAGATAAGAGCTTCCACATGGCGTCCAAGAAGTCGACTCCTATATTTGTTGAGAACATGAGTCTCAATGCTAAAAGCAGATTCAGAAGCGACTATGGTGATTGAGACACTAAGAATATCGCAAGCCATAATCAATAATGTTGGACATCGAATTTTATTATTTTTTCAAAACTTCAACACTTTCAAGTTTGAATTGTATTTAAATTCAAGAGGTGGATCATCCAAATACTGCTCCAATTCTAACTTTTCGTCACTTTATTTACTCTACCAATCTTCCTCAACCTACATAAAATAAGAGAAATTACATCAAAAGAATTAATACTTGAATAAATAATAAAAATTTAAAGCAAAAAATAAATTAAAACATAAAGACTTACTAAAAAGAATTGAATTATGTCTTTTCTTTTCTTTTTCCACTATGCATTGATGTTGTACGTGATGATAAAGTTGAAGAGTTTTGATGACAACTTCCATTTGGTTCATTTAAGGATGTCAATCTTACATAGTCACTAAAGCGTGCTTGCAATTTACTTCTTACACGATCAACCTTCACTTGAGCTAAATTAGGATCAAGTTGAGAGTAATAATACTTGATTATTCCTAATTTTCCTCGAGGGTCAAGCACAACCCCAAATACAAGCACATTGCTATAATCACTCCAATACTTGTCAAATTTTACTTCATTTTCATAGTCATACTCCTAATGACTTCATCTTCACTCGCCACATTCGATTTTAAGAAACACTCTATTTCCATACTTGCATAAAATACAAGTTGGATGTGGGATAAGATGAACCAGAAATCATATTTGTGATCACGAAAAATGGACGCAATAACTCACACATTTTCTCCCCCCTCATCCACTTTTCATTTGTTGGAGCAAACGTAAACCCTTGATCATTCAACTGAAGAAAACTAAAAACACGTTTGTATCTAATTTCACTTTCAAGCATAGTGTAAGTAGAATTCCATCTAGTGCATACATCCATGCGCAACCCAATTTTAGTATCAATGCCACCAACTTGAGTCACACATTTAAGAAAACTTTTCATTCTTTTAACCCGTTTGAGCCCTTGAAAAATTTGATACTTCGTTTAATATTTTTTAAAGCTTCATTAGCCACTTTCAAACAATCTTGAACTATTATTAAATTTAAAATATGAGCGTGAGATGAAAAAATTCACCATCGCATAAAATACTTTTTTGTAAAGAAAGTCTTTCTTTCAAGTTATCTTGCATATTATCATTGGCACAAGCATTATCCAAAGTAAGAGAGAACGTCTTTCTCATAATCAACATCATCACCATCTATATTTTCATAATCAATATTTTTACCTTTCTCAAATCAACATCATCACCATATCTATTTTTATTGGGAGGTACTGATGTAGAACGAGTGGCGTTGCAATTTCTGAAGAAACGAGAGCATCCGAAGAATTTCTGAATTCTTGAAGTTTTGAGAGCCGGAACCCGATTTTGATGTGTGAGCACACTTTTTCGGGTGGAATCGATGCTACGAGTCAAACACACAGCTTTGCTGTGACGTGTGACGCTTTTTGGCCAAATTCCATCGTTTGAGGGGTCAAAAATGCGTTTTACTGTTTTTTTGGTGTTATTTTTGCAATTTTTAATCGTTTTGGGGTTTTTCTGTAATTTCTGAACTTCGTACCCTAGGGTTTGATTTTTATTCTCGTTTTCCAGACATTGTTGAGTAGTTTTTGAAGATTGAAATATTATTGAAGAATTATTCTTCGTTTTATCAAGATTCGAGTATTCTGTGAATCAACGATTCTTGTTATTTGTTCTTTGATCACGCACGCTGCATCAGGTACATCACTAGATCCCAAAATCTCTAAATCATTCAAAACCATATTGTAAAATGGGGAAAAGTTACATATTTGATTTTAGGAATTAAAAAGCAAAAACAAAAAAGAATCTTAAAAATTAAAATAATTACTACAACAGTAGACACGCATTACGAATACAACATACTAAACATATTAATATAGCATACATATTTGAAAAATATAGCAAATTATACATATTTAAATAACACAACAAATCATACATTTTAAAATAATTACTTTTCTTCAGTCTTCGTAAATCAAGATTTAAGGTCGCAATTGGCTGCTGCTTCAAATCTTCAATAATGGCGGGTGCTGCTAACATCCATTAGAGAAACCTAATTTGGTAGTATTCACATTCTCACCATATTAGTAAATAGTACTCCATCTATTCCATAGGAATTTGCACACTTTTTATAAATGGATGTCCCATACCAATTTGCACACCCCCATAAAAGAAAATATCTTCATAACCCCATCCTCAAAATATACTCTTATTTACCCATATGACATTACTTTTCCACACACAATCTACTTTTTACTTTACTTTATTCATAAAACTTTACAAAACTACCCCTCAAAACATCACTCATTACACTTTTTCTTACACATTTCTTAAATTGTGTGTCATCCCAGGTGTGCAAGTTCCTATGTGACGGAGGAAGTAAAATGGATTGGTAATTGGTAATGAGCGCTAAGTACTTGTTATGATTAAGGTTTTATAGGCCAAATGGTCCAAAATCGATTTATTTGCAAGTTATTTATAATAATAATAAAAAAAAAAGGTCGGGCTAATCGGTCCAGATAAAAAAAGCTCGAATTTAAATGGGTTTACGATTCTACGATTCATGAACTCTAACTCTGCATTTTTAGGGTTAAATGGGTCGGTCTGTTTAACCCGGACCGGATAAACATCTCTAATTATGGTGGATGGAGGAAGCATTAGTTATATAGTTATTAGCAGTAGGGGTGTGCACCGGTCCAAAATCGGACCGGACCGGGACCGGTTTGGACCGGGACCGGAATCTTACTAAAAGGTCGGACCGGAGACCGGACCGGAATCTATCTGGTCCAGACCGGACCAGACCGGAAAATTCCGGTTGGACCGGAATTGTTTTTTTTTTTTTTTTTTTTAATTTTTTTTTAATTTATGGAAGCAAGAACAAGATTGATGAATTTGTGTATGAAAATTAAAGTGTTTGCTCTTCATTACGTCAATGTGAATTTTATTTACATTGTTATTAATGATCTTTTGACCCAAAAAATAAATTAAATATGTTTGTTAAATTATATATTTGTAAAAAAATGTAATAAGATCTCAACACATTACTTGGTTTTGAAAAATAATTGAGAGTGCATTAGTAAAAAAATATAAAATAAAAAAAAAAAAAAAAATCCGGTCCAAACCGGTCCGGACCGGAAAATTCCGGTCTTGGACCGGACCGGACCGGAAGACCGGAATCCAAAATTTCCCGGACCGGAATCTAACCGGTCGGTCCGGTCCGGACCGGTTCCGGTCTTTTTTCCGGTCCGGTCTTTTTTTGAACACTCCTAATTAGCAGTTAGTTTAGATATATTATTGAATATAAACAATAGTTAAAGTGTTAGTTAGTTTAACAAAATATACTTTACTTTCTAGTTTTGTAAACTCTCTCTTTCACTCAAATTGTAAAAAATCATCTTATTTTATGATTCAATACAAATGATCAGTTTTATAATTTAATACGGTATCAAGCTTTGTCTAGGACCCTTCCAACCATGGGGATAACCTAATGTTAGAAGCATTTGTCCACTGAAGGACCATGTGTATCACAGTGAGAACAAACTAATGACTTCTTTTTAATTATGCAAAATTTAGCATTTCTAGCCAACATTGTTATACTATCAGATTGTGTGGCAGGTATATTCAACAACCTCTGACTTTCTTCTTGCAATAAGAGTAAATAAACCTTGGTCAGTGGTGAAAAAGAAGATTACAAAAGAAATTGGGATCGAATAGCAAAATATGAATCATCTAAGCCTATAAGAAACTTCATAACCGCATTATATTCTTAAGTCTTACTCATGATTAGTTCATGAATTTTGCGAAGATGAAGAATAGTCCAACTACTACAGATCATCCTGCAACTGAGGCTTTCGTTCACTAAGAATCAAAAGAAATAGGTTTACAAAGTTGTTTTAATAATGTATCTACCACTGAATTTTCTTTTATCATAGACACAGGTGCTATAGATCATATGATTTGTGACATTACTCTGTTCACTACACCACCAGCATCTTCTAATATCAAAATAAATATTACCAAATAATGTTATTGCTACAACAACATTTATAGGAAATATTGTATTAAATGATTCATTAACCCAATATAATGTTCTTTATGTCCCAAATTTTACTTTCAATTTATTATTATTCATCCCCGAAGGATAATTTTGTATCATCCAGCTTGAGCAAGACTCCAAAGAACTAAATGAATCCATCAAAAATTATGTGTATCATCCAGCTTGAGCAAGACTCCAAAGAACTAAATGAATCCATCAAAAATTATGTGTTGGCTATGGGGTACACTTATAAATAAAGCGATTGTGTTATGAATAAAATGAATGATAATGTGGGTAAATAAGTTATAGTTAGACGGTGTAAATATAATAATGTGAATATTATTATTTTTTAAAAGGGAACAAGTATAATGAAATTTTTTTTTTGATGGAAGTTAAATACTCTTCCCCTCCCCATGACTCGAACCCAGGACCTAATGGAAGTTAAATACTCTTCCCCTCCCCATGACTCGAACCCAGGACCTAAGGCCTAGGTAGTGATGCTCTAACCACTTGAGCTATCCCACTTTGTCAAGTATAGTGAGTATAATGAAATTTGACAACTTGAAAAGAAAGTGTAAATAATGAAATTGAAGGGAGGAAGTATTTTATTAACAAATGAAGCAATGATATTGATCTAATTTGGAACGTACATGATATTGATGAATCTAAAATGTGATATAAATAGTATAATTCTACTTGACTTCTAAATTAATAATTTAAATTTAATACATACTCCCTTCGTCCCGGTGAAAGTTATTCATTAGCTTTGGGCACGGATGTTAAGAAATATGATAGAATAAATAAATATATTAGAGGTAATGTAATTGAGAGAGAGAAAAATATAATGAAATGTGAGAGAGAGTAGTTTGCCAAAAAAGAAATTAGTAGTTTTCATTGGAACAGACGAAAAAAGAAAGTTAGGGTTGTTTGCAAATAATAGTGATTGATTTAAATTGATTTTTATAATAATATTGAAAGTGGACAGTGTTTTAAAATTAAGGGAATTTCACATAAAAGGTCTTTCCACCTAGTGTTTTTTTAAATAAGGACCTGGTTTAAAATAATTTTAAATTAAGGACAAAATGTAACATAAATATACCATCATGCCCTTACTATTTAATTTTTGAATTAATCTAGAGAAAGTCAACTAATTTTAAATTTTGAATGCAAATCTCTCACCACATCAAATCCGTTAATTACTAAGTCTTCCCAAATTTAAAAACGTTGATTACTTACCTTCCAAATTTAAAAATTTTCCTCAAAACTCTGAAATTCAAACTTAATGATCTACATACCCATTGTCACTTATATTCATTAATAATGAATAACATTTTTGCTCACTTGACCATGGTTGGAAAATTAATATAAAATCAAAAACTGCATAATAAAATGAATAATGCAGAACAATGAAATATAAAACTGCATAATAAAATGAATAATGCAGAAAAAAATAGTACGGTGTCTTCATATTAGAATGTGATTATGCAAAAATACGTATACATATGCAAAATACGATCTGCATTATCCCTTGACCAAACCAATAACAAATAATCATGAACTACATTTCAGCAACGCGCACGTAAATCATCACAATTACACGAAAACAGAGCAATTGAACCTAAATTAAAATCATCTCAAAAAATCCTAAATTCTCAGCAAATTACGTGTGTATGTGTGGAATTAAAAATCATACGCTTGACAAAACTCTTCATCTGACCAGATTAATGGTTCCCATGTTGACCATACGCTGCGTCGCCCCACTCCTAGGCGATAAAATCGTCGTCAAAGGCCCACCTCCGCCTCCTCCACCACCTCCGAAATTTGGACCTTGATGGGGAAGACTACTGTATCCATAATAAAGAAATCGGTGAAGTTTGAATCCACTAGGAATATAAAGAAACGATCGCGTGGAAAGTCTCTTGATCATGTGCAGTCGAAAGAACAGATCGAGAAAACAATTATGGAAGAGCAAAGGAGACGAGACCTTATAGCCATGGCCGTCGCTGAAAGAGAGGAACAAGCCTCTAAGCATCACGCTGCCGATCGTGAAGCCCTAATCTCGATTCCAATCCCTAAAAGCAACAAGCAGTCGATCGAAGAATCTGACTGTGCAGGAAATCTAAACATTGATTTGGATTCTGAGAGTGCAATTAATTATCAAAAGGAAGGGTTCGTTGAGGCAATATACGATTTCGTTGTGAAGAAGGCGATGCAATCAACTAACGTTACCTTACGCAGCAGAAACTTTGATAATGATGATGATGAGCGCCTGGATCAGGTAACATTTGTCAATGTTGATAATCAAGTGAAGAGGTATGTGGTTGAATCTATGGCGAAAAGGGTTGAATCTATGGCGAAAAGGAAGGAAGTTACGACTTCTTCCTTTAATTATTAAATTAATAAATTAATCTTCAAATTTAAATGTAAGGGCATAAATGATTTTTAACATATGTTTTTGTCCTTTTTTAAAAAGATCCTATGAGTTGTTCTTTATTAAGAAGGTATATGTATAAATTGCCTTTTTTATAAAAATTCTCTAAAATTAAGCAATTTTAATCAATTTTGTATATGTTGTGATGTTTGCAAAACAAATAGTTTCTTTATAATTTACAAAAACACCTTTATTACATTTGGATAAGTAATGGGTAAACATAAAATATTATTTAAATTGTGAGGGCAAAAATGTAAAATTGGTTACTACAATGATGAGAAGCACATATAAGCTATTAAAAGTAGTTGGAGGGGTGCTTCACCAAAATCACTTTTAACAACTTAATTTAATCACTTATGTTACCAAACACTTCAAAAGCGATTATATTTTTAAAAAGATGTGCTTTTAAACATATACTAGTGTTTGCAAACACCCACTTAGGTAACTTTTACTGAGATGGAGGGAGTATTTAATTTGACGAGTTTAATTATTAGGAAGGACAATCCTATAGACTTCCCTCCATTGAAATTTTAGACAATACCATTGAATAGATTAACTTAGCAAGGAACCGATAATTAAATAGATTAACTTAGCAAGGAACCGATAATTACTCAATCACTAACAAAATTTCCTTAATTGAATAACTACCTTTCGTATCACAATTGTCAATTTATTTTTCATTTCTTTCCAGAAATAAGAAATTTGTTGCAGAACCATTGCAGTTTCTTCGGCACATATGCAAACAGTTAATATTATTTTCGCATTTATTCTGACTCAAAATTGACATATGCAGAAAATTATCTGCTTCCAAAGATATACATGTTATAATAATATTATGACAAATATGAACAATTATATGTAAAATATTATCTGCTTCCAATGATATTCATAATTTAATTCGAATATTTACTTTTTTTATATATTACATTATATATTTTTATATTTTGATTTTAAACTCTTTTTTTTTTTTTTTTTAATATTTAACATCAATATAAGACTCATGAAATGTTTATATTTCATTAAATAATAAATTAGTTAGTATACTTTTCTTTATTTTTTGTTTAAAACGGTTTTCTATCCAACTTATTTAATTTTGTCCATGCTTGTGCATAAACGGTTTTTTTAGTTACCCAAACGATAACATTAAGTCAATTTTATTTAAAATTAATTCTTGGTGGGAGTTACTCCTAATTTAATGGAGAAGTTATAATTAACATTAACATGATAATCATTTATCATTAATGTTTTATTGATAAATATAATTTAATTCCAATATTTACTTTTCTTATATATTACATTATATATTTTTATATTTTGATTTTAAACTCTTGTTTTTTTTAATATTTAAGCTCAATATAAGACTAATGTTAAATGTTTATATTTCAATTTATTTAAAAGTTTAATATTATGAGTAAATTTTATCTAAAAACTCTTTTATATATATTAATTATAAATAAATATAATTTATGTCGAACAAATTTGTTGATGCCGAATATTTAGCTTTTTTATATTATATTATATATTTTTTTAGGGTATAACACCATAATTATTTAATAATACTATGATTATATTAATTATAAATAAAGATAAACTCGTCGATTTTGCATATATTAAGCACATATTCAAATGTGCATTTCTTTTTAGCATGTCGTCAAGCATATATTCTGTTAATCAATAAATAATAAATTAGTTAGTATACTCTTCTTTATTTTTTTGTTTAAAACGGTTTTCTATCCAGCTTATTTAATTTTATTACAAAAAGATAAATTTAAGTCAGTTTTATTTAAAATTAATGCGCAGTAGAAGCTACTCCTAATTTAATGGAGAATTTACAATTAACATGATAATCAACTATCATTAATATTTTATTGATAAATATAATACGAATTATATTAATTGAAATTTTGTGTTTCTATTTGTAGTTTCTATAGGTGAGATGACTCTTAATCTCATTTGAATAAAAGTTTTTATTTGTAGTTTCTATAGTGCACTGTCTGATTTAAGTACTCTTAATCTCATTTGAATAAAAGTTTCTTTGCTTGATAAAAAAAAAAAAAAAAGGTGAGATGACTCTTATAACAACTTTCCCTGATTTGATTATTCAGTGCAGTATAATTTGGTATAGTTCAATACGGTTAATTGAATAATATTCTGACCTGTTCTAAAAAATGTTAATCTCATTTGAATAAAAGTTTCTATTTGTAGTTTCTATAGTGCACTGTCTGTTTTAAGTACTCTTAATCTCATTTGAATGAAAATTTCTTTGCTTGATCAAAAAAAAGGTGAGATGACTTTTATAATAACTTCTCCTGATTTGATTATTCAGTGCAGTATAATTTGGTATAGTTCAATACGGTTAATTGAATAATATTCAGACCTGTTCTAAAAAATTATTTACACGAGTTTAATGTAAGAATTATTTATTGGTATTAAATGTGATAAAGTGATTTTTTAGGAGGGATATTGATGCAGATAAGTAAAGAATATACGAAGAACACAAAGAACTGTGATCTGTTGATTCCATGAATACTCGAAAAAGTGACAAAACTCATATACGTTGATTCACGAAGAATACCGTAAGAGAGATACCAAGATAAACTCTCATATTTTTTTAATCAATTCAACTCCCTAATAACAATTTAAAACTTATTTGTTTATAATATGAAATACTTGGAGAATAAGAAATATATAAATACTAAATATAATGAAATCAAAAAAAATCTTCTAAATATAAGTATAAATATCTAATTAAATATTAATATTGATTTTCATCAATATTTTTAAAAATTACTTTTTTTTTTAAATAAAAAATGTTTAATTAATAATAAGACAAACTTTTTTTACAAATGTTCGAATAATAACTGAACGAAGGGAGTGTGTTTTATTACTCCTAGATACAAACTCCCACCACATCCTGCTATTAGATATAAACAATTTCCCCTATTATTATCATATACAAAACCAAGGGCGGAGGTATGTAGTGGCTAAAGTGGGCTATAGCCTCATTTTTTAAAAACTTTTTTTTATTATATATATTACATTTAAAAAAAAAAAAAAAACTTTCAACCTCATGCATTTCCACATAAATAGGAGAGATACTCAATCACTAATTCATATTTATATCTGTTAAACTAATTTTAAAATATACATACTTACTTTATAAATAATTTTATTTAAATAACAAACCCTAAATTAAATCCTTCAATTTCAAACTTATTACTTTCAAATAGATTTAATTAGTGTCTTTAACAATGCAATAGATAATTAGTTGGCTAAAATTAATAGTTGATTCAAAAATGTTACTCCGTACAATAAATTTTTTTAATCTTAGTAATTCTTTAGATCCCAATAACAACAACGTTAGGTTGTTTAATGAATTTTTTTTTATGATTTTGCCAACAAATTTTATTTTGATGATTTTCAAAATCAATCAAAATCTAAAGTAAACGACAAAGTGTGGGATAGTTCAAGTGGTTAGAGCACCACTACCTAGGCCCTAGGTCCAAAAAAAAATCTAAAGTAAACACGGAGTATCACTTTATGGGTGAATTTTATCGGATAAAAAATTGTAGGGTTCAACTTATGTAAATAATTATTTTTTTGTACTATATTCATTTTACACTTTCAGCCCATCCTAATATTTTTTTCTGGCTCCGCCCTTGTACAAAACACATATCTAAAACAATTTTTTAACCTTACATTGTATCGAATATCCGACCAATATCCATTATCTTTCTACCCTTCCTCCTTTTTTTTTTTCTCTATCTCGACAATTTACTATAAATATAATACTATACTTCTTGATTATTTTCATATGTAGATGGACACACATATTAAGAAAGTGTAATAATCCCCTTATATACTAATAGGGAGTTTAAATTGATAATGTGTCGTTTTGTGGTTAATTTGGTTTATGTGTCATTTTGTGGTTGATTTGGCTTATGTGTCATAATTTAATGAAGTTGTAAAATTTAAAAAGTATGATGTGTAATTAAGTTATTGGTTGAGTAAGATATGTTTCATAAACTCTTTCCATAAATTATATTCTTATTATTCTTATTGTAGTATTCATTTTTTATTTTTTAGTTTGATTTATTTTAGAACTATTTAATGTTCTTCTGAGTAAAATACAATCTAAAATTTATTTTTATTGGGGTGTACAATTCTTCATTTAATTAGTTATTAAATTGTATTTTATAATTACTTTTATCTTATATCTCAAGTAATTTTTTTTGTAATTATTTTAAATTTATTATAAGTTTAATGCATTTAAAAAATAGAGCTCGAAAATATATATGTAAAACTTATTATATAATTTTATACATAATATTTATTATATAAATAATTATATTATTTTACAAGATTAACAAATTTGTTATATATACATAATACACTACTTATATAGTATATAATCCCCTTATATACTAATAGGGAGTTTAAATTGATGATGTGTCGTTTTGTGGTTAATTTGGCTTATGTGTCATTTTGTGGTTGATTTGGCTTATGTGTCATAATTTAATGAAGTTGTAAAATTTATAAAAAGAGGTAATTGCAAATTAAATCACGACCTTTCGGTCATTTGCAATATAATCTAAACCTTAAAAGAATTGCAAATAAATCACAAACTTTAAATATTATTGCAAATTAGACTTCTAACAAGTTTACTTTGTCCCAAAATCATACCTTTTGATATTTGGCCTGATTGAAAAACAATATTGTTTTATTAAGGTGTTGTTATGTCATTAAGAAGTCTAAATTATGTTAGATTCGAACACAATTAAAATTGTAAAAAAGACTAAATTGCAACTATATTTAAAATTTGTGATTTATTTGCAATTACCTTAAAGTTTAAATTAGATTTCAAATGAGGAAAATGTTATGATTTAATTTGCAATTAACTAAAATATTTATTTATTTAATTGTGTTGTGATTGATATTGAAGGTTTACTTACAATTTATTAAGAGTTATTTTTATATTATTTAAATTATTTGTTTCCGAACTTTTATAATTTTTTTAAAAGTTATTTTCATATTTATTAAATGTAAGGTGTTGTGGTTGATATTGAAGGTTGACTTACAATTTATTAAGAGTTATTTTAATATTACTTAAATTGTTTGTTTCCGAAATTTTATAATTTTTTTAAAAGTTGTTTTCATGTTTATTAAATGTCAACGTCACATTTCGTTTGATTCTCCCAAATTTTCTTTATAAAATTAACTAACATAAGTGTAGTTATTTTGTATAATTCAAAATATTATGTTAGCTAAACTTTTATATTATAATACAACGTTATAATAAATATAATTGAAAAAAATGTTAATTTTTTTTAACAAAATAATTATAATTCTGCGAAATCATTTTTTTAACAATATAATTATAAAAATATGAAAAATTAAATTAAGTAAATAAATAAAAATTTATTATTAAATATTTAAAAATATATTTAAAACTTCGTGTAATACACGGGTTCTACACTAGTGAGTAGATATTTGAGGGGTAATTTTATAAATCTTTATGGGGAGAATTACACTATAAAACATTTCACCCTAAGTCTTTATAAATCAAGGAAAATTTAATTGCAGTTACAAATCAAGACAAATTAACCAATTGAAGTACAATTATACCCCTACAGTGTTGATAAGAATTTTAATTTCGAAATAATTAGATTTAAATAATTAAATTAATGGAAAGTCAACTAAAATCAAACACATTAATAAAAATCTGGAAGATTTTTTTGCTACATAATCGCGCATGATTCTTAATTCAAAAAACTTTCCTAATACCTCAGCCAACATTAATTCCTAAAACATTGACCATTCTCTCTCCAATGAAGCTGAAAGAAGAAAACGGAAAGCAAGAAGAACCCTTGTGCCGAGAATCCTTCAAGGTATTTAGTGTAAAAATCATCTCCTGCAAAACAAGAAAAACTATTTCATTAATTAATACATAATTTTTTCAAATTAAATATTCAGTATACACAATCATATGGATAAATACGAAAAGCCAAATTCTTGTATGTTGTCGAGTACACCATGTACTCTAGCTAGGCCCAGAAGTAGCCCAGCCCAATGCTTTAATTACCCAGTCCAATGCTTTAATTACCCGGCCCAATTCGTTCCCACATAATCAACTCGTACACGACTCCTTGGCGGCACTATAACCTTAACCGAAGCCTCTGCTTTTCTGGTTTCCTCAACGGTGGCTCCCCATTCGAACGACACCGTTTGCTCGACTGAGACTTCGACCCCCACCGAAAATATCCTTGGAAAGCCGACCGATATTGTGGTTGAGACGCCGTGAGTTGAGGATTGGTCGTTGGTGAAAGAATAGGAGCTCGTCTCTTCGTACGAAACTCGGATGGTTAACTCAGATTGGTCGTCGGTGTTGTTGACGGAGGTGCCCACGCCTGCGATGAACGGAAGCTCGTCGAATACTCGTACTTGGTCCATTCGAAATCGGACGTGATAGATGTGTCTTTCAATTACAAGTTCTTGTAATTCAATTCTTGTTGTGTTGGTTATAGTCGTAGTTGAAGCCATGAGGCTGTTTGCCCTCTCACCGCTAAAATGCCTACAGAAGTTGTTGTTACCTGCGCATACAAGAATTGAAATAAAAAAATTTAATTTTCAACTTTAATTAAAATGCAATGCAAAACAATTGAAAGATATATTTTCGATCAATTTATGAAAATCGAGATTAATTACCTGCAGAGCGAAGAGCGTAGGTAGAGCCACGAACTTGGACAGGCCAAAAGAGAGCGTTGTTGGAAGTATTAGTAGCCATTGCATCGCCCAAAATCCAGTTATTGGGACCCAGGCGTAAGTACCTATCAACGATACACCATTTAATCTTACACGACCTTGTGCTTAAGAACTCAGCAGGCGACCACTAGGCTATAACAGCCAGTTGGTGTATAAGCATGCAATATGTTATTTATCCACATATGAAGGGTTGCAAGTGGACTCAAGTACACCGTGTACTTGAGTACACAGCAGCCCTACCCATACGAAAATTATTATCCACAATGAATATATATTTCTTTTAATTAAAATTATTTTGAAACATAAAAAGGTACAAACAAAAGGTATATGTTTTAGTATAATTAAATATGCACAGGAAAAGAAACGTAGGGGTACATAACATATGCACAACGTAGTGAATATAAAACATAGCATACGATAATGTTGTGCATATAGCTGGAATATATGCATAGAAATATTAGGGTTAGCAATGGAGCGGGTAAACCCGGACCCGCATAAAATCGGCCCGTATGGGGCGGGTAAATACCCGGTCAAACGGGTCTCGGGCCGGGTAAATACCCGGTCAACGAATACCCGTCGGGTATGGGACGGGTAATGGGATTACATATACCCGACCCGACCCCGACCCATTTTTTAATATATATATATATATATATATATATAATATTAATTTATTAATTCTCCCATTTCCATTGGTAAGACATCTAACAGTTCTAACTAATTAGATTATATAGAGTGCTTGTAGGATTTATTGATTTACTGTACTTTATTTATGCGGATTTAGGATGGCTTCTAAAATTGCAGCCGATTTACTCTATTTTCAAAAAAGACTTAGATCCTTAGATTATTTATTTATTTTGTGATTAGTTGTTTATAACTTTATGTTATATTTAAAATTTTATGTTTTATTTGATGTTGGAATTGATGTTTTATTGTAGTTTTAAGAGTTGATTTTAATGTGCTATTTTTTTAAATAAATAGATTTAAAAAAAAAAAGTGATGGCGGGGCGGGGCGGGTTTACCCGCCGGGTTCACGGGGCGTGTAACGGGTCTAAAAAAGTTTGGCGGGGCGGGTCCTGGGAAAGGCCAAACCCGTCCCATACCCGCCCCGTTGCCAACCCTAAGAAATATACATATATTATATAATATGCAATACTATTATACATAAAAAGATCGAATATATATACTTTAATTTAATAGTTTCGGTATTGTTATTTGGAAATACAAACAATACTTATAATATATAATATGCATAACTATTATAGACAAAGTAGTGCATATGTAATATAGTTTGCGATAATGTAGTGCATATAGCTGAAATATATGCATAACTCTATCATCCCCAATAAATCTGAATCAGATTCTAAACAACATTTATTAATGTCACCAACCGAGTATAAGATTTTCGGATTACCTAAAGATATATGAGGTCACGATGCAGTAATTTGATCAACAATCTCCTGGAAAGAGGATCCGACGGTGACAAGAATCATTTTACACTTTTCTTCGAAATCAACCTTGAGGAACACATTATAATCCATGGCAGATGGGCTTGAAATTGATAAGACAATTGATGCTATATGATAACGTAACCGTGTGAATTGATTATCCCCAAATTTTAACAGAAATGCATGAGGATGATAGAGGTTATTATCGATTCATGGAGATAAACGCTGAAATTGATTGTAAATTTTTGGAAACGAAGAATGAGATGAATTGATTACATTAGTAATGAAAAAATGGAAATGAGTGATTCAATTGGAAATAAACGGTATAAGGAAAGGTCAGTTGTAGTTAAGGGAGACTTATTCAATTTTAATATTAATTGTCTAGCTAAATAATATTAATTCGTTTAATATATTGGGTTGAGGGCATATTAGAAATGTAAAATATAGATTTGTCTTAAGTTGTAATATCCAGAATTTTTGCCTTGATTTAAAAGATGGGCTTGGATCTTGGTCTATATTGTTAATAAACTCATCTTTATGTATAAAGTAAAGAAATGAGATGACTTTTGTGTATGTATAGAGGAAAAGTAATGACATTTGTGTAAATTTGAAGATATTGTTATGGTGAAATATATAAAGAATTTTATATTTTAAGGGTGTGAAAATAATTGTGGAACGTAAAAAAAAAAAAAAAAAGTGAAAGTAATTGTGAAAATGGAAGAAGTAGTTTTTAATTCCAAAAAAGTAAATAAGAAGTCAGGGGAGGTAGAGTATATAAATGAGATAAACAAATTTTTAGTTCAATGTGTATATTAAAAGAAATATTAAAAAAAAATAAAAATAAAAAGTGATATGTTAAACTTATAGCAGGTAACTTGGACCAAAAAAAATTAAAACATAATGAACAAAAAAACGTGGTAATTTAATTGACTAAAAAAAATATAATCACTATATAAATTTACTTAAGAAATTAAACATTTTTACGGGGAGTGGGCCATCTAGATGAAAGCCCAACACTAATCATGTTATAATAGCAGGAAGAGAGTAGGTGAGAGGGCCCAATATATAAGTTGCCTCACCAACCTTGCATTACTTATGTTTCTCCACTCAACCAAAGCAGGCGGACTCTCCAACAACTGTAGTCAAAGGTTCCGTGCTTCATTTCTTCCCTTCAATATTCCAATTATTGCTTAGGTTTGCGTTTTTACTACTTTTATGTGTAACCGTATGCTCTTGTACGAATGTGTTTCGATTTCCGTTTCCTTTCTGCATTTTTAACAAGTTGGTGGTTTTTCTAGATTCGCCTTGTCGCTTAAATTGATTGAATTTTATGTATAAATGAGGTTTTAACTTTCCAGGAATTTATTTTCATGATCTCCGTTTTATGTGT
The DNA here is from genome assembly GCA_963675135.1 of Galeopsis tetrahit. Classification (NCBI taxonomy): domain Eukaryota; kingdom Viridiplantae; phylum Streptophyta; class Magnoliopsida; order Lamiales; family Lamiaceae; genus Galeopsis; species Galeopsis tetrahit. The sequence goes on along the minus strand of OY776119.1, from coordinate 48,275,907 downwards.
TTTTGTACATGCAATTCTCCGAAGATTTTGTATCGAATTCATCAATTTTGGTGTATTCTGCATTTTTTTTTTCAAATCTCCGCGGATCTGACGTTTTGCCTGTATTTATTGTTTTCAGAATCGTTTGATTTGAAAAGTTGTTTCGATTTTTTTTTCCTCTCTGCATTTTGAATTGGTTGATGTTTTTCTAGATTCGCTTTGTCACTTAAATTGATTGATTTTTATGTATAAATGAGCTTTTTCAGTTTCAATTATTTTAATGATTTCCGTTTTATGCGTTTGCACATGCAGTTCTCTGAAGATTGTGTTAAATTCATCAATTTTGCTGTATTCTGGATTTTCACATCCCTGTTTTTTTTAATCACGGTGGATCTGAAGCTCTGTTTGTTTTTATTTTTTTTCAGAATCATTTGATTGGGAAAGTTATTTTTCCATTTGTTTAGTGGTTATCAGCAATAGAAAGATGGCGGCGATGGCTCAGCTTCGGTACACTCCTCTTGTGGGTCACTATGGCCGTACCGCCGGTGGTCGTGAGGTTACCAATTTTGCCCCTATATTTGCCGATAATTCCTTCTCAAATACCCTTTCCTTACCTTCATTAAGATGCAGCTTAAATTTAAAGCTAAAACCTGATCTTCAAACCAAATTTCACCTACCCTGTGCTGGTGGCGGTGGCGGTGATATTGGTGTTGGTGGAGGAAATGGTGGAGGAGATGGTGGCAGTGGAGGGTGGAGTAGTGGCGGAGATTCTGACAAATCAAAATCCTCATTAGATGGATTTGGACCAATTGGAGCTTTTGTTAACGGATGGAGATCGAGGGTTGCTGCTGATCCTCAATTCGGTTTCAAAGTTCTAATGGAAGAGTTGGTGGGTGTTAGTTCTTGTTGTCTTGGAGACATGGCTTCACGCCCAAATTTTGGCCTCAATGAGCTCGATTTCGTATTTTCAACTCTCGTAGTTGGTTCGATTATGAATTTCGTTCTCATGTATCTCTTGGCCCCAACCATGACATCTTCGACCCAAGTTCTACCTTCCATTTTTGCCAGTTGTCCCACAAGCCATATGTTTGAGCCTGGCTCTTATAGTTTGTTAAGTAGGTTAGGCACATTTGTTTACAAAGGAACTGTATTTGCAGCTGTTGGATTTGCAGCTGGGCTTTTCGGGACTGCTCTTTCCAATGGCCTGATTAGCATGAGGAAAAAGATGGACCCTAATTTTGAGATACCGAACAAACCTCCACCTACAGTTTTGAATGCTACTACGTGGGCAATTCACATGGGGTTGAGCAGTAATTTTAGATACCAAACATTGAATGGGATAGAGTTTGTGTTAGCCAAGGGATTTTCTCCGGTTCTTTTCAAGAGCTCCGTAGTGGTTTTGAGATGCTTGAACAATATTCTTGGAGGTGTGTCATTTGTGGTTTTGGCTAGGTTGACGGGGTCACAGAGTGTTGACGGAGGGAAGGCAAGTAGTATCGAGGTGGAATCTGGTGAGGAGAGGGAGAAGCTCGTGAGTGATTCTGATGACTTGCTAGCTAGGGAGTCTGTGTCCAAATGAGTCACGTTTCATAATCGTGTTGGTGTGGAGATATTGTTGAGCTGGATCGGTTATTCATCTCATCAACTTGAGTTTCTTCTTACATCTTATGATTGACTAGTGATTGAGATGCCTTTGTTTCATTAATCGTGAGTTTCCAGTATTGGTGCTTTTAGCTTGCTGCTTAGAGTTCTATGGTTAGTTGCTCAAAATGATAGTTTGCAATACTTTTCATTCTCAATCATGTTGTATCTCGAGTGCTATAGGACCAAAAATACTTATGTTAGTAATATCTTTTCTCTTGCATCGTTGTCTCTGTTCTGAGACGAATCCTGTTACATTGGTGACATGAGATGAAAGATGAGATTAGTAGCCTTGAGGTTGAGTTCTTGGTTTGGGTGGCCTACACCAGGTTAGGTTTGTTGTGTTGAGGTAGCTAAAACATTACCTTTTCATACTTATGCTAATTTAAATTGAAAGGATGTTAGAAAGAGTGAAAAAGAGAAGAAGCCAAGAAGAGTCTTTGGTTATTTTATCTTTAAGTTTCTAAGGTAATGACAATTTAAAATGATCATTTATTTAATGCGTCTGTTTTTTTCTTTTTCTTTTTTTTTTAAAAATTTTTATTTAACACTAAGAAAATACAAGATCTTTGAAGGCAACCAGGCAAGTAAAACAATCTTGAAAGGTTTTTAAAATTACGGATGTGCTGATTTTGTGCCCCGAGATTGGTTAGATAAGAAAAAAAAAAAAAAATATATATATATATATATATATATTAACCCAAGTAATGAGAATATTGGGAAAATTTATATTTATTTTGATAAGTGGAGTTACTGGTGTATTTATTTAATGGGATTAAAGTTTTTATTTTGGTCTGAATGCTTTAAAGTTTTTTGAATTCGATTCAATAACTTTGGTTAAATTTTAAAATCGGTCAATCAATATGCAATTGCAGGTTATCCATCAGCTCAATATACATGTTTTTTTTTTTTTTTTGTAACATGTGTCATTTTATTTTCTAATTATATTTTTTCATATTAATTAAAGATTTATTTATATTTATTAATTCAGAAAAATATTAATATTAATTAAATTGCGAATAATATATAAAACACTAAATAATTTTAATTATTTGAAAAATTAATTAACTCAATAAACAGGAAAAAAACTATAATTTCAAAAAAATATTATAAACTTACTAAATTAATTTAAAATAAGCAAATAAATAAGAAATGACTAGTTTTGGATGAGACCGTCTCATAAAATGAGATCAGTGATAATGTTTGAGCAAAAAGTGATAGTGTTTTAGTAAAAAAGTGACAATCACTTTTGTTAAAAATACTATTATCACTTTTTACTTAAACATTATCACTTTTTTACAAATCAAAAATTTGAAAAAAAAAAAATATATATGGGTTATCCTACCCAAAATTTTGAAATATGGGTTAAAAATGATCCATCTCACAAAAAAAGATCTGTGTCTCACACAAGTTTTTGTCAATAAGAAATTTTATATTTAAAATAATAAAACTTCAAAAAGATCTTATTAAAACTGCCTAAAATACCTTATTAAAACCTTACTTTTACTAAAATATTCTTTTAAGAGTTTGTCCACTATTTTTAATATATGTAACAAAGCTGGAATAAAATTAGGTTTGAAACTAATGATATAATTGAAATTAATTTAATAAAAGTAAACACCTACTCATACTCATCATTAAAATTCATTAAACACCATTATAAATAACATCTAATAACTACATTATAAATAACACCAGACTCATTTACTATATTCATTTAGCACATAAATTGTACATAGAAAATGTTCACGTCGGAGATGTATGTAATTTGTTGACATCATCAACAATTCAATTTTTTTTCATTAGCTTTATTTTACTTCAATTAATATTTTTTAATTTTTTCATTTAAAAATAATACTCTATTAATTTTTTTTATTTTACTCCAATTGATATTTATATTTCTATTTTTAATATTATTTTTTAAATTTATTTTTCTTTCTATTTATCATTTGTGATCCAAATGATAATTATTTTTCACGTACTTCTTTTCATGCCGCAAATAATTATTCTAAAATTTTAAAGTCTAATAATTTTTTTTAAAATAACATTAATTATTTTTTAAGTACTGTTAAATAGTATAATAATAATTTATTTTAAAAAATAATTTTTTCATCTCTCTTAGGCAAGGGTTCAATTCTCTTGGTACTATTTTACTTTAATTAATTAGTGTATAATTTTCACCTTATTCTTCAAAATTTTACTTCATTCCTTACAAATTTTACTTCGTTTTACATTGTTTAATTATTTTTTTCATTCGGACTTTCATTTTTAAATAACTTTATTTTAGTTTTTTATGAATATAATTTTTAATTTATAAGTGTTATGATAAAAGTTGATAAGTGTTATGATATAGTATTAGCTAATATGTAGTACAATATTAGTTCATATACAGTATAATATTAATTTATATTGGTACAAGTTCTAATGTTTTCGAGTTTTGAGTTCACATACTATAGGGTACTAGTTCAAATATAGTTAGTTCATATATTAAACGATATTTTTATACCCACATTAATCTTTAGTACTATATCATATGCGTACTAATACTATATCGTATTTAAACCAATACTATACTTAACAAAAAATACATAACTTAACACATTCATAATTCCAAACATATATACCTCCCCAAAAAAAAAAAAAAAAAAAAATTCCAAACATACCATGCAGATTAATACATCAATATTAAAAGATTGATATTAACTAACTCCTAAGAGGAACAAAAATGAGAATGAACACACAAAACACACAATTAATAGATACGATCACACTCAATAAACATATGAATGCATCAACACAACTATGACCACAAAGAAAATACTAATAAAACAGATGCAATATTATGCTAGTTTCTTCCCCAATTCTTCACTCATTTAAATTTCTAAATATAAATTTTAATTTTCAAGTAGATTATATTATTAATTAGTCTTAAAAAATAATCTACAATTTTAAAAAAAATTGTAACAAATCAGATATCATTGTGGAAATAATGAAGACATAACAAAATAATTTTAGTTATTATAAATCAGATTAAGGGCTAGAAAGCGAGCATGTCATATTCATACATTTATACACAAATTAGAAAAAAATTGAATTTTTTTAGTTTAGTTTTTTTTTCGATTTTTTTTTTTGTATATTTTTTTTAAAATTTTGGTCATTTTTTGAAAAAAAAAAAAATCTGAAATTTTTATTTCATAATTTTATTTATGAGCTTCATATTTTTTACCAATTTTTTTTTTTAGATTCGTTGTTTTTTTTCGATATTTATTTTTTGAAAGTTAAAAAGGTAGAATAATATTTGACTCCGTGGTGATTCATTGGTTATTCGGTAGTAGGTGTATAATTATAATTTTAATGAGTTGTATTTTAATTTAATTGATAAAATGGTAATATAATTTTTTACATGTATTTTTCTTTAAAAAAAAATTGGTGAACTTATTAAAAAAGAAAGGGTAAATAATTAACAACTCATTTAGAATCCATTTAGAAAATTGGATCCAATTACATGTATGTAAGTGGTACACATATGTATTTGCGCATTAAAACTCACTAAAATTCTATGGGGGAGTTGCACCTAAAGACACCCCACTAATTGTTTAGGCTAATTAATCCATTTGACTTTTAATAAAACAATTAGAACCAAATTCAAAATTTTATGACACATATACCCTTGAATTGCCTTATATTTTGATAATGCATAATTAGTCAAATGAATTTAAAATTTAAATTCCAAATGCACAAAACTTTCCCCGCATTTCAAGATAGCTACCTTCCTTAATTCCCTACCTTCCTAAAAGGTTTTGTGCATTGAATGCAATTAATTTTATAGAATCTTTGAGCAAAATTACACTCATCCTACGAAGAAGGAAGAAGGGTTTTCTCTACATAAACGAGTTCAAGGAAAAAGGGTTTTCTCTGCACGGGAATATAGTTTTCGCGGAGACAAAGAATAGTCGACGGCTGCAGACAATTGTGAAGGTTAGTATTTCGCCTCTTAGTTTTTTATATAACGCGCATATGAACTGCATAAGTTTCTTGATTTGTTTGGTGTGTGATCGTTGTCGATGTGTGTACGATCGGTGTGGGGTGGAGTATTACAATTATTAACTAATTTTATTTTTATATAATGCATATTGATCGTCTTAATGTTGAGATGAGTTGAATATATTTTGCATTTTGGCTGAAATCCGTAATAGTTTAGGGTTATTTACAGATTCGTATGTTTAATAGTTTAGAAATTTTAGGTAATCGTTTTTTGAGTCTGTTATTGTGAACTTTGAATTTACCAGTTGAAGAGATGATCTTGTATTTTGCATCTTATTGGGTAGATGGCCAGAATTAAATATACTCCGGTTCGTATTGATGGAGAAGAAGGGGGTCGAAAGAGGAAGAGAACCAAAGATGATAGTGAACATGCAAGGAACTACAAAACCAGAGGTACGATGTAATTGGGAAAAACGAATTTAATGTAATAAGTGTTGCAAGTTGCGGATGAAGCTGCATATATGTATGCTGGTTTCATTCGGCTGGTGTTTAAGTGCATAGTAGCAAAACATTAATACACATTACATGTACATCACTGCACTTAAAACATTGTGCAGCAATATGCAAAATAGTTTGAGAAGTGAGTCATTTCATTTAGAGTTTATATGATGTTTCATAGACAATGGGTGCACAGTATATGTACATGTCTACACTTGACATCCAGAGTATGGTGAATTGAATGAATACACTTTTTATATAATGATGTTCGTGTTGTTGCTTTAACTGAAATGTATATTCTAGATGGTTACGACATGTGTTCATCATAGTTGATTATGTTTTTATTGGGGGCTGTTGCATATAACACATTTTTTTGTTTACAATTTCTATCATATTACTATTGAAGGGTCTTCAGCCAAGAGTAAGTCAGTTGAAAATAAAAAAGGAAAGCGAAAAGGTTCGACAATCTGTATAAGCATATTAATTTTACATTACTGTAACTGTGCAATTAGAATACTTTTCATAAATAATTCATCGTAATTAAAATTAAAAATTTGTGTCAAATGTAGTGGATAATGATATTAAGAAAGTCATAATGTCTTCAGATTTCGGTAAAATTGCTCTTAATTACAGTAATTTGTGTAAAAGTATAAATTTGCATTTGCTATGAACTAATGCAGATGGAATAATTTATGCAGCAAACACACGGTACGCTGGATTGTGGTGTGGTTGTTTGCAGATTAATTAAGATTTTTTTTAGAGGGGCAGAGCCAACGAATGCAGCGTTTGGTCGAGATGATGCAAGCAAGATGCGTATCAGAATGGCAAAGACATTCGTTGATCCGATTCGAACCACGTGAGATTGAATATGTAGAGATTGTGTATCGTGTCGCTTAGTACCTAATATTAAAACTGTTGACGTATGCTTTTGCTTGATTATGTATTTATTGGATTTAATATGGTTCTTTCATTACCTATGAATGAACTCCATGTTGTTATCGTTTGTGTTTTTTGGATTAATTGTGGTTGCTTTGAAAGATATTTGTTTTGAATTCTGGTTTTGAAAAAAATGTTGACTGAGTTTATGCAATTTCATTGTTTTATATATGAAAAGTTTGTTATATCTATTTGGCGAATTTACAGTTGATAATTTTAAAGTGATATTAGTAGGTTAATGAAATGTATTGGTGTAATGGGTTGCACACATAAAAATTCACATGATGCAATTATATGTCGTATGATGGCAGTTTGTAAAATTGACAGATGAGATAACAGATGCAGTTAAGATTGAATAAAAATACTAAAAAATGCCCTAAAAATTGCATCAGGCAACACTAATGCAGAAGTGTGATAAAAAAATGCAGTTTGTAGAAATCGAAAATGCATTCAGGATGTATAAAATTCAATCACCTTAGATGGAATTTCGAGTACATGTTGATGTTGATCCCAAAATGTAATGTGTAGAAATGGTTGTAAAAATAATAAATAATATAAATACAAAAGTATATTTATGTAATTACAACATGCAATTTTCGTTGCATATGTAAAAATAATAAATAACATTGATGCGGATAAAATATGTCGCTCTTGGAGGTGTCGACACGTGGAAACGAGATAAAATTATAATAATATTATTTAGGCCAACGGGCTTGTAGAGATGGATTAATACACTCCTAAGCCCAAAGAGGGGAATATGAGTAATTGGGCTTTTAGCCCATATCCGAGAGTTAATAGCTTTTGGGTCGAGTGATCCGGCCCAAAGGAAGTGGGTCTTATGGACCATTCTCTTCTAACTAAGTCAAAAGAAGAAGTCAATCCGTGAGGATAGGGCCAGTATATGGAGAGGCCGAGTCTTTAGGGATATGGACTGTGTCTTCAGGGATTTGGGCCGAGTTTACAGGGAAGGACAAGCGATTATAGGGAGAAAAGGTCTTCCTCTCTCCGAAAAGAGAGGACCAGGTATATAAACAGGTTATTTTTACATTATCAGATACGTTTTACAGAATATACGAAAACTCTTACGAAATATACATTGATTTGAGAAAATATATCACATTATTCGCCAGAATTTCCCTAGAATTACAGGGAAATTCCTCTGTTACTCTCCTAGAAAGATTCTGACTTGAGCGTCGGAGACTCCGCGCCGGACTCCCCTCCGGCGTGCTTTTTTGCAGATCATTTCGGGATCTTGGAGGAGATTGTACGTGAAGATTGCCAAGGATAAAGAGAGATTTAAAACCCTTGATTCGCAGCGCTCGCAAAGGAACGGTTGATATCCATAGGCGTTCTTTTTCGACGCAACAAACATAAATATAGAAGTATATTTATGCAATTACAACATGCAATTTTTGTTGCATACGTAAAAATAACAAATAACATAAATGCAGAAGTATATTTGAATTTTGAAAAAATAATAAATGGACGTTCGATATATATATATATATATATATTTTTTTTTTACAGATTTTGACTTTATTTGTATTTAAAAAAACTTATATATTAATAATTTTAATGGAATTCAATATTTAAAATTCGAAATTTATTTAGATAAAAGGTATATTTGTACATCCAAAAAAAAATTGTCCTCAATTTTGAATTCGAATTGGACAGATTTCGAAATGATAAGTTTGTTGGAATGCCGCAATTAATTAAGTAGAAACGTTTTCAATTTTGGAAAATTAGGAGTCAACTAAGAGTTCCTATATTTATGTTAGAGGTTAGAGATATTAAATTTTAATTATGAGTGTAATTTAATTTGGAATGTTGCATTTAATTAGGTAGAAAAGGGAAGATTGAGAGAATCTCATTTAATTAGGAATAAAACATCTTTGAGATTTTGGGAATTCTACCCTCTTTAGTGGTTCCGCAATTTATGAAGGATTTGAAAATATTAATATGTATTTATGTTTTTAAATGAATTCTTAAGGGCACATTAGGTATATTAAGTAGGAATTTGACTTTAATTGCTTTACTAGAATTTTTTGGTTTTAATTGTCGTAGGGGTATGGATTTTAGCTCCTATTGTTAATAAACTCAAATTCTATCACACAAACAATAAAATTACTGGGACTAATAAATAAAAACCGCTGTCAAATAAATTATATACTATATAGTAAATAGATGGTAGCTAGGCTGTTGGGATGGAGATGAATTGGCCGGTCGGTAAGCACGTCTGCAGGCAATAATTGTTTCCTAATCAACTAGCACTACAAAATAATGGGGAAATGGCAACGGCAAAGGCAACGGATCTGCCCTCACTAATGATGAAGGCAAAGGCAACGAATGTATTTCGTTGCCAATATGCTCGTTGCTATTTGAATGACAACGGATTTGGGGAAAACCGTTGCCTTTTGGCAAGCGCGTGGAGGCCGTTGCGTTTTGGCGAGGGCGACAGCCGTTGCCAATTGGCAACGGGACCACTGCCGTCGCCTTTTCGCAACGGGGCCCACGGCCGTCGCCTTTTTGCCGTCGCCTTTTTATTAACATTTAAAAAATGCGAACCTGGGTTTCGAACCCGGGTATCGAGGCCACCAACACCCACCCCCAACCGCTGGGCCACCATATTTCGCGAATTTCGCTGTTTGCGGGGTTCGAACTCGGGACCTCTCAGTCTCGAAGGCTTTTGGGCGCCCCCTGTGTGCCGTTTAGGCTAGGAGCTTTAGTCGACATGTTGTGAATGCAATTAATATATATTCAATTTAATTTTAGTTTTTAATTCTTTAATTCAATCCATTCTAACTTTAATTGTTGCTTATTAAATTATCAAAGCATATCATATTTATTTCTAAATGAGAATTAACTAAATTATATGTTTCAAATTAAATAATTTAATTACGGTATCAATTCACACTATTTAAATTTATTCTAATCTTCAATTTACAACATTTAAATTCATTCTAATTTTCAATTCACAACATTAAAATTACATACAACATTGAGTATAATTATTTTCACTTATACATTTAAATTTATTCTAATCACATCATTTAAATTCATTCTAATTTTCAATTCACAACATTAAAATTACATACAACATTGAGTATAATTATTTTCACTTATACATTTAAATTTATTCTAATCACATCATTTAAATTCATTCTAATTTTCAATTCACAACATTATAATTAAATACAACATTGAGTATAATTATTTTCGCTTATACATGTAAATTTATTCTAATCACATCATTTAAATTCATTCTATTTTTCAATTCACAACATTATAATTACATACAACATTGAGTATAATTATTTTCGCTTATACATGTAAATTTATTCTAATCACATCATTTAAATTCATTCTAATTTTCAATTCACAACATTAAATATAATTATCAATTCACTTATCCATTTAATTAAAATAACATCACACACAACATTAAAATAAAAATTAATCCTCAACGTCAATGTAATATAATAACATCACACATAACAAAGTAATATAAAAATATATCACTCCTCATCACCACCATCATCCTCAGTATCATCTTGATCCTGATCAACCTGGCTACGATCATGAACGTTGTGCGACGCCCCCGACGGCCTCGGCGCCCCACCCATCCCACCCATCTGCTGACCCATCCCACCCATCTGACCCATCCCACCCATCTGACCCACCTGACCTGCCATTTGACCTGTCATCGCTGCCAACTGATCCTGAAAAGTCTTGACTAAGCGCTCCTCCGTCTTCTGCATTTGTAGGAGTAAGCGCTGCTCTCTCTCCTCATTGATTCTCCGTTCTTCGGCAAGAGCATGGTCAATGTCGTCCTGGGTGAATCATCCATAAGCCGTACCACGTGACGTCTCGCCAGGACCGGAGGAGACCCGTCTGTTCTTGCCTACTTGTCCAAGGCCCCTAACACGTCCATGAGACCTACCGACCTTCTTCACGAACAAATCGATCAGACATGTCGGGTATAGGTGGGCCCTGGGAACCATCCTCTGAAGTAGGTTCATCTGACGGTTCTCCTGATTGATTGGTCAACTCCTCCTGTACGTGGTCCTATACGTGCACATTTAAAAGTGGGTTAATACATTTTCAAGTACAATTAAATATATATTTGTTATATAATGTAATGTATATATATATGTACACACTTACAAGTATATCACCCATATAACCATAGATGTATGTGCCGTTTTCGTAACGGTGGTAATATTCAACTATCTCCCAGTCGTGGGCAGGGCGTCCCATCTTCTCCTCCTGTATTTTGAATTGAAGACATATACGTATAAATAAACTAAATAATTAACTAAAATTAATTATAATTGACCACAAATACTTACAATGCGTCGTGCGACCTCTGCCGCTCCACGAGCTCCGCCTTTATGAGTACCATAGCCAGTACCCGGACCTCCAGGCTCGGATAAGCGGTTCTTACGAGCCTGCTCGCTCTTCTTAATTTTTTCAGGATCGCTCCAGTGACGAACTAAGTCGTTCCAAACATTGACATCCCACCTCGGCCTCTTCTTTTCCTTCACCCACGCTTTCTTGACTCTTGATAACAAGCCAGTGCACCGACTTGCTGCTCTTTGAAGAAAGAGCCTGTACACCTCTTCAGTAGATGTGATTAGAGGGTCCCACCTGACCTCGGTCTGCAAAAAAAAAACTAATTAATGAATTAATATAAAAAAATAACAAAATGTTAATGTAAAGTGATTTTATACCTGGAATGTCTCCCACCACCGCTGTATCGTGCCGGGTGATACCTTGGCAAAGGCGTGTGCACCAAGCTCCATATTCCTGTACATAATCGATCTAATCGTCCTCGAAATCAAATTTGAAGGCATCAACCTGTTACACGTATTTTATAATAATAAAAAAAATTATTAATAAACATGTTATACATACGTCTAATGAAAATTAAATATAATATACTTACGTATCAAGGTAGATCCACAGTAAAATGCGACTCTCGGGTGCATCGGTCGACATGCTGGTCTGCGTCCCGACAGACGGAGGTCTAACTGGCGAATGTATCGGTGGAGGGGATGGTTCCTGTGCATGTGGAACCATATGAGGCACCTGAGTGTAATAGGAATCTGGGTTCATTTCGGGCATCTGGGGCAACGTACTGTAGTATCTGGGTCATATCGGGCATATATAAACCCTGTGGTATGTGCACAGTCGGTGTCTCATCCACCGACTCTCCTCTACCTCTACTTCTACCTCTACCTCGCCCCTGTCCAGTAGAACCCTAACCAGAGCCCTGTCCAGAACCATGTCTATGACCACTCATCTGTCAAAATGAACATTAAAACATTATTAACGTTGAACATTGTAACAATTAAAAAACATTATATATGAACATCACTGTAAGGATTAACACTAGAATATAAATAAGGAATATAATTTAGGAATTAATATTTAGATAACATTGTCTAACAATTAATTAACAACATCATTCATCATTCATCTTCATCTTCATCTTCAGCTTCATCTTCGTCGTCTTCTCCGTCTTCTTCTCCATTGTTTGATGTTGCTCTAGATGCACCATAAGCCATAGTGTGGAATTTATACCCGTTCACGTAATACCCTGCGTACGTAAGAACTTGACCAGACGGACCGGCCGAAAGATCGTATAAAAACCTGTTCTCGATGCGATTTATCTTCACCTATATATATATAAGCCACGACGATGTGAGAATTTCTATAACTTAACACTTTACACAGATCGTTATTTTAAGATAACTTACAATTTCTTCAAACCACGACGCAAATCCATCTTGTAGCCTTAAATCTAATTCAGCGGCCGAGAGATTTGGTTGACGAACTTGAAGTTGTTGCATGAATAGCCTATGTACGATCGATATAAGATTAATAAGACATGTCAACACTAAGTATTTGATTGACAAAAATTTTGGTCAGATTGACTTACTGAACATATGGCTGCACCTCATCACAATTCAACAACACGTACGTATGAGCAACTTTTTTCTCCTCGTCTAAAATCCATCTTTTCTTAGGCTTTCCTAATCGTTTGCCAGGCGCCTTAAATATTGAAAAAGTGCCATCGATATACTCGTGTACTCCGTCCCGACCATCGTAATTATGAGGTACATTGTGTATCCTTGTCGTAACATGGTCCTCGAAATAGTGAGAACAAAACATTGACGCCTCTTTAGTTAAATATGCATTTGCAATCGAAGCTTCAACACATGCTTTGTTACCCACACTTAATTTCAAGGTGCGAAGATACCTGATTAAATTATAAGAATCGTATGTTCATATAATTTGAAGAATCGTATGACAAATTGAATGACAATTACCTCTCGTATGGATACATCCATCTGTATTGAACTGGACCACACACTTTTGCTTCATATGCAAGGTGCACAGGTAGATGTTCCATAGAGTTGAAGAAGTTGGGTGGAAAGATACGTTCCAACTTGCACAAGATCACTGGAATATCTGTTTCCAGTCGAGTCATGTTGTCAACTGTGATGGTTGTAGAAGTCAACTCCTTAAAAAAGAGATTATTAACTAATAAGGTCATTTCTATAGCCTATTAAACAACTAAAACATACAACTTTTAAAATTTCCTAATAAGGTCAATTTAGTGTCAAAAAACCGTATTTACCCTTAATATTCATATACTCCTTTAATTTATATATTTGAAATGTAATTCGAAATTTAAAATCATAATTAATTGTTATCAATTAATTCCCAAATTATAGGGCACATTCATTCCCCAAAAAACAAAACACTAGATCCCTCCCCCCACCCCAATCGGTCGAGCTCCCTCCCCACCTTGGCCGCCGCACCCACCTTGTCGCCGTCGTTGCTGACCATGACCTCCCTGCCGCCCCCTCCATGGCCACGGTCGTCGCCCCCTTCGCCATGGCTGATCTGTTCGCCGTGGACTCCATCTCCCACGCTGATTCGCTATAAACCTTCGCCGGAGGTCTTCCCCCACCATGGCTGTGATGTTTCTGGCGGAGATGCTTCTAGTGGTTCGTGGTGGCCGGTCTGACCTTTCATTTTCCTAGTGGAGTTAACCCCCAGATCGAAGCTTCGCCATGGCCGCACGTCGGCGCATTTTAGAGCGGTGCCCTTCTGTCTCTATTTATGTGTTATTATGCCTATGTTCTTCGATTTATCAACTGATGTGTTGTTGTTTAGCTTATTTTCTCTAATTCCGTCCTGCTCTTAGGTGGATCTTCCGTGCCTTAGCTTAAGAGCGTTTATCACTTCACTTCACATCACATTTTCGATTAAATTTTGCCTATGTTCTTTTCTTTCTTTTTTCTTGTTTTGCGTGTTTTGCACTCTTCGTTTCTGTTTTGGTTTGGTTTATACAAGCATTTGATTCACAGATTCAGCTCCTCTGTTTTTTTTTGTCGATTTGTAAACGTTGATCTTTCACGTCTCTTTAATCGAGAGTTTGAACCGTTAATATGTTATTCTACATCTTTTGGCATGAGTGCACACACATTGTGGATGAACTTTCTTGTTAGAGATTGCTTTCCTAATGTTCAGATGCTTTTGATTAAAGTGACTTTTCCTTTTTGGGATTAGTAAGATAACTTACTGATAGTTAATGTTGTTCTGTGGGTTACAGATTTATCGCATTGCATTCATTATTCGTGTATTGTTTTGCAAAGTTCTGATATAAATTGTTACTGTAAAGATCGTTGTATTTACTAAAGGTCTTGAAGGTGTTTTCAAGATCTTGCAGTATGAAACTTCATGACCCTAATATCAAACCTTGTCTATGAAACGCTATGGCATCATTGACACTAAGTGTAGTGAATTATTCTACAATGTTTAATTGTTTTCCGATTTTTTATGCCCTCCTGCTCTCACATATTGTGGTGTTCTTGGAGATACCCTATCTCCTCAGTCTTGTGATGCAAAAGTTGGTGCTCCACTGCTGCTGTTTTATTTTTTGGCACCTATAAAATTGCTAGTAGCATTTATATCTTTAAGAGAGTTGAACTTAATCTTGCCCTTAACTAAATAATATCCTTAATAACTCAGTATTCATGTCTTAAATTTATGTTTTCCTCATTCATAATTGATATTTAAATCTGGTTGCTTGAGTTGTTATTCAATACAAGTCAGCTTTTATTCCTGCTCACTGTCATCACTCATCACAATTTGGGGATAAAAATCAATTTTCTTATTCCAGCTTTAATGATAATGGTGCCTTTAATTTGTTTTTGTGCAGATTATGGGTTGCAGTTGTCTTGAATGCATTTGTATCAGATTTGACTCTTACAAGCTTAGATAATGGAGGCAACGGTGCAGCCACGATCTCTTAAATTTACTCTCAAATTGAATAGGAGCGAAAATGTCAGTTCTTCACCTACTGCAGTTCCCTATGATGTATTTAAATTTTTTTAGATATGTCTTCGGTTATGATCTGCACATTTGTAAAAAAGTTGTTTATTCACATGTTGTTTGTTTTACAAATGTCAGTGCATCTACTACTCTTACAACTTCATATCAAAATGAACTTTCCATATGAAACATGGATACCGATGTAGGCATTATCATTTTATGTCTTCGTCTTATTATTCTGAACAATTCTTTTCAGTGATATTAACTAAATTAAGTATGAAATCCCTACATCACAACAAACCGCTTTTTGAATATGTCATTTACAAATGTGCACATCTATTTTGCATATTGATATGCATGTCACTCTTTGCACATTGGTTCATGTTATTTTATGCATACCAAAAAATTCAGTCTTGTATGCCGTTTTAAACTTCATATTGAAATGAACATATGTCTTCATAACCCATTTCTACATACCAAAATTCATTTCACTGTTCATATTAAAATTCATAATCTATTTCATATATATATATGCATATTCAACATATGGGGAATTGTATACTCTATGACACGCTTATTTTTGGATCATAAAATTCAGATTTTTTAACTTTATTTGTTTGGATAATTAACAATTAATTCGAATTGCTTAATTTTAGGAATATTTGAATACTTTATTTGTTTGAATAATTAACAATTAATTCGAATTGTTTAATTTTAGGAATATGCGTATAACCAGGAACTGCATTAATTCAAAAGATTTGATGTAAATCCAATTAATTTTTATTAATTTCAAATTATTTAAATTGGTAAAGGGCAACTATGTCTTATTAGGTGCCATTTTGACTCTAATAGATTTAAAAAAAAAAAACCTATTCCCTATTAGATAAAACTCTTAGTGAAATGACCTTAACAATAATTTTCCCCTTAAAAAATAGACTAAGCTCAGTGATTGTTTTCCACACATTGAGCGGCAGAATTTTGTAAAAGGCAATCGGTAGTAGTCTCTGCATAAACACGTGACAATCATGACTCTTCATCCCATACAATTTCAATTTCGACCAGTCAATGCAACGGGACATGTTAGACACATATCCATCTGGAAACTTCAACTCACTTATCCACTTACAAATAACATCCTTTTGCTTCTTATCAAGCGAAAAAGAAGTCTTAGGATACTTTGATGTACGTGGACATTTCTCGAGAGAGGGACGACGACAATAATCATTCAACTCATCTCTTGATTTAGACGTGTCCTTTGTTCTCCCCTCCACATTCATCATCGTGTTGAATACGTTATCAAACACATTTTTCTCAATATGCATCACGTCTAAATTGTGTCGTATCAACAAGGTACTCCAATAGGGCAACTCTCAGAAAATGCTTTTCCACTTCCACCCTCCAGAAAGTTTTTTGTTGTGGGCCTCAGCACCCTCCTCTGTAACCTTTCTATATCCCAAATGATCAATTTCGTATAGGAGACTTACACCCGTTCGAATAGGCGGTGGATCATCTGTGACTACTACTCCGGCCATGAATGCAGTTTTATTCGTTCGCCACGTGTGATTCAGTGGTAAGAACTTTCGGTGCTTGTCGAACCACGACTGCTTTCTACTTTTATTCAAATAGAATGCATCGGTGTACTCTCCACAATATGGACAAGCAAGCCTTCCGGCTGTACTCCAACCAGACAACATTGAGTATGCTGGGAAGTCACTAATGGTCCAGATAAGTGCAGCTCGCATCAAAAAGTTTTGCTTTCTAGCAACATTGTAAGTTTGCACCCCATTTTTCCATAAAAATCTCAAATCTGCTATCAGTGGTTGCAAAACACACATCAAGTTTGTCCTTCGGACTTTTAGGCCCAGGAACAAGAATCGAAAGAAACATGAATTGATCCTTCATGCATAACCACGGGGGTAGATTGTACGGAGTAAGTATAACTGGCCATGACGAATATTGTTTTCCCGTCATTCCAAACGGTGCAAAACCGTCTGTGCTCAAGCCCAACCTAACATTCCTAATTTCAGATGCAAAATCAGGATACGAACGGTCCAAATGCTTCCAAGCCAACGAGTCTGCCGGGTGACGCATAACACCAGAGTCATCAGAAGCGCACGAGGCATGCCATGTCATATCCTTCGCAGTGGCCTTGGACATGTACAATCTTTGCAAACGAGGAATTATCGGAAAGTAGAACATCTTCTTAACCGGGCGTTTCTTTTTCAACCGACCATCTGCATCAACCCTACTCGGCTTATACCGTGATCGACCACATATCTTACAAAAATCTAGTTCGCTCTCTGCATCCCAGAATAACATGCAATTCTGTGCACAACAATCAATCATTTCTACCGGAAGACCCATCCCACTCATCAAATGTTTGGTGTCGTTATATTTCTTGGGAACCTTATTTTCGGGAGGACAAATCTCACGAATCAACTCAACGACCTGATTGTATCCCCTATCTATTTTTCGTTTTAATGTTCAACAATCTGGAATTGAATGACAACTGCGAATGAGATTCACAACCAGGATACAAGTCTTGGTCCGCTGCACGAAGCATGCCGTAAAACTGTGTCGCATTCTCGTTAGGGGGTTTTTCATTAAGTGCCTCCTCTTCCACATCTATTCCAAAATCAATGTTTGGGCCACCTATTAACTCTTCTACCATAGTGTGGTATAGGGGTGAGCAACGCAACCGAACCGAACCGAAAATGAAAAACCGAAACCGAACTGAATTCTATTATAATTAACCGAAAAACACCTAACAATTATGGAAATTCAAATAATAGTCCAAATAATTCGAATTATCCAAATACAACCCCAAATATAGTCCAAATAGTTCAAATTATCCAAATACAACTTCAAATATAGTCCAAAACTCCAAATAACCATCCAAATAAGTAAATAACAGTCCAAATAAATGGAATAACAGTCCAAATAAGTGAAATTACAGCAAATAATAGTTCAAAAGATAGTTCAAAATATAAAATTAACTAGCTCTCTTCAATCTCTAGCTCATTAACTCCTTGCCTCCAACTTTCCCCTAGCTCTCTTCAATCTCTAGCTCATTGTCTCTTCGTCCTCCTCCATGATAGGGCTTAATCTTGATGAATCAACACTTGGATTTTCAACCGTTGACAAATCTAAAAATAAAAAATAACATGTTAATAAGCTAAAAGATAACATTAAGTCATTAACAAAAGATAAAATATTCACTTAAACTTAAAAGTTAGAACATTGTTACCTTTCTCATGACTCTCAAGTTCTTCAAGTAATTCTTCATAAACGGGATGGGTTGAATGTCGAAGCCAATCTTGAGCACAAATCAAAGCTTCAACTATCTTAGGAGTTAAAGAACTCCTAAATGCATCAAGTACCCTTCCACCGGCACTAAACGCAGCCTCCGAAGCAACGGTTGAAATTGGAACGACTAGAATATCACGAGCCATTCTTGAAAGAATTGGAAATCGGTTGGAGTTCACCTTCCACCACATTAAAACGTCCAATTTACCATCTAAAGTGGCTTCACTCAAGTAGAGTTCAAGCTCACTTTGCTTTCGACTAGCCATCCCATTTTCAACTATTTGTCTCTTGTACCTTAGCTTAGAGAGCGACACATCACTATCCTCCTCAGAATTAAGCGCCCCACTTGAACTTGAGGTGTTCTCATTTGCTTCATTCAACGACTGATACTTGGTATTATATTCATTGAACACCTCAAAAAGTTCATTTCTCACCTCTAGAAAGATAGTATCACCCTTATTCGCCCCATACATCTCAACCAAAGAATACTCCAAATACCCCAATTTATCATGTGGATCAAACACATTAGCCCAAAAGATGATTTTGTTCATTTTTTCCGCATCTCCCCAATATTTATCAAATTTCTTTTTCATGGAATCACATAACCTCTTAGTATCAAAATCTGTACTTACCATCCAATCATTCAAAATGCAGCACAAATCACTAATCTCACTTAAAAAAGAGTTAGACGTGATATAAGATGAACCAGAAACGCGCACAGTCAACTTATGAAAATGCTTCAAC
Source organism: Galeopsis tetrahit (assembly GCA_963675135.1). Lineage (NCBI taxonomy): Eukaryota > Viridiplantae > Streptophyta > Magnoliopsida > Lamiales > Lamiaceae > Galeopsis > Galeopsis tetrahit. The sequence continues at coordinate 48,256,473 of OY776119.1, read as the reverse complement.
AAATTAGCATACTTACGAACACAATTCCAATCAAGAGCACATGGAACATTTAAATCCCCCAAATCAATCTTATAACATGGATCCAATTCCTCAAACTTCTCAAATGCTCTTTCAAACTTTTCAGCCCTATCAAGCATGTCATAAGTTGAATTCCACCTTGTAGGAACATCCAAACACAATGATTTATTACTTTCAATTCCCTCCAACTCCACACACTCATTAAATCTCTTCAATCTAGCAGGTGAATTCCTAATGTACCTCACTGCATCTCTCACACGCTTTACTGAAGGATCAATATCTTTCAAACCATCACCAACCACCAAATTAACTACATGTGCAATACATCTCATATGAAGGTATTTACCACTTGCAATTGCAGTTCCCCAATTCACAACTTTTCTTTTCATGAATTTTATAGCCCCATCATTTGAACTTGCATTATCTACGGTTATGGTAAACAAATTTCTCAACCCCCAATCAAGAAGACAATTTTCTAGTGCTCTACCAAGGTAATCACCTTTATGACTAGAAACTGGCACAAAATTGATAATCTTCTTATGTAATTTCCACTCATTATCAATGAAATGAGCAGTAATGCACATGTAATTAATTCTTTGCAACGAAGTCCAAGTATCAGTGGTAATACACACTCTTTCACAGTTTTCTTTCAAATAAGACTTCAGTTTTGACATTTCATTAAGGTACAATTGATAACAATCCCTCGACACCGTCCACCTAGAAGGAATACGAAACCTAGGACATGCTTTACTCATAAAATCCTTAAACCCTTCACTCTCCACAGTCTTAAATGGTTTTTCATCAATCACAATCATTCGTACAAGAGCTGTCCTAATCTCATTTTGATCAAATTTCCAAGTACTAATTGTAGAACTACTCTCATTCTCATCTTTGGTTGGTTGCAAATTTATTAACCCTTGATTTTTTTCTTGATTTCTAGGGTTGTCCATGCAAGCTTTCAACTGATTGTTTAGTGATGAAGTGCCATTTTTAGTAGAGTTACAACAAAGTACCTTTTCGCAATACTTGTATTTAGCTTTATCATCACTGTTTTCGTCCTTGAATTTCACGTAATGCTGCCACACTTTCGATCTTGATCGGGGCTATTTTTTCTTTTTTCCTCGAGTTGGAGTTAAGGGGGTTTGTGATGGCCCTGATGAGGGCAGCTCATTTTCCACCATATTACTTCCCCCTTGTGTAGTAAGCTGCATTAATTAGCAAATTATTTAGAAAAATCATACATTAATAAGAAACTTATCACAAAAGGATTGAATGTCTTAGGAGTACAGTATTATTTAATTTTTATCACAACAAAAGGATTGAATGTCTTAGGAGTAGAGTATTATTTAATTTTTATCACAAAAGGATTGAATGTGCTGTTACTGTGTAAATGTTTCACAACAGAAACTTATCAATTTATTCTAAATCAATTAAACACCTACCTAATCAGAATCTCAGTAAATGCACAATCTTAGATTCTCAATAAATCTTATATTCTACAAAAACGAAACAAAATAAATAAATAAATAAAAAATCTTACCGTGTCCATGTTTGAATTTGTCATTTGACTGCAATGACTGGTGCGTCGGAGGTGGGTGGTGGCCGGTGTGCGTGAGGGGTATAGAAGCTAGCTGCGCCGTCGATTCGCCGCCTGTGCCTGTGTGTCGCCGAGAATGCAGAACGCCGTCACCGAGAATGCGTCGATTCGCCGCTTGTGCCTGTGTGTCGCCGAGAACGCAGAACGCCGTCGCCGAGAATGCGTCGATTCACCGCCTGTGCCTGTGTGTCGCCGAGAACGCCGTCGGTCGCCGCCTGTGCCTGTGTCTGTGTGCGTCGGTCGCCGTTCGCCGAGTGTGAGGGCGTGAGGCGCCGCCCGCCAGACGGTGGGTGAGAGACAGAGAGAGTGGGGAGCTGGAGGGAGAGGCCGCTAGAGCGGCTGGAGTGGACAGTGTGTGGGTGCGTCGCGCGGAGGGAGAGGCAGAATGCCAAAATGGAATTAGGGCTTAGGATTTAGGAAATTAGGGCTAGGTATTTATATGGGCCCATTTCGGTTCGGTTTTCGGTTAACCAAATTATTACTTAATAAAACCAAAACCGAACCGAATACCGAAATGTATAAAAAATGCTAACCGAACTGAAACTGAAAAACCGAACCGAATTAATTTTTCGGTTCGGTTCAGCTTTTCGGTATTTTTTTCGGTTTTTGCTCAGCCCTAGTGTGGTACGAACTAGGTCCCGCTGGGTCAACGTCGTTTGAAGTTGACGCAAATTCATTAGTGTTTTGAAATGGACGTGGACCCCAACTCTCTTCCCCGTGATAAATCCAATTATAATAATTCAGTGTAAAACCATTTCGATATAAATGAGATTTCACTTCATTAGGATCTCTATAAGTTTGATTTCGATATCTAGCTTTCGAACAAGGACACCTAATTTTTCCTTTCCAAATCGAATTCGGATTACTAGTGGCAGCTTCAATAAATCCATTTACTCCAGTAATAAATCCGGGGTTCATAATCCCATTTACTAATCTTGGACTATACATCCAACTACGACTTGAATAATTCATGTCAACCGACGTCTACAACACACAAATTAACAACCAACGTCTCATTCCTCCAACTCTATTAAAATTAATTAATATATAATTCCAAATATATTCTAATAATTATTCTAACACCCTAATTAACAAATAAATTCATATATAGATATAACACAATTATATAATTCTAACACCCTAATTAACAAATAAATTCATATAACCTAATTAATTAAAACATACGTACATATAAATACATGCATAACACAATATAATTAACAATTAAATTCTAACAATTAACACATGCATGCATAAAAATTAACAATTCTAACAATTTTATATATACATACAACATATATGCATATATATACATATATATATTAAAACTATATATATACATATAACTTCAAATTTAACCGATTAAAACGAAAAAAATTACCGTAGAAATGCTCCCGTCGAAGTGTAGAACACAAATGGCCAAGAACCGAGTCCGATCTGCAAACGAACGTGGATGTTGAGTTTGGAGGTGGAAAGAAAGTTTGTTTAAGGAGGTGTGTGCGCGCCGCTTAGCTTCTGTTCTGGAAGAGAAGGGTTTTAATTTAAGTCAATTAGGGCGACGGCAAAGGCAACGGGCCCACTGCCGTTGCCTTTTAGCGAGTGGGGGCCCATTACCAAATGGCAACGGGGCCCACTCCCGTTGCCTTATCTGTTGCCTTAAGGCAACGACACCCGCCCCCGTCGCCTTTTTTCTGCCCGTTACAAATGTCGTTGCCTTTTGGCTAATATTTTGTAGTGTAGGAAGACTTTGTTAATAATTGTTTCCTAATCAATCAACTAGGAACTTGGATCATCAAGGCATGCAGGCAATTAAAGTCCCAACTATAATTAATGTGTGAATTATCATCAACATGATGAGTTTTTATTTATAAAAAAAAGATAGAATGATGATGGAAGCTACTAAATTGATGATTGTTTTAATAGTTGTTGTAGGGATGATCGCAATCACTGAAAGCAGCAGGGAAGCCCCACGCAATCTGATAGCCATAGGGTGGGTGGCAGTCGGCGGGGACATACGCAACACGCCAATTGGGGGGGATACAAACTCTCTAAATGTCAACGAAGCTGTGAATGGCTTACTAGGATCAGTTAACAACACCTCCGTCGACCCAAATGTGGGTACATCGTCGGTAAATGAGAATGGGTCATTGTTTGACAAGTTTACAAATAACACCGTCAATGGGACCTGTTACACCAGGTCAAAGGAGTCAATCTTTGATAAGTCAATCCTTATCACCAGCTTAGGTGGCGACGACTAGTCAACCAAGTCTTGTGACGACTAGTCAACAAAGCGAAGAAAGGTCAATTGAGTGCTCGCCCAAAGAAAGTGGCGAGCACACGAAGAGTTACCAGAAAAGACAAGTGTTAGAGTTTTGGGAGGGGCCATGGAACATGGCGAGCACTGTATGTGCGACCACCATCTTTGAAGATGTCCGGACAACCATGATCTCCGGCGACCATCAATGTTCAGGTCCTCGTCATGGGCGAGGATGACCACCAGGGGCGGTTTAGCATTAAATGCGACGTCCCATCACCTTTTCGGGCAGACATTTAGGTCCAATATGGGTGTGCCACGTGTAAAGGCCGGGCTGACCAGGAAACCTAGTATATAATGCCTAAAAGGCTCATTTGTAAACATAAGTTAACATTTCCTACTATCACCCTAACCAAAGCAATAAACTCTCCCAAGCTCAAAGCTTTAGCTTTTAAACGAAGCTACATCTTGTGTTCTTACTGTTCTTCGTTAAGATCATCAAGATCATCATATTAATCCTCTTTAAACACGTAATAAACCCCGTTAATTATATATGTTTGTTTAGTGCTAACGAATAGCCCACATCTGAGTCAACCCTACAAAAGCACGTACAACATTTGGCGCTAGAAGGAGGGGTCCTTTTACGTGTTCTTCATCAAAGTTTCAACTGATCATCGAACGATCGGCTTGTAAACTCTTTATTTCAGGTTTTAATCGGTAGAAATACCTTTTTGAACATCGTTTACGTATTTCTTACGTTCTTAAATATTTGTAATATTTAGCATATTTTGGAGTTTGATCCCCCTGTTTTTCTGTTTCTAGCACTTTTTGTGTATGTTTCTTCACAAATTCGTAGTTTTGGCACGTTCTTCTGCGTAAGAACTCTGATTTTGTGTTTTTATCTTCATAAGTCTAGAACAACTTCTTATCTTTGTAACCGTTTACCAAAAAATCACTATCAAAGATGTCTCATCACACTGAACGTGATGGAATTCCGCTGCCGGGAGGGAACAATCCCCCTCCGCCGACTTCGGCCAATTTGAACGCCAACATAAACCTGGGGGATATCTTGAAGGATCCCCAGCATCTTAGAGATTTTTCTGACTACCTCAATGATAAGAGGAGGAAGATGGAGGTCGAAGAACTTGAGAAGGCCAAAGATCAAGCCTTTGACAAAGCTCGCAAGGCCAAGGCCAACGAGCGCGAGCACTCATACCACTCAGTAAATCCCCACAGAGAGGGTAAAGAAAGAGCCCACTCCCATACGACGGATTCACGGCACTCAGTTTTTGACCGAGTGGGTGCCAAGGATGGTAGGGCTCCTCGCCCAATAAATTTTGACTTGGGTGGTCGCCTAGGCAAGGGCGACCACCAAAAAAGAGGACAGGAAGATAGAGTCTCCGCTTTAGATCGCGTGGGGGATAAGCGAGCACCTGGGAAAAGCTTTCACAGCTATCGGCCAGAGAGATCCCTCCATCACTCGCTCGAGCGAGCACACCGGAACCGATCTGATCGGCCGGTCTCGTCGCACCACAGCCATCGTGACGAGCACGATGTGCCAAGACCACAAACTGCCGAAGAGGGGCAGATTGCTCAATTCGCCGAGATCCAGAAGAAATTGAAACTGGAAGTAGAGAACCTGCGAGCAGAGGTGGCCGCATCGAAGAGAGGAAACATCCCGGCGATCACTTTGCCCGTCTCACCTTTGAACATCATGATCCTCACCGCCCCCATTCAGAGGAAGATTCAGATGCCTTCAATGACGGCGTACGATGGCACATCGGACCCTAGGGTGCACTTGTCAAAGTACTCCAATTACATGGCTTCAATCGAGGCGACCGAGGCCACACAGTGCAGAAACTTCCCCTTGACTCTAGGAGATCGGGCCCATCGTTGGTACACAATTTTGGGACCCGGGTCAATAAACTCCTTCACCGACCTGGGGCAACAATTTTTTACCTACTACGGGACCATTGCTGCTCGCCCAGCGTCCAAGCAGCGTTTAGCGAACGTTCGCCAAAGCCCAACCGAGTCAGCGAAGGACTTTGTCGAGCGCTTCGACAAGCTGGTAATCGATGGGGAGGCCGTGAATGACGAAACCAAGCCGATCTCAGCCGTTTCAGGCCTAAGAATAGGTTCCAAGCTCTGGGAATCTATGCATTCAATTTTCCCGGAATCCTACGCGGATTTCTGTAACCGGGCAGGCATAGTCATTCAGATGGAAGAAATTTTGGACACCGCTAAGGCTAACGAGCAGCCTGAGGCGGCCAAAAAGGGTGGTAAATCAAGGCAACAATACTCGTTCGACAAATTTTAGAGCTTTTGAAGAAGCTCCGGAGATCACCTAGTTTAAGGAAACCCTCAAGATTGATCCGAGGTTCATCCTCGACGCACTCAAAAGAAGGCACATGCTACCTCCGGTAAAGCCGATGCACACAAACGAGAGCAACTTGGATGGAAACAAATTATGTAACTATCACAATTCCATCTGCCACCATACGAACGATTGCCGAGATCTGATGAAAAATCTGTACAAGCTGTACGCAGATGGCAAGCTTGCTGAGTTTATCAAGCCCATTGGTGGAAATGACGACCACCGTGGGAAGAAGCATCGTGATAATGGCGAGGGCGACCAGGATCTGCGCCAACAGATCACTCGTCAGAAACTACTCCCCCAATTCCGAATGGTCCACCAAGCGACATCGATTTTGTGGGTGGAGAATTTTATGTGATAGAAGGTCCCCTGGGGGTACCCATTCTGGAACTGCTCTGTCTGTTCGTCGACAGCAGAGCGAGATGCGAGCACTTAAAAATGTTCATCAAGTGTGCGTCGCCCCGACTGCCGAGAAGACTCCATCTCACCAGGTCATATTTTCAGACGACGACCTCAATGGTGTTGTGCAACCAAACAACGATGCTTTGGTTATTACCGGGAAAATTATGGGAACGACTGTCCATCGCCTGATGGTCGACACCAGGGCATACACCAATGTCATATTCAAGCATACTTTAGATGCCCTCGGTGGATATGCTGAATATGTCGAGCCTTGCGACGACATAATAGTGGGTTTTGGTGACACCCGCTCCCTTCTGTTGGGAAGGATTAGGCTATCACTGGAGCTGGCCTCAACGAAAGAGCCAGCGATGCACTACACGAGGCAGCTCGACTTCATGATCGTTGACATGCCCTCGTCCTATAATGCTTTCCTCGGCCGACCTTTCTTCGACGAATTCAAGGCGGCCGCCTCTACGTACTATTATTGTATTAAGTTTCCAACACCGGCGGGAGTTATAACCGTCAAGGGTGATCAGATCTGGACGAGGGAGTGTCTCATCAGTTTTGCTAAACGACATTCTAAGGAGCATCCTATGGTTGGAAAGTATATTATGTGTCCTAACAAAAAGACAAAATTGAACTACTTGGAGGGATTTCCCAACAAGTACCGAAAAATAGAAATTAGGGAGTCAAGTCAGATTCATGACGACCACCAAGTGGAAGTGGACGAGCACACTCCAATGGAGATCGACGAGCACGATCAAATTGACGACCAGACACCTCTTGAGGTGGTCGACGACCAGGTTCCAGATTTGGAACCTAGGTTAGGTTTTGAGCCAGAATTCGGAATCGAGGATCCTCGTTGGAAAGAACCCAAAGAGCGGGCAACTCCAGCGGAGGACCTCGAAACAATCCACTTGAATGATGCTCGCCCAGAGCTCGAAGTATTCGTAGGGTCAAATTTGCCAGAGCAATTGAGGGCAAAAATGATCGTTTTTTTGAAAGCAAACGTTGGGGCATTGGCATGGTCGCACGAAGATATGGTGGGCATCGACATGGATCATGCCTGTCATAGATTAAACATTGATCCGAAAAAAAGACCCATTACTAAAAAACGGAGAAAGTTTGGGCCAGATAAATATGCGGCTATGTCGGTCGAAGTAAAAAAGTTGATCGACAACAAGTTAATCGAAAAAGCTGGAACTGATCCCGAGTGGTTGGCAAATCCAGTGCTCGTCCAAAAGACGACCGGGTTATGGCAACTGTGTATAGACTTCACAGATCTGAACGATGCCTGTCCTAAAGATCATTTTCCGATGCCACACATCGATCATTTGGTAGACAATACAGTTGGGCACGAAATGCTTACTTTTATGGATGCTTTCGCGGGGTACCATCAGATTGCGATGCATCCCGACGACCAGCGACATGCAACTTTCATGACGGCGACTGACATGTATTGTTGGAAGAGAATGCCCTTCGGTTTGAAAAACGCGGGGGCAACGTACCAAAGACTGGTAAACAAGATGTTTGACAAACACATCGGTGAGATGGTGGAGGTCTATATCGACGACATTGTTGTCAAGAGCTTGCGGAAAGAAGATCACCTACACCACCTCGCCATGACATTCGATATTCTGAAAGAGTATAACATGAAGCTAAATCCGAAGAAGTGCAGTTTCGGAGTTGGCTCCGGAAAATTTCTGGGGCACTTGGTTAGTCAGAGGGGCATCGAAGCGAATCCAAGTAAAATTCAAGCGGTCATCAACATGCAACGCCCAAGAAATGTAAAAGAAGTACAGAGGTTGACAGGATGCCTAGCATCGCTCAACAGGTTTATTGCACGAACGGGTGATCGCTGCAAGCCTTTTTTCGACGCTTTGAAAAAGGGAAGATTCGAATGGACCGATGAGTGCGAGAAAGCTTTCGAGAAACTGAAGGAGTATCTATCGGATCCAAAGGTCCTATCTAAGCCAGTCCCGGGCGAAATTTTATACTTATTGTAGATGTTGTTAATTCTTAAATGTCTTAACATTATCAACAACATCTAAATTTGACCTTCCGAGATTTTTTCTAAGTCTTTTCTGAAATGCTACATTAAATGTTGACCTAAATGTTGTCGCATTTCTGGCAGGATCTAGAAGCTTCTACAAGGATCTGGAACCTGGAAGATTCCAGAACATTGGAGAACATGCTAGAACAGCCTAGATGCATTTGGAACGACCTGGAGCATGCTAGAAGGATCTAGAAAGATCATGGAAGTTGTGGAAGTTGAGTTTCCTAAAAAATAGGACCTCAATGTGGAAGTCTCTAGAATTCGTATCCCACATCTATAAATACCCATTGAAGGCTTCATAATTCAGTGTGCTCTATTCGATCAATATCCTAGACCGAGCGTTCATCCCTGTTAGGAAATTGTGGCCAATAGTTCTACATTTTAGTTCATACGTTGTATACCACCCGTATGACTGTGTGTCTTCTTATCTATTGAGAGTGTAATCATTAGATAGACTAGGCATTTCGACAGTGTATAATTTATACACTTAGTTCGTTTTCTAGACTTGGCACCTGCCTCGTTTATACTTGAAGATAAGTATTGATTTTACGCCATAAGGCAGACATAGATTTTTATTTATAAAATCTATGTTAAAAGTATTTCCATTGTGTCTCGTTTGTTTTTAGTATTTCAAGTCTTCCGCTGTGAATCTTAATTTCTGATATTCTGTTAGAGTCAGTGTTGCACTATTTGTCTCAACATTCTGTGCAACATTTATCTACTTATACTTAAACACTTTTATACACCCCACACACACTTTCAGTTGGTATCAGAGCTGATACCTGACGACACTAGGTTAGATCTTTGGTCAAGTGTGTTTTTAGTTTAGTTTAGCAATGGAAACACATCACATATCCACTGCACTTAGGCACCCGAACATATTATCCATATTTTAAAGCCTAAGTTGTGCAAGTAGATAGATGAACGTGTTTGGAGGACTGTACTTACAGGTTATGATATACCATAAATCAAAACCAACACATCAACACCCCACCAGAAAGAAGGAAAGGTCAAATTTCAACCAAGGTTATCAAAAAGTGAAGGTAAGTCAAGGTATGCTCTTTAATATATAAAATCAGTTCAATGCATGTTCTGAATATGGTCTTTATGAAAATTAATGTGCCAATATTAGACTTAAGCAAAAAACTGAATTTTAGTGCTACCTTAAATGATGAATCAGATGATGAATTTGATGAATCAAAAGATATTTAATTCACTTTTTAATACCAAGATTGATTATGATGATTCTTTAGATGATAATCTGGATGATAAAGATTCTGATGTTGCACATGATGTCATAACATTTATGGTAACATCAAAACAGAGTCACCCAGATTTGAACTATTTTAATGGGTTTGTTGATGATGCAGGTATAAGGATTGATGATTTTAAATACCAAAAGTTGTTAGATGATTGTAACTCTCAGAAACTCACTTTTAATTCTTTGAACAAAGAGAATGAGAATCTGAAAGGAACAATTACCAAACTAGAAGTCATACATTTCAGAAGAGATTTTTTAAGTTGGTAAACTGAAGGAGAAATTTATCACCTCTACTTTAAGTTTCATAAAATTTTCTATGATTGCTTCTGATATATATGTTATAGCTATTTGGTAAATATGATAATTGTGGTATATGTTATGATGGTGAAACAACTTCTATTTCTAAGAATTTTGAAATTACTATGAAATTTGTGAAGGCAAATGTTAAAACATTTGTTGTAACATCTGCACAAACAGATTCTCATAAAGTCAAAAATATTGAAAAGAAGTTTGTCTGTCATTATTGTTCGATAATTAATCATATTTTTCCTTGCTGCATGAAAATCTGATGTTACTTGTAATGTTGTTCACACTTCCTTGAAAGCATGTTTACTTAGTCAACGGTACTTTGATAGTGGTTGTTCTAGACATATGACAGGTTGTCACTATGCCAGATTTTGCTTTTTACAGCAGTAGAATAACATCGGTTTTTTTTAGAACCGCTGTAAAAACATCGAAAACCGCTGTCATATGCTAATTTTTTTAGAACCGCTGTTATATATACAATTTGTACGCTGATAGACAGCGGTTTTTTGTAACCGCTGTTATATGTTTTAGTTCAGCGCTGTAATACCTAATCTCATGTATGTGTATGTATATATAATCTTATTGACTCAAATATAATCCATTAATCTTTAAAAATAATTAAATTAAAGAAAATCTTTTAAATAAAGTCGAAAAATCTTATAAAGTCAACTAAATTCAAAATATAAATATATTTTAAAAATCAATTAAGAAAAAAAAATATAAAAATTAATTAAAACTAAATAATATTAAAAAAATCAAATAAATCTTCTATTTGATTATTTGATATTTTAAAGATTTTATTTAGGTTTAATTGATTTTTAATTTGATTATTTTTTAGTTGACGTGCTTAAAACTTTTACGATTTTTTTTTAGATCTTTCAGTTTTTTTTTTTTTTAATTTAGATGGTTTTTTTGAATATTTTAGTACATATTTTAATTAGTTTTTTTTAATTATATATGTAAACACATAAATTTTATTAAATTTTTAATATGTCAAATATTATTTAAATTCTAATTTTAAAAATAAGATTATAAATAATTAATATTTTTGAGATTTGAGATTATCTTTTTTTCTTTATCTTCAAGATTTGGTATATCTTCTTCTTTTTTTATGTCATTTATATCTTATAAATAGGAGGAGTCATATGGAATAAGTCACAAACAACCCTATTAACTCTTTGAGACCCCGAACCCTATATCACATCCTCGGTTCAATTTGAAATTAATAAATTGTAAATTCATGTTTACAATATATTTTTTAAGATTTAGTGGATTATTATCATATTTTAAGTGTTTTCCTATTTAATAGTTATAATAGTATATAATATTTTTAACACCCAAAATCATTATACGTACTAATAAGATTTGTGCGTAATTATTTTAATAATTTAAATATTAAATCTCTATTTTTATTTAAGCTAGATAAATCTATTAAAATATTATAATATATAATAAATATTGATGTTTTAAATATATCTACCCTTAATTACTATTTCTGAATATTTTCTTTCTGACGTGGCATCTCACATTTATATCTTTCTATACGTTTTTTTTTTTTCTTAATAATTTTTTCAGTTCTCTCCCGTCCTCCCTCTCTTTTTCTATAGATTTCTTAAATTATTTTTTTAAATAATGATTTTCTTTATACAGTTTTCTTTTATATATTTTTTTAAATAATTATTTCAGTTCCCTCTCTCTCTCTTTCTAGATTCTTTACGTTTTCCTTTTACATTTTTCTTCAATATTCTTTTACTTTTAAAATAAAAAAAAAAATCTTAAATATTTCTCCCTCTTTTCAATTTTTTTTAATTCTTTTTACATAATTTCTTTTTTATAGTTATCTTTATAATTTTTTTTCAATTCCGCAAAATTTGATAATTTTATAGTAATCTTTATAATATTTCAATTCACACTAGTTAGATATAATATTAAAAATGATAATTTTACTTAACCCACGTCTCCATTTTCCCATCGATCTCTCTCTCTCCCTCTAAACCCACGTCTCTTCCTCTTGTTTAATTTCAAATTTCTATTTCAGAAAGCCCACACCCTCTATCTCTATTAATGGTAGTAAGAATTCTTCCGTCGAAGGCTGACGAAATCTTTAAGAGGATTCTCATTTGAAAACAAAAAATTACAGAAGAAAAGAATTCAAAAACATTGAAAAAGATTGTCGAAGTTGGTATTACCTTTTCGATATTTTCGTTACAGGTTGAGTATGTGGGTGATTAACGCTAATTTCAGAACTAATTTTGCATAAATTGGTTTTTGTGTACATGCAGGATCCTCAAACAGATCCCGTTGAAGAAATGAGTGAATTATGGAGGTTGTGCCACTTCAGATGCAAATTATGGAGATAATCCTATGAAGGTAATATACTAATATCTCTTTAAAAATCTTTCATTTTCATATCAAGAATATGCACATGTTTGTGGACACAGAATTAAAATAGCAAGAAAGAGTGAATTGGGGAAAATCATACTTTGTACCTAACAGTACCTTTTGCCCACAAAAGGAAGATGAAAAAAAATCCCTGTTTCTGATAAGAATTTTATTTTTAAGACAAAGTAAATTCACTGCAAATTACAGTCCTAATAAAAGAGGTTTTTGGTCATTTTTCTACTTATCATTCAAGATTATTTTATTCAAATACATCTAATTTCTCTTACTGTCTCACATACTCTTTTCATCTTTTCATCCAGACAATGAGTCAAATTTGTTGACGGAGAGAGCTCAAATTGATGAAGTATGGTCAGGGTGGGCTACATGCAAGCAACCATATACATGATTGAGTAGAAAGAAAAGCACATATGTTGGGAGAGATTACTATATAAAGAAAAGTAAGACCAGTTTCAAGCTCCATGTCCACAACAAACTTTTGAATCTATGTATTATGTATGAATGTTTGACGTTAATGTTAATTAATTTATTATAATATTTTAGTTTAATTTATATATATATATATATACATGATATGTAGTGCATTAAACATTAATTATGATAATTGGTTGATATTGTAGTTTTAATGTTATCAATTAGTTTATTTTGACTTTTTTTTTTTTTGTTATTTTTTTGAAAATTTGTAGTATTTTTTTTTTATTAATTTAACAAATTAAAAATTTAGATTTTTTTTAAATATTGGATATTTACAACAGCGGTTAATACCTGCTGTCGTAGCTAATAAAACCGCTGTCATAAATATTAATATAACATCGGTTTTAAAGGAATAACAGCGGTTAAAAACCACTGTAGTAAATCCAAACAACAGCGGTTCATAACCGCTATCGTATCTAATAAAACTGCTGTCGTTGATATTGTAAAGAGTTAAAACTGACCACATACAACATCGGTTTTAAAGTATTAACAGCGGTTAATAACCGCTGTTGTATATAGATACGACAGCGGTTAATAACCGCTGTGTATCAGCGCCTCTTTTTTACAGTGCTTGATATTACAGCGGTTGCTAATTCCAATTTACAGCAGTTAAAAACCGCTGTCTATCAGCTTATTTGGCATAGTGTGTATTGATTTCTTATCTGATTATGTGACCTTGAATAGTGGTAGTGTTACATATGGTGGAGGTTCTAAAGGAAAGATTGTTGGTAAAGGAACTTTGAATGTTGAAGGTTTTCCTAAGCTTAAAAATGTATTACATGTTGATGGCTTACTTGCAAATCTGATTAGCATTAGTCAACTTTGTGATGATAATTTGCATGTGAAATTTGATAAAGATTCATGTTATGTTCTTAATAAAGATGAAGTTTGTGTCATGACTGGTACTAGGTCAGCTGATAATTGCTATCTTATTGGAACAAATATGTGTAACTTGTCAAAACATGATGAAAATGTTTTATGGCATCAAAGATTGGGTCATGCAAATTACAGAGCAATGAAAAAGCTAATCAAAGCAGCTGCAGTAAAAGGAATTCCAGAACTTAGGTTTCACAACACCACTGTATGTGGACCATGCCAAAAAGGTAAGCAGGTAAGAATGTCACACAAAATGTTGTCACATTGTACTACACATCGATGCTTTGAATTATTGCACATGGATTTGATGGGTCCTATGGAAACTGAAAGCATTGGAGGAAAGAGGTATTCCTTAGTTGTGGTAGATGATTTTTCTAGATATACCTGGGTAGAGTCTTTGAGAGACAAATCTGAAGCATTTGCTGCATTTAAAATTCTTTATAAGAGGTTCAAAAATGTGTTTAACTTGAAAGTTGGCCGTATTAGAACTGATCATGGTAGGGAATTTGAAAACAACATGTTTAATGATTTTTGTGATAAAAAGGGTATCTTGCAAGAATATTCATCTCCTAAAACTCCACAACAAAATAGAATTGTTGAAAGAAAGAATAGAACTTTACAAGAAATGGCTAGAGTTATGCTTACATCCAAATGTCTTGCTAAGAAATTTTGGGGAGAAGCATTGAATACTGCATGCCATATTATTAATAGGGTTTTTATTCGTTCTGGCACTAATCAAACACCTTATGAGATTTTGAACAACAGAAAACCTAATGTGAAATATTTTCATGTATTTGGTTGTGTGTGTTATATCCTGAATGATAGGGATCAACTTCATAAGTTTGATTCTAAAAGTGATAAAGGTTTCTTTTTAGGCTATTCTAGAAATAGTAAAGCTTATAGAGTTTATAACCTTAGAACTAACACTGTTCAAGAATCTGTTAACGTTGTGTTTGATGATGATAAAGGTCTTACAGATGACAAAGATGAAGAAGATGTATCACAGGTTACTGACACTTCTGAGAATACACTGAAGTCTGAAAATGTTGCACCAAATGTTAACACATCTGGGTCAACATCTACAGAACAGTCAGCTGTAAATTCACAGAATGATCAGTACATTCCCAAAACAAATCCTTCTTCAAGAATAGGAAAAAGCCATCCTTCTGACCAGATCATAGGCGATGCTACAGTTGGAGTGCAAACAAGAGGAAGAGTAAGATCAAACAAGGTAGATGTGGTAAGAACAATATGCATGTCTTCTATGTGTAATGTTGTAAATGTTGAATGCTATTTATCTGAAATTGAACCTAAGAGTGCTAAAGAAGCCTTAACTGATGAAAACTGGATTAATGCTATGCATGAAGAACTTGGTCAGTTTGAAAGAAATGAAGTGTGGACACTTGTTCCTAGACGTAGTCATACTAATGTCATTGGAACAAAGTGGATATTCAAGAACAAAACTGATGAATCTGGTAATATTGTTAGGAACAAGGCTAGGTTAGTAGCACAAGGTTACACCCAAGTTGAAGGAGTTGATTTTGATGAAACTTTTGCACCTGTTGCTAGGATAGAATCTATTAGATTACTGCTAGCTATTGCATGTTTTATTGATATTAAACTTCATCAAATGGATGTAAAGGCTGCATTTCTAAATGGCATATTAAATGAAGAAGCATATGTTGAACAACCTATAGGATTTGAAGATCCACAGTATCCTGATCATGTATATAAACTTAAGAAAGCATTATATGGGCTTAAACAAGCTCCTAGAGCATGGTATGGTAGGCTTACTGACTTTCTTTTGGAATATGGATTTATTAGAGGAGAGGCAGATAGAACTTTGTTCATTAAGCACACTGAAAATGATATACTAATTGCTCAAATATATGTTGATGACATTGTGTTTGGTCCTACTTGTGATAAAATGTTGAGTAAATTTGTTGAGGCAATGACTGCAACATTTGAAATGAGTATGGTTGGAGACTTGAACTATTTTCTAGGTCTTCAAATCAAACAATGCAGTGATGGTATTTTCTTCTCCCAGAGTAAGTATGCTAAGAACTTGGTTAAAAGATTTGGTCTTGAGAATTCAAAACCAATGAAAACTCCTATGGGATCTTCTTTGAAACTTTGCAAAGACAGTGCTGGAACAGATGTTGATCCAACACTTTACATATCCATGATAGGTAGTTTACTGTATTTAACCTCTAGTAGACCAGATATTATGTACAGTGTGTGTGTTTGTGCTAGGTACCAAGCTAATCCAAAGGAATCTCACCTGAATGCTGTGAAAAGGATTATCAAGTATGTTGCAGGTACAAGTGACCTTGGAATCTGGTATACTAAGGACACCAACAACATTTTGATTGGCTACAGTGATGCTGATTGGGCTGGAGATATAGATGATAGAAAGAGTACGAGTGGAGGATGTTTCTACATGGGAAACAATCTTGTTTCATGGCACAGCAAGAAGCAGAATTGTGTTTCACAATCTACTGCAGAATCTGAGTATATAGCTGCTGGAAGCTGCTGTACACAACTCTTGTGGCTGAGCAAGATGTTCCATGACTATGGTATTGAGAATGGTATACTTACAATCTTTTGTGATAATACTAGTGATATTAACATTTCTAAGAATCCTGTACAACACTCACTCACAAAGCACATTAGCATAAGACATCACTTTATGAGAGATTTAGTAAAGAAGAACATTGTGAAGTTGGAGTATATACCTACTGAAAAACAAAATGCTGAAATTTTTACTAAGGCATTAGACCATGAGAGATTCTCAATCTTGAGGAAATCTCTTGGGATGAGCACTATCTGAAAAATTCGGATAGATGTTGTCACAAATGCGTCAGCATTTGGGACAACATCATGGGTTGTAAAATTGTATAAGTTGAATTTATTTCTTACTTAGTTAAATAATTCCTTTGTAAAATATCTACGAATCTAAGAACCTTGTAGTGCAAAAATAAACATGTCTTACACCTCTCAAATGCATAAAAATGAGAATGTTATTAGCATACTAAAAGATGTACCAAATCACTGAGTAACTATGGAGCACGGAGTTCACTACTATGATGCCTTCTTTTCAAAAGGTGATTCTTTGGTAAAAACATCAATATATTTGTAATCCATTAAGTAAGTATGGGGCACGGAGTTCGCTACTACGATGTACTCTACAGGAACAATGGATCAATACAAATTAGATGCTATAACACAAAAAGAAAAATTATGGTGCAACACAAATGAAGCAAATTCATGTAAAAACCGTGTTGAGGTGTTTGTAACAGTTTTGAGCACAACATTGCCTGATTCGAATTTATTTTTATAAGTGGTAATTATTTAATTATTTATTGAGATTTATTTTATTTATTCAATTATATAACTAACTCACGTTTTTTATTTTTCAGATTATGCTTGGACTTAGTCATTATTCTAGAAATTTCTTAATTATTTAATTAATTAATAAAATGGATTTTTCCCACTAATTAAACTATGATCAAGGTTGTGGCTAAAAATGTGGAGCACTATCACATTATTTCTGGAATTAATCGTGTTAACCTCCAACTACACATACATTCTCTCCATAAAACTCAATTAATTGTGATTTATGTTGCTAATTTGTTGATTGTCGAGCTCTGTTAAGTACACTTCTTGCAGAAATTGTGTTTGGCCGTGTATTTCCCAAAATTGCTGTATACACTCTCCCACCTCGTGCCTCGAAATTCAAACCGTCCCTTTAATGGCTGGAAACCAACCTCAATCTCAATCTCACTCTCACTCACACTCTATTTCTGAAACTTCCAAACAAACTGCCCAAAACTCTCTTGAAATTCTTGCTTCAATGGCTTCGCAACAATCCAACTCCTCAAATGCTGACTCCAATGTCTCTGCAACCCCATCAACAACCACTCCTGTTCCAACAACTACCCAAATCCCACAAGATTCGACCGTTGAACAGTTTACGAAAGCTGTCGAAGAAGTGTCTGCAACTCTTCGAACTACCGGACATCTACCCGTAATGCAATTTGGAGATATCACTGTGGATATCTCAAGTTATTTGGCCGATCAAACTGCTCAAATGACTGCTGCAACAAAAAGCCCTAATCCTACTGTTCCAGTTTCAACGGAGGAACATGTCGAAACCGTTGTTGAAGGAGAAGCTACTGCTGCATCCGATTCTGAGGATGAAGAAATGGAGGACGCCCAAGCTTCTGACAGTGGTACAAACTCATCTCTTTCACTTTCTGAAGAGTCTGCTCCTATTCCCTTCAAGAAAAATGCGCAAAAAGGGAAAAGACAGAGAAGCCCTGTACAAAGAAGGAGATCGTACCGTGTATTCACTCGTGTGGATTACTCTGAATCCATGAGGAAGAAGAAGAAAGCTGGAGCTGATGCTGGTGAACCCATTCAAGTATTCACTGATTCTGATGAAGAAACTGAAGTTGCCACTGTTGCTGCAAAGAAGCCAAAGAAAGTTGCTGAGAAACCAATTGAGAAGAAAGCTGCTGCTGATCCCAAAGGCAAAGGGAAGGCCAAGATGATCCCTGAAGAAGAACCTGCTGAATCAGACTCTGATTCTGATTTCAATGTTTGCCTAAGAGACATGCAAGAATCTCTTAAGAAGAATGCTGAGTCATTTGCTGCTGCAAAAGAGTCCACACCAGAACCTGATGATGGTGGAAATGGGGACAGCTCATCTTCTGAGGCAAAGAGCTCATCTGCTGAAGCAAAGAGCTCATCCAAAAGCTCATCTGCACATGATGGAGACACTGATCCTGATGAGGAACTACCTTCTGAGGAAGAAAGTGAAGGTATCTCTGATCACTCTAATTATGTTGAGAAAAGGTTAGAAATTTACTCTAAGAGGAAGTTGTTGATTGAGAAAAGAATTAATGTGCCTGATTTTGATAGTAAGGGGATGATTAAGTTTTTAGAGGATAGAAATCTGTTGAATGCTGTTACATTTGGTGAAGCTTTTCTTACAAACTGGTCTTATGAATTCTATGCCTGTATGAAGAAAAGTTATGGAAAAAGAAGTTCTAGGTCTTATGGTACTGTTAATTTTAGGGGGAGGGATGTGCCATTCACTCCAGAACTTATTAATGAGTTCTTGCACACTCCTAATGTTGATGAGGATGATGATCCAGATATGGATGTTGTGATTACTGCAATCACAGGGGGTAGAAAGACTAAGTGGACTACGAAGATGCTAGCTAGACACTTAACCTCCTTACATTCTGTTTTGTATAAGCTGATTATATACAATTGGATTCCCACTACCAACACCACTAAGATTACAAGAGACCAAACCATTCTTATGTATAGGATTTCTATACTTAAGAAGTTCAATCTGGGACATACTATCTTTCACCATATGAGGAAATTTAGTGGGAAAACTACTGGGAAAGGAAATCTGCCCTATCCAGTCTTGATTTCAAACTATCTGAAGCACCATGGCTTCACTGCTAAGAAGACTGATGTTTTGAGGGGGAGAGTGCCACTTGCTATTGCTCCTGCCTTATTGATTGGGGACAGAATCATTGATCTTCCCATAGTTGCTCCTGGTACTGATAGTCCACAGAGATCTTCCAGACCCTCTACTTCTGCTCAACCAGGCCCTTCCAGAACACATCAGAGAAATGCACCCCCAAATGTTGAGAACATTCGTGTCAACATTTCTGGTAATGTGTATCTTTCACAGGAATTCATCAAAATGCAGCTCAAGCACTTGCAGGAAACCATTGATGAGCTTCAGTTCCTGAAGGACAGATGGTCTAGTATGCTTTCACCTACAACCGGGGGAGTACCACCACCATCAAATTCCAATGTGGTGATTGAAGAGATGAATGATGATGGAGTTGCTGCTGCTGCTGCTGGTGGTGAACCTGATGCTGCTGTGACTGATGTAGTTGCACATCTTGTTGCTACTTACTTTGTGGATGAAGCTGATGATGAAGATGCTGAGATGGAGACCCTGTATGGTGATCTACACTGATGAACAGGGACAAGCAAGACAGGGGGAGATCTGAATATATCATAATGGCTACTGTGCAGGAAGTTGATGCTGCAGCTGTTACCACAGCAATATATGCCATTTATTCAGTTCAATCTCTGTAATTAATGTTTAAGTATTCTGAAATTCTGATACACTTGTTATTTATTTTCTTAGATGTTAATTTGTTTATTTTTTGCAATTTGCTTAAATTATGGTTACATTTGATGATATCTGTTTTCTGCCTTTGCTTAATATGTTTACAGATTATCATGTGATTACTGCAGGTTGCTGGAGTCTTTGTTTTGTTTACTCCTTTTTGCTCTGATTTTTTATTATTTTGTTTTTGTTAGTGTCTTACTTAGATTCTAAGTTAATTCTTCTAGTTCAACTTATTATCTTAGTATAGTTACTTATGTTGTGAGTAAGTGTATAGTTTATACTTATTCTATTTTGGATAAAATAGTTTTGATCCTTTGGCACGGATCATTATGAAATTATCCTTGATCTTCATTTGATTTGATCAAACGATTACAACAGGTATTGTCTTGACTAGTGCTTAGCAATGATGTCAACCTCAACTAAGTACATAAAATTGAGTATGTATAGATATATATGTGCATCAGGTGTGTTGTAGTCGAAAGGTCAAATTGGGGGAGATTGTAGATGTTGTTAATTCTTAAATGTCTTAACATTATCAACAACATCTAAATTTGACCTTCCGAGATTTTTTCTAAGTCTTTTCTGAAATGCTACATTAAATGTTGACCAAAATGTTGTCGCATTTCTGGCAGGATCTAGAAGCTTCTACAAGGATCTGGAACCTGGAAGATTTCAGAACATTGGAGAACATGCTAGAACAGCCTAGATGCATTTGGAACGACCTGGAGCATGCTAGAAGGATCTAGAAAGATCATGGAAGTTGTGGAAGTTGAGTTTCCTAAAAAATAGGACCTCAATGTGGAAGCCTCTAGAATTCGTATCCCACATCTATAAATACCCATTGAAGGCTTCATAATTCAGTGTGCTCTATTCGACCAATATCCTAGACCGAGCGTTCATCCCTGTTAGGAAATTGTGGCCAATAGTTCTACATTTTAGTTCATACGTTGTATACCACCCGTATGACTGTGTGTCTTCTTATCTATTGAGAGTGTAATCATTAGATAGACTAGGCATTTCGACAGTGTATAATTTATACACTTAGTTCGTTTTCTAGACTTGGCACCTGCCTCGTTTATAGTTTCGTTGTGAAAGTTATTGTTGTAACATTTCACACAACATTTGTACTTGAAGATAAGTATTGATTTTACGCCATAAGGCAGACATATATTTTTATTTATAAAATCTATGTTAAAAGTATTTCCATTGTGTCTCGTTTGTTTTTAGTGTTTCAAGTCTTCCGCTGTGAATCTTAATTTCTGATATTCTGTTAGAGTCAGTGTTGCACTATTTGTCTCAACATTCTGTGCAACATTTATCTACTTATACTTAAATACTTTTATACACCCCACACACACTTTCACTTATACTTGTCGGCCACTGACTGTGCGATCAGTTCAGTGCTCGTCCGAGCAGAGGGGAGTACTCATTTGCCAATATACTATGTGAGTCAGTCGTTGAGAGATGCCGAGTTGAGATATACTCCAATGGAAAAATTGGCCTATGCTTTAGTCATGAGCGTGAGAAAGCTAAGGCAATACTTGTTCGACCACGACGTGGTCGTCCTAACCACTTTTCCTTTGCTTTCCTTTGCGACGAGCACTGCATCGGCCGGATACCACTGGAAGACTTTTGAAGTGGTCGGTGGAAATCGGCCAATTTGGGCTCACCTACGCACCAAGAACGGCGATCAAGGGGCTAGGGCTGAGCAAAAACCGAAAAAAACCGAACCGAAATATGAATTCGGTTCAGTTTTTCGGTTTTTCGGTTTCGGTTCGGTTAGCATTTTTCTTAGATTTCGGTTTCGGTTTTATTAGTGAAAAATTCGGTTAACCAAAAACCGAACCGAATTCATTTAGGTTTAATACTTAGTTTTTCATTTATTTGTTTAGTACTATTAGTATGTTAGATTTAATAAAATTTGTTGAGAATTGATAGATTAGGTTTAATATTAAATGGTTGTTAAATCACTAAATGTTTGTTAAATATTTATTTGTATTATTTGGACATTTATTTAAAATTTCATATAAAATGTTAGGTATTTTCGGTTTTTATTTCGGTTTTCGGTTTTTACCGAAACCGAACCGAATTATTCGGTTCGGTTATTTTCGGTTTTATCTTACTATGGTTCGGTTTCGGTTAATTATAATGAAATTCGGTTCGGTTTCGGTTTTTCAATTTCGGTTCGGTTCGGTTGCGTTGCACACCCCTACAAGGGGCAAGTATTGGCAGAATTCATAGTGGAACTCACTTTCCCTAATGATTTAGACAAGGAAATCGAACTTCCTTGGTCTTTGTTCGTCGACGGCTCATCGACGAGCACCAAAGCAGGGGCAGGAATCATCCTCACCAGCCCGTCCGGACAAACTTTAGCTTCGGCAATCGAGTTCGAATATCAGGAAACCAACAATGAGGCGGAGTACGAGGCTCTGGTCGCTGGAATCAAGATGGCAATGGCCGTGGGCGCCAGAAAGCTGAAATTTTTTTCTGACTCTCACCTAGTGGTATGTCAAATTACAGGCGAGTACGAGGCTCGCAGCGACCAGATGTTGAAGTATCAAAGCTTGGTGAAAGGGTTGCTCGAGCAATTCGATCAAATCCACATCGAGCAAATCCCTAGGGAGGAGAATACGCAAGCAGACGCTTTAGCTCGACTGGCCACTTCAGAGGGAGAGGCAATATTTTCAGAAGCGACGATCACTAAGCTTTCTTCCCCGTCAGTAAGTAGAACCAAAATTTTACAGGTTGAAGCGACCATCGATGAGGACTAGATGACGCCGATCATGAAGTACATCAAGACCGGCGAGCTCCCGGAAGATAAAGTGAAGGCGACCAGGCTGCATCTGAGGTCGACTAGATACACTGTTTTTGGCGACCAGCTGTACAAACGAGGTTTTTCAATGCCTTTGTTGAAATTCCTTGGAGAAGATCAAGCGAAGATCGTCATGCATGAAATACACGATGGAGTATGTGGAAATCACACAGGGGGGCAAGCACTCGCTTTAAAGATCATGAGACAGGGCTACTTTTGGCCTACCCTGAAGAAGGACGCAATCCACTACGCGCAAACGTGGAAGAGATGTCAAGCCTTCGTTCCCGCTATACACTCACCACCAGACGAGCTAACCTTGGTGTATAGTTCTTGGCCTTTCGCGAAGTGGGGGATCGACATCATCGGACCTTTTCCACCAACTGCAGGGGGAGTAACGTTCGTCGTTGTAGCAGTCGACTACTTCACCAAATGGACGAAGGCAAAGGCGCTGAAGACCATCACGTCAGCTCAAATGACAAACTTCATCTGGAAGAATATAATTTGCAGGTTTGGCCTACCTCGAGCTATCGTGACGGACAACGGACGATAGTTCAACAGTCAAGACATGCTGGAGTTCTGCTCAAAATGGAACATCAAGAAGCTATTCTCAACGCCCTATCATCCACAATCGAATGGTCAAGTAGAGGCCATAAATAAAATAATCAAGCACACTCTGAAGGCAAAGCTGGATGGATTGAAGGGCAAGTGGGCCGACGAGCTGCACATGGTGCTATGGGCGTATCGGATGACCACGAGAAATTCCACAGGTGAAACTCCGTTTGCACTCGCGTACGGAATAGAGGCTATCATACCAGCAGAAGGACAAGTCGCCACCTTCCGAGTGGCAAATTATGACGAACAGTTGAACAACGACGCAAAACTCGCCGACTTGGACTTCCTTGAAGAGCGAAGACTCACAGCGGACGAGAAGAATGTGGTCTACAAACAAAGGTCAGAACACTACTACAACACCAAAGTACATGCTCGGCAATTTACAATTGGCCAACTCGTACTTCGACGGGCGACGGAGCAGTCCATAGGCATACTTGGCCCGACTTGGGAGGGCCCGTACCGTATAACGCACACGCTTTCAAACGGATCATACGAGCTAGAAGATCTCGACGGCAAGTCGAGCAAGTACCCGTGGAACGCGATCAAGCTCAAGAAATATTATCAGTAAGTATTTCAAATTTTGTACATTTGTATAGTTTGTATCTAGATTCATTTCAATGCATGTCAAGTTCTAAGTTTCATCAAAGTGTTAGACAAATTTTATAGTTTTTTAGATAAGGCTCTGCGTAGCCAACTAGAAATGAGTTCAACCGACGAATGGTTAACTCTAAACACATACGGACGTAAACCAACGAAAGGTAGAGGTCCAGAAATGAGTTCAACCGTCGAATGGTTAACTCTAAAAAAGACAAGTACTCGTTCTTAAGATACTTGCAAATCAGTGACGACGACGATCACTATAAACGAGTTCAACCGTCGAATGGTTAAGTCTAAAAAAGACAAGTACTCGTTCTTAAGATACTTGCAAATCAGTGACGACGACGATCACTATAAATGAGTTCAACCGTCGAATGGTTAACTCTAAAAAAGACAAGTACTCGTTCTTAAGATACTTGCAAATCAGTGACGACGACGATCACTATAAACGAGTTCAACCGTCGAATGGTTAACTCTAAAAAAGACAAGTACTCGTTCTTATAGATACTTGCGAATCAGTGACGACGACGATCACTATAAATAAGTACAACCGTCGAATGGTTAACTCTAAAAAAGACAAGTACTCGTTCTTAAAGATACTTGCAAATCAGTGACGACAACGATCACTCAAAATAAACAAACACAAGTCGTAGCAAAAAGTTTCATTAGTATCAAGGCTTTGAAAGCCACAGTTACATAAAGGCCTTATAGGCTGAACAAAAAAAAAAAAAAAAGGGCTTGAAAAGCCAAGTCAAAAGAGGTCAATTGTGGCCAACATCCTCTAAGAGGCTCCATGCTCGACCTCGGCAGTTTCAGCAGGGGCGGCCTCATCAGCATCCTCGTCGTTAGTAAGGTCGACCTGACCAGCAACCTTGCCAGTCGCAGGGGCAACCTCGACAGCTTCATCGGATGGAGGGTAGTTGAAGATTGCGCATGTCTGATTCAAGCGAGGGAACATCATCCCCAAGTTGACCAACCCAAGGATTGGGAGCACATCGCCTTGCTTGGGATTCTCTCCCAACAAGTGGTTCTCAATGGTCGGAACGAGGGGGTTCAAGTCCAAGTCTAGGTAAGTTGAATGCAGCGTCTGAGTAAGCTGATTAAAGCCGTAGGCCATCGAGAAAAGGGAAGCTTTCTCATCCCTGTCAGCTCGGGTTTGGGCCAGCTCGTCCTCAGCATCCTTCAGATACTCTTGAGAGGTCTCGAAAGCTGCGTTCTTCTCTTCCAGCTGGCGAGCAAGAGCAGCGTTCTTCTGCTCCAAAGCTCGCATTCTATCACGGAAGCCGGCGACCTCGCCCTTGGCCGCTCCAACATCTTGAATGGCGGCCGTAAGTTTGGCCGCGAGAGTCGTTTTTTCATTACCGAGGTCCTCGTTAGCCTTCATCAACCCCTCGATCACCGTTTTCTTCTCCTCATCTCCTCTCTCGAGGTGAGTGACCCGCCGGTGAAGGTTCTCAAGGACAAAAGTTGTCCGACCCCCAGTCAAGGCCGCTAGACGAACTACCTCAGAAATCTCGTGGGCCTCCACGTCGTCGACGAAGTGTTTGGTGAGGCCGCGAGGAAGATTCTTCATCGCACGACGAGCATCCTGAGGAACCTTTCGCTCATAAGAGATGGGGGAGACCTCGATCGATAAAAATGAAGATGGTCCTCCGAGGTCGGAGGATCATCCCGAGCATTAAGGCTGAAAAGAAAAAGCCAATGTTAAGAAATATGAAAAATAAAGAGACCAAGTCTTAAGCAAAAGATGCTTACCGAGCAACCCGGTCGGCGTCCCAACCGAGCACGGTAGCATCTGAAGGATCCCTCGAGGGTTCCTGTTCGATTTCGACCACGTCCTGCTCGGGCCGGGTCGCCGAGGAGGTCGGCCGAGCTTTTTTGGGCTGTGGTGATCGACGAGCCTTTTGCTGGCCCGACGTCCCCCCTCTCTCCTTTCGGGGGTTGGTCATGGTCGTCTTCTTCGCAGGAGGAGGCGGCGGAGCCTCGCGATCTCTCTTACGAGCCCCAACTCGCTCTTTCTCGCCCTCAACGACCTTTCCCTCCTTGTTAACGGCGATCATCTTCAAAGCCGCGGTGCTCATAACTCCTTGTAGATCGAGGTTTGGGGGAAGTGAGGTTCGGACGACCACGGGGATGACCGCTGCAAAAGTACAAGAAATTGTTAGTTCTTAAATTCCTAAAATTATGAAGAGACAAAGGAAAACATGCTACCTGGAGAGAAAGCTCTTGTGAAATGGTGCGGAGGCACACGAAGCCCGACTCTATCTCGCAAGTGGTCGCGATTCAAAAAGCGACAGTGCCGTTCTCGATACCGGCGTTCAGTTACGCAGCAAAAGTGATACTTGAAGTGATCCGAGAGTTGATGGTCGGCAGCCCGCTGGCGAGGAGCAGCACCTACAGCATCGAAAAAAGTTAAAATCAGTACAAACGAGATCGAGCATGATTTTTGAAGACTTACGTTAAATTTCTTTGAAATCAGTGGGGATGGAGATCCTTCCGGGAGATTCGTCGGGTAAGGTTGCACTTTTCCAATCACCGGCAACCCACCACCAATTGGTTTTCCAGTCTTGGATTGTTCGGAACTCCTTCGACGAGTTTCCATCCTAGTCATCCTCGGACATAAAACCAGCCATGGCCGACTCTCTTGCCGGTATCAAGAGCCTGTATGAGAGAATTTATCTCCCGAGGGGTAAGAAAAACCCCTTGGCAGCCATTTTTTACACTCTCCAGGCCGAACACCGTCAGGAGCCCGATAAGTGTAACCCACCCATTGGGAGTAATTTGCATCGGGGCTACCCCCAGATAATTCAAGTAGAAACTAATGTTCGGGTGAAGGGGAAACCTCAAACCCGCTTCCATCATCCCAGCGCTTACGGCGATCATGTCCACTGGAGGTTGGTCGGCCCTTTCATCCTCCCTTGGAATGAAGAAATGCACATCCTGAGGGACGAGATACTTTTTTCTCGAATTAGCGAGCTGAGTCGAAGATATCGTACTCGGATGCTCGCACGCATCATATATCGTTCTTCTGGCCGTCCGATATGGGCGAGCAGGAGGCGGAAACTCATACTCGGTAATGCATTGGGAGTACGTCCTCTTGAGTAGCTCGTCTCCATCTAATCTTTCTCGCCCAGAGAGGAAATCCGCTATGCTCGCCCTGTCGCGAATGAGCTCGTCAGTGCATTCGCGAAGACTACCGCTGACCATCCTGCGGGCAAACTCATGATCGACCTCATCACCCGTCTCCACAGCCGGGCCCAATTCGCCCATGTTCGAGTCCGACTCACCATCATACTCGGAGGCATTCCCCTCGTCATCACGCCGAGCACCCCCATCACTGACATCTGAATCAAGGTCAATTCCTTCGCCAAGGGTCAATTCCTTCATAAGGCTGTCCTCGGAATAGCGAGCACCAAGGGCCTCGGCCGATATTGTCTGAGACGGACTATCCGATCTATCGGAACTGGAGGAAACGGCAACTTGTTTCCCCAGATTCCGGCCAAGCCTCGACGACGTAGCATCGGAATCCATTAACTCCGACGGCGGCGGTGGCCCCGACTCACCGGAATGTGCATCTCGTGCCATTTTTTAGTTTCGATTTTTTGAGAAAAAAAGAGAAGAGAGAAGAAAAGGAATTTCTTATTTACCTTGCTAACCGGAGATCGAAGTGTTCAGTCGCCGGAGTTGTTCGAAGCACCACCAATCTCGATCAAAGAAGCTTGAAGAAGAAGAAGAAGGCTCGAGTTCACAAATTTATGCAAAGATTTCAAAAGTGATTTATGAGGGAAGGAAGTGCTATTTATAGGCCTTAAGTTCTCAGGGACCAAAGTGCAAAAAATGGGGTAAAATCCGTAATTTTGGCAAAATTCGGGGTCATCCCCGAAATCGAGGTGGGAAAGTGATGGACACGCGCGACCTTTGAGGTCGGCACGCGTCCCACGCGCCCAAATTTGAATTTTTGCGCCCACCCACGTGCCTGACACAGACGGCTGCTGACATCATCAAATTGCTCGAAATACGCAACCTTTTGCGGAATACGAGGCGACCTTTTTGGCGAATCTTGTCAAAAGATTTCCCAAAGTTTTTGAATATCCAAGACAAGTCCGTCAAATACGACCACGAGAGGCGATTATTCGGAAAATCTTGGGACTTCACTAGTTTTAAAGAAAATCACATCATATAAAGACGATCATACTGCCCGCCTTCCTCTTTCGAGCACGAAGAAAGGCGACTAGGGGGCAAATGTTACACCAGGTCAAAGGAGTCAATCTTTGACAAGTCAATCCTAGTCACCAGCTTAGGTGGCGACGACTAGTCAACCAAGTCTTGTGACGACTAGTCAACAAAGCGAAGAAAGGTCAATTGAGTGCTCGCCCAAAGAAAGTGGCGAGCACACGAAGAGTTAGCCAGAAAAGACAAGTGTTAGAGTTTTGGGAGGGGCCATGGAACATGGCGAGCACTGTATGTGCGACCACCATCTTTGAAGATGGCCGGACGACCATGATCTCCGATGACCATCAATGTTCAGGTCCTCGTCATGGGCGAGGACGACCACCAGAGGCGGTTTAGCATTAAATGCGACGTCCCATCACCTTTTCGGGCAGACATTCAGGTCCAATATGGGTGTGCCACGTGTAAAGGCCGGGTTGACCAAGAAACCTAGTATATAATGCCTAAAAGGCTCATTTGTAAACATAAGTTAACATTTCCTACTATCACCCTACCCAAAGCAATAAACTCTCCCAAGCTCAAAGCTTTAGCTTTTAAACGAAGCTACATCTTGTGTTCTTACTGTTCTTCGTTAAGATCATCAATATCATCATATTAATCCTCTTTAAACACACAATAAACCCCGTTAATCATATATGTTTGTTTAGTGCTAACGAATAGTCCACATCTGAGTCAACCCTACAAAAGCACGTACAACAGGACCGTCTCCGAACCAACGTTTGGTACAGGCTCACTTGATGCGTATACTGGTGCAAGGGCTGCCATATCCCATATTGGGAAATTAATAATAATTTATTGTCGTCATTTTTTATATTTCACTCTCACGTATGGTCATGTATGTTTCATTTTCTACATTTTTTTTTTTTAGGAGATTTTCTACATCTTTAATATATGTAAGTTATCATACCTTCCAATATCAATTTTTCATTTTGGGTTTCCTCCATTGTTAGGAAGGAATTCTTTTCTTTTTTTTTTAAATCCTTTTAAACAGCTGTAGTTAGTTAGATATATAATCCTAAGAAAAATCTCTACACAATCTTTGAATCAAAATAAGTTAAAGAGGAAAGCATTATACTTGCTACAATATACAGACATTGTTTAAAAAACATTCAAACTCAAAAATTAATTGGTCGTGCATATAGGTAAGGAACCAAGATTCGGGGTTATAGGAGGTTAAAAGCACTAACATATGTATAATTATAATATATATTTATGTATATTATATTTTCATCAAAATATATACTCCTACTATTTAAAATAATTCTCAAATTCATTAATATATTTTTATTTATTAGACTAACTAGTTTAATATGTATAAATGGTGGGTGGGGGTGGCCCCCTTGACCTATGCTTTCAATTCGTTCTGCCCCTCTGTGCATAATGTTATTGCTTTTATATAATACTCCCTCCGTCCCGTGATTATTTGCACACTTTTCTTATTGGGACGTTCCAAAATTATTTGCACACTCTTAATATGGAAATACCCCACAAAATTAATAACCTCACAACATCATTTTATTTTTAAATTTGCCACTCCTCTTTTCCATACATTTCACTTTACACATCATCAAATCCACTTACACATCATCAAATTACCTAAAATACCCCTCCTTTATCTTACATCATCAACCACTAAATTCACTTTTCTTAAACAAATTCACTTTTCTTAAACAACGTGTCGATCAAACTATGTAAGTTATCTATGGACGGAGAGAGTAGCAATCATCACCCTTTTAACAATTTTTCTCAAACATTTTCAAATTACAAAATGTTATTGCTTTTCTCACATGGGATTTTCTTAGGATAGTTTTTGTATCGCCTGGACTATTAATAGTTCGGATGTCAAATTGCATCGCTCTGTGTCGCTCTCTGTGTCGCCCTAACTTGATACCTGTTGCCTTTTTTTAATATTTTAAAATAATTATTTAAATTTTATTTTATTATTTACTATTTTATCCTTTATTAAAATTAATAATAATATTATTTAAATTAAACAATACGAACGTAAAATTAGATTTTTTTAATAGAATTAAATTATTATTTTATTTATATTTTATCTACACCTGCTCATTTAATTAGTTCATCCTCAAATTATTTTTTTACTACGGTTATCTACACCCGCTCATTTTATGAGTTCACCCAAAATCATTTTTTAACCATGGTTATCTGCAATCATCGCTCATTTTATAAGTTCACCCAAAATTATTTTTTACCACGGTTATTTGTACCTGCTCATTTTATAAGTTCACCTCAGAAGATTTTTTTTTTAAATGGAGTAATTACATTTAAAGGACTATATTATCCTTTTATTAATTTACACAAAATATAATAAAATCAACCCTAATTTGTAGGGTGATACTCGAGTACATGCAACATACCGGTACACACCAATTTTAATTTTTTTATTTATATTTTATCTACACCCACTCATTTAATGAGTTCACCCAAAAATCATTTTTTTTACTACGGTTATCTGCACCCGTTCATTTTATGAGTTCACCCCCAAATCATTTTTTTATCACGGTTATGTGCACCCGCTCATTTTATGAGTTCACCCCTAAATTATCTACACCCCTCATTTTATGAGTTCACCCCAAATCTTTTTTTACTACGGTTATCTGCACCCGTTCATTTTAGGAGTTCACCCCCAAATCATTTTTTATCACGGTTATGTGCACCCGCTCATTTTATGAGTTCACCCCTAAATTATTATTTTTTACCACGTTTATCTACATCCCTCATTTTATGAGTTCACCCCAAAAATATTTTTAAAAAAGTAATTACATTTAAAATACTATATTATCCTTTTATTAATTTACACAAAATATAATAAAATCAACCTTAATTTGTACTATATTTACAATCTGTAGTCAAGTTATTACCGAGTTACCGTCGATTCACCATCAAGTCATCCATATTTTTAGAAAAAAATCGTAAAACATAATTAAAAAAAAAAACTATCGAAATTAAGCAAAAATCTTGATTTTTTTTCTTTCTAAGTTTTCTTCCCTTTCCTCTTTTTCTCCAATTTTCAGTTTTTATTCCAAACTTTTAATTTCTTCGTTTTTTTCCTTTTACTTTTTTTTTATTTTCCATTTTTTCATGTGTATTTTTTTTTTAATTTTAATACAAAATAATATTATATGTATGATTTTATTATAGTCGTTAATACAATAAGTAATAACGAGTAATACTATAAATTGTAATCAGTAATACCATTAACAGTAATTAGTACGAATAAACACTTATCTTATTCAAAGTGAGATGGTCTCATGGCGACACTGTTCATAAATTAGTAGAAATAAACACTTTATTTTTTTCCAAAGTGTTAAAATGTCATTCTCAAACCATGTTTTGGAAAGCAGAATTTTGGTGAAATCAGAATAAAAAAAACTTTAGAAAATGTGAATGGAACTATAGGAAAACGTCATGATCAGACCATCGATTAGTTCTAAAAATTACGTGTCCATATAATGTTGCTTACGAACATTGACCTAATGTCCGATTTGTATAATGTAACTAGATTGATTGTTACCAGACTTGAAAATTACATTATTGAGGACACATTTTTATTTTGGAAGGAATGTTGGTAGTAAAGTTTTTATTTTGAGATTAATATTGAGTGTTTCGATGACACGGCTCCCATAAAGTTTCGAATAAGATAATTTCTTATTCTTGTCTTTTGCAATGACGATAAATAAAAGTTAAAGGTCAGTCTCTTTTCATGGTAGGTGTGTAGTGTGTACCTTCTGAAACATGTTCATGCATAAACAATTATATGTTGCATCCCTCTAGAGTTAAGAGTGTATTGAAAAATATTTACCTAGATTCAAATGAATAACAAATTTACAAATTTATACTATGGAGTACATGTTTCAAATATTTTTTTAATTGACAAATTAAACTTAAAATATATTATAAATTTATTAGAATTCTTTACGGTCACTAACAGTCCTACGTTGCTCATTGTGACATTGTCCCTCCTTTACGTCAAAAAAGAAAAGAAATTGTGATCGAGAGCAAACCGAGTAAGTGGAGACTTTTTGGGCCAACAATGTTAGCCCATTTAATTAAAAGTGGAGAATGTTTTGGGCTAGCATTTAATTAAAAGTGGGCAGCCCAATTGTTTTATCAAAGAAAATAACCAAATTGAACAGCCAATTTCTTGAATTGTGCGTGAGTAATAACAAATGTTCAAAAAAAAAAATAACAGAATGTTCTTTCAACAATTACAACGAAAAAAAATATCAGTTTTTTAAAATAATCTCATCTTCATGTTGAGCCCCCTAAAATATTATAAAACATGCTGAAATTTTATAATATTATAAAACATGCTGAAATTTTATAATGAATGAACAAAAAATTCCTCAAAATTAATCCACACAATTGATGTCTTTTGTCTTTTCTTTTTAATGACAAAATCATTATCTTAGGTATTATTAGATGAAGTTGTGTCATCATTCTCATGTTGAAAAGACATATCTGCAAAATATACATTACAAATAAAATTAATAAATGTCAGAATCTTATTATATTCATAAATAAAATTCATAAATTTCAAATAAATCTCATAAATCAATAACCATATAGAAATCATACAAATTTTATATGAATAACATTGAGATTTGAGAATGGCGTTAATGTGATTGTGCAGAAAAAACAGAGTATTAAAACAGAAAAAAATCAAAAGTTCAATCAGAGGAATGCTCAATATCACATAAAAAAAACTAGAAGTAATTATCAACAATTTGAGAATACTTCTTTTTATGCATACTAATAATACTCATGATTCCACTAAAAATGAATAAAAAAATAAAAAATATAAATAAACGTGTTTGGGATCGGAATGGAATTTTGTAGGTTTTCTCCTGATTTTAAAAAACCCAAACGAATCTCTTTCTGTTAGATTATATACACTACAAGAAAAACTACTTTTAGTGAGAGTAAAAACTATGGCTAAAAGTTAAAATACTGTCATTAATGGCTTTTAGTGACGGAAAATTGACTCTCATGGCCTCTAGTTACTGCTTCTCTAGTTAAAAGTCAAGAAAAACTACTTTTAGTGAGAGTAAAAACTATGGCTAAAAGTTAAAATACTGTCATTAATGGCTTTTAGTGACGGAAAATTGACTCTCATGGCCTCTAGTTACTGCTTCTCTAGTTAAAAGTCAATAGTGACGGGATAGGGTCCCCTCACTAATAAGTATATAATTAGAGTAAATGTACTCTCACTAAAAGATTTCTAATGATGGAAATTCCCGTCACTAAAACATCATTTTACTCTCATTATAATGTACATTTAATTAGAGAAATTCCCCTCATTATAATTCAATCTCCCGTCACTAAACGTCATAGTTAAGTGAGAGAAAACCTCTCATTATATCTAAAATACCAAGGTGCTTTTGCAATCATGAAGATCCCCAAAGCATAGGACATTACAGATGTCAACACAAACTTCCAAGCTTTTGCATCATCAATCTCAAACACCTTTCACATAAATAAGATGCAAAATATACTATAAACTCAGGATGATCAATTGCATAGTTGTTACAAATAAGAATGAGCATGAAAAGTACATTTTTTGTGAGTGTTTCAATTATATCTCTTAGTATCACATTATATGGAAGGGGTTCTCCAAACTGTTGAAAGCCATATTCTGACACAATTGTTGTCTCTCTTCGGCGTTAGAATGCGTCACTGAGACAGCCACAACTTCACATTTCCTCGTCTTCTGATGGATATAAGACTCTTCCTTTGTTTTCTTATTCTCTGAGGCAGACTTTCTCATTTCAGAAGATATATACCTGTTAATCAATTCAAACATATAACAACTTCTTGAAAACAATGTTGACATTCAAAAGTTCATTACAATTACACATTCTGGGGTTAACTTGCATCAGATTTCTCACCATAGCCCAAATACTAGCAATACTAAATAAGACCACTCTATTCACAAAGTGTAATCATAAACCCCTCCTAAAGTCTGGTTAATGAAATTGGATTGTAAGAATTCCATTTAACTTTGAGCATACAATATGTACAGTTACAATTCTAGTGCAATACTTCACTACAGAATCTGAATCACGCATAAACGCCATGTAGTATTTTGTGTTTCTCTCTCCAATGCAATTGTTCTTCAAAGAAAATAAATGACAATATTTGAATAAGACGGTCTAATTGTTATTGCAGATATCAGAAACAAGGTTGCAGAACATACCATCCATGCACAGTGATGGTCAAATCGAGCAACA
Source organism: Galeopsis tetrahit (assembly GCA_963675135.1). Classification (NCBI taxonomy): domain Eukaryota; kingdom Viridiplantae; phylum Streptophyta; class Magnoliopsida; order Lamiales; family Lamiaceae; genus Galeopsis; species Galeopsis tetrahit. Next base: position 48,221,787 of record OY776119.1, on the reverse strand, counting down.
CAGCGATCACATATGCTGCAGTGCTTAAACCTAGCAGGTCTGAAAACGCAAGAAGCTAATTAAATCCAGTTTTTCATTTTGTTAGGAGAGTTTTGTATTTCAGATAACTAGAACAATGAACTTACTTAGGGATTTTGCAGGCAACGAGATATTGAGAAACATTGACAGATGTCACAAGCCCTGGATCAGAAAAGCTAGTCAATAGAAAGAGGAGAATACCCACTCCAACTGCCGAGGAGCTTGTGTACCTGATAATGCATAATTCTTAAGTAAAGTAACAAATATAAATCCTAAGTACACAGACAAAAACCATAAAAATACAGAAAGTACCTGTGGACTCCACTTATATAATACCCTTGAAAGGTAGATGAAGGATGATTCTGAAATTAAGTAACAAGCTGCTCCAATTATTAACAAATATATCAACTGCATGAAAGAGAAAAGAGAGGCTTATAAATCTTCTTCCTACCAAGTAGAAAAGGTCAGCTTTATATCTTGCATATAATTTCAAATATTTTACGTAAGTAAATTCTAAAATGAGTTGAACAATCAAGCTAGAGTATATATTAAATTAATAACTGTTCTTCTACACGTGAATGGGAAATGTGATTCTGTTCCTGTTAGTAGTCTGTTCAGCAAAACTTTTACATCAACACTTGGTTAAGAAACATTACAGCAGCACTTGGTTTTCTTGCGTGACACAAGGTGAATAGCTGACATAGGGGAAACCAAATCATAATCTCATTTATGTTAATAAGTAGAAATATTTTATATTCAGATTACACATTCAACATACTTTATGTTCAAGAATTTGTCAAAGCAATTAACTTCTAAGAGTTACTCAAACAATAAGCAAAGGATACCCCAGAAAAACAAAATTACACCAAAAAAATTCAAACAGATATAAATCAGTCAGTTGTTGCAATTATATGGAAACAGAGATTGTTATAAGTTCAGTTACCTATGATTTCAAACAGCTTGCGCGCACAATTCACGTTGATAAAAAGAAAACATAGCTATTTTACTAAATTACTAACCTCGTACCTTGCCATGTCATGCACTTCAAACAAACATTTCAGAACTTCAGCCCCTAGGTTGAGCACATTCTTAGAAAACCTAATCAAAGTCAAGACAGGCCTTGAAAATGCAGCAACATTGACCAAATTATATGTCCCCAAATGGATAGAAAACTGAAGAATGTATATTAGACAAAAAAACATAAGTAGTTGCTTCTTTCTTCAAAATTAACCAAATTGAATAAGCTTTCAGTGGCTAAGGGTTCAAATATCACCAATTTAATAGCAGAAAAATGGCATTCAATTATCCAAGAAAATCATAACTTTCATATTCAGAAAATAACAATAATCAGATGCAATAAAACAGGGCAACCAATGAATATATTCACCTTGAAAAAACAAAGAAAAGACCCAATCAGTGATCCCCAAACCGCAAGAATGGCAAAGAATCGGCATCCATAGATATCCTGCAATACCACAACAACAAAATAATAAAAAAAGAAGGATTAATTTAGATGGATAAAAGGCAGTGTTATGATTTTGAGAAAGTTAATTAATTTAGTGATTGTGTGAAAATTTGCTTAACATTAAAAGTTGTTAGCAGCACTGAGGGTGTCAAGGCCACCATCTTTGTTTTGATATGGAATCAAATAGTGAGTCTCTTATGAAACCCACCATCTACATAAGACACTTGTACATGATAACACATCGTGTACAAATATTTTATGCAGATTACAGATTCCATAAGAAACCATGTTTTATATCAGTACTGTGTATCTATACCTTCATTTTGATAATTATATTTCCACCTCAAATTTCACAAGATATTTCTCCATATCCCTAAATCTCCTAAATCTAGCCTCATAGTCCAAATCCAATGTAGTAATCACAGGACAGTGACTTAAGAGATCACCCTTGATCACACACTCTAGTACACATCGTTCACTTACGAGCAATTATTCAAAGTTGTACTAGATGCATGTAAGCCATCCAAGAAGCAGTAAGGGTTACATTGATTGAGTGCTTTCATTTCAGGAGAAAATTTCAAATGACTATAAATAAAGGCCTCAAATCCTTCAATCCGAAATCAGCCTAAAGAATTTTCACACCACAACTTATGTATATGTATATTAGTGTACATGTCAATAACTTCTCTGCCCCTCTTACAGTCTCCTTTTTGGCTTCCATATTCACACCACAACTTCTCTTCTGGTATCTTTATCCCCTAATCTTATCCTTATTTTTATGTTCTAAATTAAGAAGGATTATCTTAGTTAATTGCCATCTAAATTTCTCACTAAACAGAATACTAATCTGGAAACAAATTTAATGTATGCTACTCAAGAGAGATGAGGAAATAACCATTAATCACCTCAGCCTGAAATTTTGAAATTTGATTCAACAGTTTCATTAAGTTATGCAAACATTTAAATATTTGATTACCACTTCATAGCTTTGATTTTTTCAAAGAACAATCTTTAGCTAATTGCACGATCATATCACAAAGAAGAAAAAATAACTTATTTCATTCTCCATTAAAAAAATAAGGAATATAGTGATACTGTGATACCAAAAGAAAAAGAAAAAGAAAACAGAGCAAGACACCTCCATCTTCAGAATTAGCATCTTCTTAGACTACTAACATCACAGAACACACAACTTGAATGTATATATATATATATATATATATGCCATTAGAGAAACTCATAAACCAAATAATATCTCAAATAACTATAAAAAAAAATAATGAATTGTAGATATTAAATTAAAGTATTGCACTTAAATTTTAATCAAGGAGCTAGCCCTAGCCCCTGGGTTGAGCACAATACTTTTAGAAAATCTAATCAAAGTTTAGACAAAGTAGAAAACCTAATCAAATTTTAATCTCTAATTCAGAAAGTTATGCAGCTCAGCTCGCACGACTTGAAAAAGTAGAAGAATTAATGTTTGTTTCCCTCTAGATTATGCTGGAAAAAAAAATCACAATCAAAGCTACGATTACTATTGAAGAAGAAGAAGTAGATTAAAGAACTACCGGATCAATCGCGTGATCTTCGAGGCTTAAATCATTGCAGCTCAGCTCGCACGATATGCTGGAACAAAAAAACACAATCAAAGCTACTATTACTATTGAAGAAGAAGAAGCGGATTAAAGGACAACTAGATCGATCGTGTGATCTTCGAAGCTTAAATCATGAATTTGAAGAAAATGAAGAGGATTACATCGATTAATTGCTACAATTTGAATGGATTGAAAGGATGGACTGAATTTGGGGATAAATCTGTTCTTCGATCTTTTGTGCGTGTGAGTGTGAGAAGGAAACAAGATTGAGGGTCTGATATTTTTACAGATTAATTTTTTATTTATGATATTTTTTTATTTTTTATTACAATTAAGTTAAAAATATAAAATTATTGAAAAACAGTATTTATATTTTTTATATTTTATTTTATCACCTTTGATTGTATATTTTTTTTATATGATTTTAATGAGAGTATTTTTTACCCTCACCAATGCTAGTAAAATTTATATTTAGTGAGGGTACATAAAATTTCTATACCAATATTAAGATTTTGATGAGAGTATTATTCTACCCTCACTAAAAGTAAACAATTATCACATTTAGTGAGAGTTTATCATACTCTCACTATTTTTTTCGTCACTAAAAGTGATATTTCTTGTAGTGATAAAGTATCTTCGCTAATTTTCTGATCATAAACATATCAATTACTCCATGATCATAAATTGTAACAACTGGTTTTCTGAATTCTGAATAGACGATCGACCAATAGCACCGCGCCCAATTTTGTGATCTCAAAACATAAATTTGTATAAAAAATTCAACTAAATTAATAATTTAACCTAAAATTCAATTCATTCAAATAAAAAAAAGATAATTTATTGTTTATTATGATTATTAATAATATCAGAATTAAAATAAAGATTCAATTAATTTTTTTATTAATCATGAGGATAAATTTGTAATTTTATAATTATATATTTAAAATTATTAAATTTAATTTAAAAGTGTAATAGGGCGACAAAAAACGATAATAAGTGCAATGCAAGGCGATGGATTCTGCGACGCCAAATGCAACAGGTAGCAGGTCATCAAATATAAGCCATTAGATTTCAAATCTGATGGCTCAGATTACTGGACTGTTGATAGTTCAGGCGACATTGGACTGTCCTTAGAAGACCCCTTCTCACATTAACCAAATACACATTTTTTCTCAATAAAGTAAAAAATATTATACTATTCTTCCTCAAAATAATGTTATTACTTTAATACTAATAAACAACTTCTATATTTAACATCGTACAAACAATAAATAATGGATTAAATGAAGAACGAATGTAATATTACTATAAGTTTAAAAAAAAAAAAAAAGAATTGTTGAAATTTGAATTGAAACATTTATAAAATAAGTACTTACATCGAGACTCTAACCTAAAATTGGCCAAAAAATCTTCCTGAATGAAACTATGGACCATGGTTGTGCAATTCGTTTTTTTAACCTAAAATACCTTTTGAAAAATATTTTATAGGAGTATAAAATTCAAATAAACTGCTGACATGTGCCTTAATGGTCAATTAAAGTGAATTGAAAATTCTTTCGAGAAGCCCGTGAAATAACATTACTAATATTTAAAACAAAATGTAGTTTACTAACCTATCTAAACAAAAAGTTTATAGGATCCAGCTAAGGAAATCTCCCTCTCTTAATAAATTAAATAATAAAACCTTAATGTAGCATTATGTCTGTATATATGCGTGCTAGGTCGTTCAAATAAATTATAAAAATACTCGGAGGATTGGGAAGGACGTACGTTAATTGGGTTGCAGGCAATCATTTGAAATTCATTAAAAAATCAACAGAATAATTATTTCCTAATCAACTACAAAGACTCTCTTAATCCAACTTAATTAACTCTAAGCAAAGTCCCAACTATAAATACCCCTAAATTAATAGGGTGCTGCTAAACATCCATAATCTGGATATCCAGAAAAGGGTATTTTAGTCAATTTATGTTTTAAGTTGTGATTAAATGACTAAAATACCCTTAATGAAAATATGGTGCTGAAATATTATTTTTGAATTAAATATTAAACCTGACATATCTTTCTCTCTCTTCTTAATGTAGATAATAATTACACAAAAACAAGTTTCAATATTGTATTTAATTTAAATACTTCTGCTGCTTCTGCTTCTTCTTTCCGTTAATTTAACCTTTCACTTCTTCTCCTTCTTCTCCTTCTTTCTACCCTTCTCATTTATCTTTGAACTTGTATCTTCTACCTTGATAGAAAACATAAAAAAATAATATAACAATAATATTCATTATTTAAATTCCAAAATCTAATTTCATATTTGAAAAATATAAATTCTCGAAAAATCTAATATAACAATACATTAATATTCATTATATAAAAAAAAAATTCCTAAAATAAATTATTGAATCATTAATAATATTTGGTACTATAAAATTGGACTTAACTCGTAGAATAATTTGACAAGATTGGTCTAATTGAATATTTTGTAATATGCATTCATGAAATAATTAGTAATATGTTTCAAAATTATTCTGAAATAATTCATGGCACAAATTAAGCTTTATTTATCTATTTATATTAATGTAATTTCTATCATATACTATTGTTTAGTGACGAAGTGTTGAACTTATTATTTATTCATATTTTATTAAAATATTTAAAAATTGTATTGATTAAATTCTCTGACTTACTTAATTTAAGTTAATTTAATTTTAGTAAATTTTGATTAATTTAAGAGTCCATCTTAATTTTATTAAAGATAATGTAATTATTATTATTCTAAATTTAAAAGTTAACTTTACTTAATTTAAATTATTTAAGTTAATTATTTAAATTATTTAATTTAAATAATGTATCCTACTAATCATTTCTCCCATATATTATTTAGTAATGAAGTGTCTGGTTACTCGTTTCTTAATATACAGTGGTAGTGTTAATATAAAGTGTTTAAGGTTAATGGTTTAGGATTTAGGGTTTAGGGTTTAGGGTTCAGGCTTAGGGTTTGGGATTTAGGGTTTAGGGTTTAGGGTTCGACTACTCGTTTCAATGTGTTGATTCCATTAAATTAATTTTTAATGTGTACACTTAGTGTCCGACTACTCGTTTCTCATCGTATATGGTTTAGGGTTAGTATTCGATTACTAGCTCGTTTCAATGTGTTGATTCCATTAAATTAATTTTTATTGTGTTCATTACATTAAAATTCAATAGCGTACACTTAGTGTCATATTACTCGTTTCTCACCGTATAGGGTTTAGGTTAAAATGTTCGATTACTCGTTTCAATATGTTGATTCCATTAAATTAATTTTTCTACCATATAGTGTTGATTAAATTAAAATCTAATATTCCCGTAAAAAAAAATTAAAATCTAATATTCCCGTCAAAAAAAAAAAAAATTAAAATCTAATATTTAGGTTCATTAAATTATTTTTTTCACCACATAGTTTTGATTAAATTAAAATATAATAGTTAGGTTCAATAAATTAATTTTTTCCACATAGTATTGATTAAATTAAAATCTAATAGTTAGGTTCATTAAATTAATTTTTTCACCATCTAGTGTTGATTAAATAAAAAATTAAAAGTTAGGTTCATTAAATTAATTTTTTCATGGTATGGTAGATTAAATTAAAATCTAATAGTTAGGTTCATTAAATGAAAAATATAATAATTAATTAAGATATGAAAATTTGATAATTGCATACGTAACTCAATCTCTTTCCATAAAATGAATTAAAGATATGAGAAATATATAATTGTATACATATCTCAACTCCTTTCCAAAAAATTAGGAAATAAATTGCATGTTAAAAAATGCATGTAGCCATTAAAACCCGTTAAAATGCACGTAGTCATTATTTCTTAATTCATTATATTTCATATATTTAGTTTAATTTTTGTTATTAAAAAAAATACATGTATAAATTATGATATTTTTTAATTTATTATTTTTAATGTGTAATATGTTATGTACTAATCTTAAAATATTTATTTTCTAATATTAATCCAAAAAAATACAAGCAAAAAAAATCTTAAAATATTTATTTTTAATTTTATGAAAAGAGGTTAAGATATGAAAAAAGGTTTAACAATGCTAAAATTCTTTCATTTTGCATGTTCATGATAAGCTCTAAACAACTCATCAATGGTCACATAAATATTCCAGTTTCTTCAACAGTTTCATCGTTATTAACTTGTTGCTCACTATTAATTGTAGGACATGGTGAGTGAGTCGAGTGATCTTGAATATTTTCTTCGTCGTCGGAATCATTTCCAAAAAGTGATCGATTGTTGGTAATGTAATATGAAGATTTGGTGTTTAATGGAAAAGGAAAAAATCGAGAACTTATTACCGTTTCAAATTTATTTATTAATGGGTGGTGCACACGTTAATGGTGAAATGATGGTGGAAAGTGGAAACGGTAATAAGTTAATGGGAGACAATGATTATATTTATAGGGAGATTAAGTCAACTTGTTGATAGACGAGAACGTTGGGAGAGTGTGAGCATGCGCATCCAATTAATTAATTGTCATTGTATATAATGAAGGGTATAACGGTAATTAAGTAATTAATAAAACATTAATTAATTAAAAAAAAAAGTTTCTGGATATCCAGATTCTGAATGAAGATCATTTCCGAAATTAATATATGTGTAATTAATTTTCCATCATGATCTTTATTTAAAAAAAAAAAATCAAAGGTGATTTAACTTTTCCATCATGGGCTATTATGAGGCTTTGCTGTGGCTTAAGGTGCTTAACTTGGATAACTGCATTGTGGAAGAAGATGCAAAATAGGTAGTTGATTTAACTTGGATAACTGCATTGTGGAATAAGATGCAAAATAGGTAGTTGATGCTATTAATTCTACGGAGATAATTGATAACACATTTGGAGATTTTTTGTTAGCGCTTGTAGAGCCCTGTTGGCTCATTTCACGAATGTTACGATTGTTTTTGCTAGGAGGGATGTCAACATCATGGCACATACCTTGGCTAGACAAGCACGTCGATTCGACTTTAATTCTTGTTGGATAGACCCTTCGTCCATTGTAGTCAGACTACCTACTCTTATTTGCGTTTGCAATAATGAAAACTAAACTTCTCAGTTTTCAAAAAAAAAATTGTTGTAGCAATGATCGAGGCACACGCTACCTATTAAAGGTGTTTGGATATAAATCCTACAAACTCATAAATGATGAATTGATAAGTATAAGTTTTGATGGCAAAAAAACAACTTGAGTTGATTAGTAAATAAACTGTTTGTTAACTAATCATCTTGACTAAGTCGTTAAAATGATATTGCTCATATTTTCTCATTGCCAACATGCACTCTAGTACATGTAGGACACGTCAGAGAGATCCCCGATGTGAGGACTATAAAACTCAAGTTAAAACCAACTATCTCAATGTAATTTTAGAGAACACTCTATCATAATGTGAGAATGTTCTCCTTAATGCAGAATAAATCTCAATGTTATTATAAAAACTTCTCCCCCACATTGAAGTTTTGTTTTCCTAAAAAGTTCTTGAACTTTTTGCCACCGCTTCAGATCCCACTCCTATCATCATTAGCCTTGTTTCTTGTGCTTGGTTAATTCACTTTTACACTTAATCGAAGTATTGGTTTCCTCCCTAGAATCGTAATCATTTGCTTAGAAAGATTTTGTGCAGGTGTGTGGGAGCTACGCGCGTGCCGACTGGGGGTGACGATTCGTGTGGCTCTTGCCTTGGAGAGAAATGATGAAGGCTTTAATTCGGATTGGGCGAATTTTCTACGGGGGGTTTTTGTCTCAGCCTCTTTTTTATTTGAGTGGTTTTGGGGGAATGGACGCTGCGGTTTTGGGCGGTTTGAGGAATATTGGGGGCGCTTCACTGGCTATTTATTGGCCTCCATTTTCTCTTTTACTCCCATCATTCTTCTTTGTTCTGTGCGATTCTCTCCCACATATTTGGTTTGTTTCAATGGCGGCCGAACTTAATGATATGATGGAAGGCTTCCGTATTTCTAGCAAAGAAACGACTCATATTGTTGCTAGGCGTGATGAGCTTGCCATTCCCAAAAATACCATTGCCCTGAGGTTTGTGGCTAAACGACCCATCAGTCCGACTGAACTCAAGGATCTCCTGATCCGGTCTTGGCGAGTGCGATCCTCTCTGAAGGTTGCTGGAGTTGGGGAGGGGCTTTTTTTGGTGACCTTTGGAGCTGCTGCTGAAATGCTGGGGGTGCTTGACGGACAACCATGGAACCTTCGTCGTTCCCTTCTTGTTATGAAGCTATTGCATGGGGGTGAAAAGCTTGCCCAACTGCAATTTGGACTTGTTCCCTTCTGGGTACAAGTTCATGGACTCCAGCTTTTTGCAATGAGCAAAATCCTAGGTATGAAGATTGGTAGCATCATTGGGGAAGTCTTGGAGGTAGATGCAAAAGAAGGAGATGTAGCATGGGGCGAATGTTTGCGCATTCGTGTGTTGATGGATGTTTCGAAACCATTGTGTAGATTTTTCTACATTACGGTGGAGGAGGATCCCATCACAGCTGTGTTTCGGTATGAGCGTCTTTCAGGCTTTTGTTTATTGTGTGGGCACCTTGATCATTTTGAGCAGGACTGTAGCATTGGTTTTGGCAAATCGGAGGCCTGGCTTAAGAGTCATCGCTTCTTCCCTGCATGGCTACAGGCGGATAAGAAAAAGTGTCCATCGGTGGAGGTACTCCAAGATTTCTTTCAACTCTTACAACTTGGGGCGGGGGAGCAGGCCCAGGGGCAAGCCCAACAGGATGTGAGGGTCAGTCGTCCTGATAAAGGTAAGGGTATTATGATTGAGGACTATGAGGATGATGATGGTGGTGACTCAGATCTACAAAGTCGTAGGGTGGTACATCGCTTTGATGAGCTTATCTCCAGGAGAGGTGAAGGTGCTATGGCTGGAAAGGGGGTCGTTATTAATGATGGTGGCCGGGTGGATCCGCGAACAGGTAACACATTCTATCCACTTTCTTTTGTTGTCCCAAAAGGGTTTCATCATTGTTATGAATGTGAACCTTTAACGGGGGTGGAAAATGGTCGTGACTATCGTGTGGTGCATTATGTGGGGATGGATCTTGGTTCTCAAAATTACACGACCTATGTTGAAATCATTTTGGCAGGAGAGACTCCATATCTTCCGAGACATGAGCAGGGGGACTCACCGGTTCGTAAAGAGGGGGTACGGGTCGAGCCGGCTAAGGATAAGCACATGGATGGTGAGGTTGGATCAATGATGAGCAGGACATTACCATGCAAGAAGCGGGCTCGGAAGGAGCGTTCAGGGGAGATGATGGAATTTTGGGGAGGTGGTAATGGTTGGTCTGAAGGGGAAATTGTCAAGAATCCGGACAATTTTTTTAAGAAGGCACGAAGTATGATCGAGTTGTTTGGCACTGAAGTCCAGATGGATGCTCCGGCGGAGGCTGAAGTTAATCAGCCCAGCCGTGGAGAATGAATGTTGTATGTTGGAATGCTCGTGGTGTTAGTAGTAATCGAGCATTCCGTTGTCTTAGTAGGATAGTTGTTTCTTTTCATCTGTCTATTTTGTTTGTCTCAGAAGCTAAGTGTTCATCAGCTAGAGCTGATGTTTTGAAGTTTAATTTGGGTTTTAACCACTGTTTGCTTGTCAATGATAAAAAAAATGCTGGTGGTTTGTTGGTGTTGTGGATGGATATTCAGCTTAATCTTCTCTCCTACTCTTCTGCTCACTTTGATTGTATGATCAACTTCCAAGATACTAAATGGAGATTTACTGGGTTTCATGGGAGTCCTTATTTGAATGGGAAAGATGCATCTTGGGAATTGTTAAAAAGGCTTAAGACTTATATTCCTTTTGATACAAATGCATGGTTGGTTGGGGGTGATTTTAATGAGACTATATTCCATGGTGAAAAACGTGGGGGTAACCGTAAGCCCTTGTCTCGACTTATGAATTTTCAGAATGCTTTGGATTATAATGAGCTGAACCATTTGAAAGCTTATGGACCAAAATTCACATGGCATAATAGGCGAAGTGGTAAGGACTTCATTGCTGAAAAATTGGACAGGTTTGTTGCAACACAAGCTTAGTTAGATGTTTTTCCCACATATGAATACACTGTTTTGGATTTTATGGGATCTGATCACCGTCCCATTTTAATGGCTTGTGGAACACTTCGGCCAAGATCTTCCTGTAGGCGTGATGCTAGATTCCGATTTGAAAACCATTGGATGAAAGAGCCTGACTTTAGGGATGTGGTTAAAAGGGTGTGGAGGGTTAAAGATAAGGGATCAAATTTGTCTGGTACGCTTGCACATTGTGGCAAGCAATTTCAGGAATGGGCTGTTAAGAAGGGTGGAACTCTAAAGGCTAGAATTGCCAATATCCAGGGGTTGATTAATAATGAATGTCATGATGAAAAGGGTGATCCGGATTTTCGGAAGGTTAATGGATATGAGATGGAACTGGAAAAGTTATTCTCGCAAGAAGAATGGTATTGGAAGCAACGATCAAGGATTTCTTGGCTTCGAGAAGGTGATCGGAACACGAAACTATTTCATATGAAAGCCAACCAACGAAGAGGGATCAATACCATTTTTAAAATTCAGAATTCCTCAGGAGGTTAGGTCCATAATGATGAGGAAATCCATGGGGCATTTATTGGCTATTTTCAAGAATTTTTCACTTCTCAAAACCCTAACAATCAGGTGTTGGAGAGGGCCATGGTTAATATATCTCAATTGCTTAACTCAACTCAGGTTGGTTTGTTGGATGCTTCCTTTTCAGGCCAAGATGTGTACCGAGCTATGAAGGATTTAAATCCTTGGAAAGCAGCAGGTCCCGATGGCTTCCCGGCATCATTTTATCAAGAGCACTGGTCGACTGTTGGAGAAGAACTTATTCAGCAAATTCTTGGTGTCCTAAATCATGGGCACTCTCTGGAATCTTGGAATGCTACCTCTATTGTGATGATCCCCAAAGTTAGGAATCCCACTAAGGTTACTCATTTCCGACCGATTAGCTTATGCAATGTATGCTATCGAATTCTTGCACGTTGTGTTACGAATAGATTAAAATTGGTCATGGGGGACTTAATTGATCCCCATCAAAGTGCATTTATTCAAGGACGACTGATTTTAGATAATATATTGATTTCATTTGAAGGTATGCATTGGCTGCGTATGTCTAAAAGTCGGGAAGGTTATGCGGCAATCAAATTAGATATGAGTAAAGCTTACGATAGGGTGGAATGGGTTTTTTTGGAAAGAGTAATGCATAAAATGGGGTTTTCATGCAAATGGGTTAATCTCATTCATCAATGTGTGTCGACAGTCTCATACAATGTGTGTCTCAATGGCCAGCTCTCGGATTCTTTCAAACCATCTCGAGGACTTCAACAAGGCGATCCGCTTTCTCCCTTTTTGTTTGTCATGTGTGCACAATCTCTTTCATCTTTGATTTTAAAGGCAGTGGCTCAAAGAAGATTTTCTGGGGTTAAATTTGGTAGAGGTGCCCCGATTATATCTCATTTGTTCTTCGCAGATGATAGTCTGATTTATATGAAGGCTAAACAGTCTGAATGCATGGTCTTGAAGGAGTGCTTACAAACTTATGAAGAGGCATCAGGTCAGCTTATTAATTATGACAAGTCGTCTATTACTTTCAGTCCTATGACTTGTAAAGCTAATAGGGATGTGATTAAGGGGTTGATGGGAGTTCGCTCAACGGTGGGCCATGAAGTCTATTTGGGCCTTCCTACGGTGTCAATTAAAGCAAAAAGAATACAGTTTGGTTATTTGGTGGATCGTGTGAGTCAGAAGATTCGGTCTTGGAGACATAAACAGTTCTCGGAAGGTGGAAGAGAAGTGCTTATCAAATCTGTTCTTCAAGCTATTCCAACATATGCTATGTCTTGTTTTCGCCTTCCAACATCTATTTGTGCTGATATGGAAAAATTGATGGCCAGATTTTGGTGGGGTTCTTCGAATGATAAGCAGCGTCTGCACTGGAAGAAATGGCATGATTTGTGTCATCCGAAAATGGAGGGGGGTCTAAATTTCAGGCGTCTTGTGTTATTTAACAAAGCTCTCGTTGCCAAACAAGTGTGGAGAATTCTTCAGCAACCAAATTCTTTGGTAGGTCAGTTGTTCAAAGCTCGTTACTTTCGAAATTCGGATGTTCTGAATGCGGGGTTGGGATCTAATCCGTCTTTTGTTTGGAGATCTATGGTGTGGAGTCGGGATATATTAGACCATGGTTTGAGATGGAGAATTGGAAATGGACAGTCAGTCCATATCTTCAGGGATAGATGGCTTCAAGGTGTTAATAATGGAAGAATTTTTTCCAGGATTGCTAGTGCCTCAATGGTAAGTCGTTTTGTTTCTCCCCAACATGGATGGAACATGGATCTCATAACACAAGTTTTTCTTCCTGTGGAATGTGATGCTATTTTTAAAGTACCACGGTTGGAGCATCACCGCAATGATCAGAGGTATTGGCCGAAAACAAGTTCGGGTTGCTATTCTGTTGCATCGGGTTATGAGATTGTTGTTGCTTTAGCTGATGCGAGACACATAGAATCCATGACAGGATCGTCTAGGAAAAATTGTGTGGACAAGATTACCAAAGCCATGTGGCGACTCAAGGTCCCTCCTAAGGTGCGTATTTTCAGGTGGAAACTTTTGAATGCCTCTCTTGCAACTGAAGGCAATTTGGCTCATCATCATGTTCCTATTACGCCATTCTGTCGCTGCTGTGGTAATTCGTTAGCCGACACTATGCATGTTCTTTTCAAATGTGTTTTTGCTAAAGCAGTTTGGAAGGAACAAGGTATGTGGGAATGTATGAAAAGTTGGATACATGGGAATATCATTCAATTTCTATATGCGGCGCTGCTAAAAAATAGAGATTTCTTCCAACAAACAATCTTTATTGTTTGGGCAATTTGGAAGGAAAGATGTAAGTGGATGCATAAGGATCAAGCAGTATGCTCCTCTCCTTCAGGTTTCCCATCTTTTAATATCAAATGGGCACTGGATTATTGACATGATTTCCTCAATCTTGGTTTGCTGAATTTCAATCAAAAATCATGTACTTGGGTGCCAAAGAAGCCTTTTGGAATTAGGAAATGCTTATGTGTTGATGCTGCATATAACCCAGATAAAGGTTTTTTTGCAGCTGGATATGGGCTCTTTGATGATAATGGGGTTTTGACAGTCGCAGGAGGTCAACGCATTATGAACCCTGGATCTATTGTTGCTGCAGAACTTTTGGCTGCTGAGATTGGCATGAAAATGTGTTTAGCATCCGGAAAGAAAGTCTCCAATCTCTGTATGGATTCTGCAATTGCTATTGATGCTATTCAACAATCCATTTCTCTTGATGGATTGGAGAATGAGATAGTGCTTAAGATTCAGCACTACTTTGGAATGCATGCAAACATATTTCAAGACAAGAAAATAAGGTTGCCCATCTTTGTGCTAAGTTTGCCTGGAATGTTTCAAGTCCTTACGAATGGATTGAAAATCATATTCCTCAACATATTAGGAGATGTAATACTTAGATTTATTTATAATACTCCTGGTATGATTGCTCAAAAAAAATAAAAAAATCTCAATGTTATTATATATGAGCGAGTGAAGGGTGTGTGCTTCAATCGAATATTTTCTTGTGTTTTCAAGTGAGTAATGCGTATATGCAGAGTCACAGTATTTGTATATGCGATATTGTGTGTAGAATGTATGTGCAAATGTCATATGCGTACCTAGGGGGAAGAAAAAATGTCTCCCTATCTCCCCCTTCAACATCCATTCATGAGATTCTAGTCAAAAGACAGCCCCAAAAATGGGGGAGTATGGGGGAGTTTGTAGGGTCACTTCTTGGATCCTAGGGCATGTTTATTTTGAGAATTTTGAAATTCGAATTTTAAATTTTAGTGGGTGTTTACAAACAAAACTATGTGCTTAAAATCACTTATTTTTTAAATAGAATCACTTTTGAAGTGTTTGTAAACACAAGTAAGTGATTAAATTAATTACTTAAAAGCAATTTTGGTGAAGCATCCCTCCTCATACTTCTAACAACTTTTAAGTGCTTCTAATCATTACACTCACTAATTTTACAACGTTGCCCTCACAATTAAAATAATATTTTATTTTTACCCATTATTTATTCAAATGTAATGAAGGTGTTTTTTGTAAAATTATAAAAAAGTGATTTGTATGACATACACCACAACATTTAAAAAATTGATTAGAAGTGCTTATTTTTAAAACACTATCTACTTTTAATTTTACTACAAAAATCAACTTTAATCACTTTGAATCAATTACCATTGTTTGCAAACACACTCTTAGTGTATTTCAAAATTCTAATACTTTTTGTGTTTGTTTTGAAATTTATGTAGAGTAGAATGTAACTTTATATTATAGGATTATAGGTTTTATAGGTGGTTTGTAGGTATTTATAGAGTTGACTTTTATAGGGTTTATAGGTATTTATAGGGTGAGATTTTAAAATTTTGAATCAAAATTCCAAAGTGTAAAGGGGTGGAGTTTCGAAATCTCAAATCTGAATTTCCCATCCCAAAACAAACATGCCCTAATTGTTTATCATTTTACCGATGGACTTGACCCGATATTCAATAAACTTGCATAATTATGAGTTTGGACCTCCCAATATCTCTATGGGCCTTACGCCCTAAAGGGTTCGAGGCTCATTTATTCAAGAAACAAGCATAATAACCATCCCTATGATTGCGAAAAAAAGGAAATATTTTTAATCAACGCTTATCTGCCCCTTTGAGGAAGAGATAAACATGTGATATGGTCAAAATCATCATTAAAAGGGGTTGAATATTCAACCGTAATCGATAAAATATTCTAGATAAAGAAGGAAAAATATAAGATAATACTCACTCCATTTCGTGTTGACTTGCACAGTTTGATCGACACACTTTTTAAGAAAATTAAATTTAAAAGTTGGTGATGTAAGATAAATGAGAGGTATTTTAGATGATTTAGTGAGTTGTATAGTGAATTCGGTGAGGTGTAAAGTAAAATATAGATAAAAAAATGAGTGACAATTTTAAAAATAAAATGATGTTGGAAAGTTATTAATTTTGGGAGTATTTTCATATTGAAAGTGTGCAAGTAATCTTAGGACGTCCAATAAAGAAAGTGTGCAAATAATCTCGAAACGAAAAAAGTATTACTCTCTATTTAAATTAAAAGGATATTATCGATCTTCATATTCCATGTGTCATTTTCTTATGGAACGATACATTATATCCACATCAACGGGTATTGAATGGTAAAAGTGAGAAAAATAGGAGAACCCAATTAAGGAAAAAATCAAGAGTTTGACTATTTACACCTCCGTTTCGGAGAGATGCACTCCCCCGATTTATACACTCCTTCAAAATTGGATCACACCCCCACTTAATTGTCAAAAATGCCCTTTCCCCATAAAATCCCTATTACTACCCATACCCCCAACCCTAATTTCCCCAACCCTAATTTCCTCCTTCATCATCTTCCTCTCATTCTCCCAACCCTCACTACACACCACCACCTTCACTACTGTCCCGTCGCCGGCCGCCGCTGGCCCCCTCCACCGCCCCGTCGTCGGCAACGCTGGCCCCACCCTCCTGTCCGCCGCCACGGCTGCCGTCGACCGCCCTCCCTTCCCCCTACTGTAAAAAAAAACCCAGAAAAAAAAATCCACCACACCACACCAAACATCTCCCCTACCCCACCCCCACCAGTCACGTACAGCCCCTCCCCAGTAAACATATCCCCTACCCCCACCAACCCATTAGGCCCCCCTCCCCACAAACCTTTTTTTTTTATTGAACGCACGGGCACCCCTCCCCTTTTCCCATTCACTGTCCACTATCCACCTCCCAAGTCAAGCCCTTCTTCAAAAAAAATAAAAAAATGTGCACGCAATGCTGTTCTTCATCAAAGAAAGCACAACAGTTTTTTTTTAACACACCAGGGTCGATTAAACACACTCTCGTTGACAACAATTTGTCGACGAGAGTGTATTTGGTCCACCCTAGTGTGTCTATTTTTTTTTAAAATTTGTTATTTTATTTTTTTATCGACACACTTTGGTCGACAAATCGTTGTCGACGGGAGTGTATATGGTCGATCCTGGTTGGTCGAAATTTATAAAAAAAATTGTGATTTTTTAAAGTATATTTTTGAGTTTCTGAATTTTTTTTGGTTTGATGGTCGACAAATCGTTGTCGACGGGAGTGTATATGGTCAATCCTGGTTGGTCGAAATTTATAAAAAAAATTGTGATTTTTTAAAGTATATTTTTGAGTTTCTGAATTTTTTTTTGGTTTGATGGTTGCGGAAAATGATGTCTGCTACGACTGGAAGTAGAGGTTTAGAGGGAAGGTGAAAGAAATGCAGGTGTGCTGTGCATCTAATATGATATTTTTATGATATTTTAATGAAAGGTATTTTTAGTTTTTTATCCTATTAATTTATTAATAAAGTGATTGGAGGAGTGCATCTCTCTAATATGGAGGTGTTCAAACCCAAAAATCAATACAGCAGGGAAGCCACGCCTAATTAGTTAGAAGTAACAAAAAGAACCAAAATGTTAAAAGAAAATGGATCTAGCCCAAATATTGGATCTAGCCCAAATATTAGAGCTTAGCTAGCCCATGGCGTGGGTTATATGCCCCTCCAACAATGTGAGATGCACTCTCTCTTACATTTATTAATTAAATATATATGTAAAATATCATATTTATCATTTTAATAAAATACTAGAGATACATACTCCTCTTAAAACTCTAACCCTAATTTTGCTAATCACTAATACCATCACGTCCGACAGCCACAAAAATTTCATTAAAAAAAAAAACTAGAAATTCAACAACAAAACTTAGAAATAAACTCCCGTCGACACGTTCCACAAAACTAAACAACAAACCCCAAACTCTAAACCCAAAACTTAGAATTTTTTTTAAAAAAATCTTATTTTTGACAAACCAGAGTCGACCAAAAAACCTCCAATCGACTCTGGTTTTGTCGAAAGAAAATTTAAAAAATTGAAATTTTCAACAATAATGGATCGACAAAAAACACTCTCGTCGACAAATTGATATCGATGAGAGTGTTTTTTAGTCAACCCACTATTGTCGAAAAAAAAAATGGGGGTGGTGGAAGGCAGTGCACGGCGGTGGAGGTTGAATTTTATGCAGAAAAAGAAGTGAAAGAGAGAAACGAGTGACACGCGACCAATCGAAGTGGGGTGTGTCGGTGCGGCCAGCGAGAGTGGGCACGGTGGGTGGGCGGCGGGAGGGAGTGCGATGGGGGTTACGTTAGTTGCAGAAAAAAAAGTGAGAAAGATAAGGGGGATGCGGCGCGCAGGCGGGAGGGAGTGCGGCGGGGCGAGTGGGAGGGGTCAGATTTGAGGGAGGAAGAAGAAGGGTGAGGGAGATGGAAAAGTGGGAGGGGTCAGATTTGAGGGAGGAAGAAGAAGGGTGAGGGAGATGGAAAAGGTAATTTGGGGAGAGTGCATCTATAATATGTCAGTTTTGGGGAAAGTGCATCTAACATTCATGAGGGGCATATAAACCACGCCCTAGCCCATACGAAATAAAATTCTCGACCCAAAGAAATAAGGCCTGCCACGGTTAAATGCCCCCCTCTCTATTGTGACTTCATCCCTTGAATGTTTTTAATTACCCCTCATAGTTGAATTCACCCAACCTTATTTTCCAAAACCCATTCCATCATAAATCCTAATTTTCTTCTCCTTCTTCAGCCTCTTCTCCTCCCTGTCACCCGCGCCTCTTTTCTTTCCCCAACTCTCGTCTTCAGCCTCCCCTCATATGCCATTGTCGTCGCCGTGCCTAAGGCCCGTCGCAAAGCCACTTCGACCGTGTCCCTTCCCCGTCCTCCGCCAACCCACATATCGTCCACACCGCTTATGCCTCTCCGAGCCATAAAAAAGCAGCAGCGCACCTCATATCAATAGGCCTAATCATTTTACAGTTATTATATATCCTCTATGTACGAGAAAGAAATAACGGTAATTTCAAATCTAACACCCTAGTTTTCGTTGATTTGGGTTTTGAGATTGAAATTTGCTTAATTTTTTGAGATAGGATCTGAGAAAAATTATACTCCTATTTTCTGCTTTTTTTCTGAACTAATTTCTGAAATTTATATAAAGGTTCGGAATAAATTTCGAAATTTTGTTACCCTCTCAACAGAGCACATGATTGACTCCTCTCTGGCCCCTTCCAGGAACGAGGGGGTCCCTTGAGATCAGGAAGATAAAGTACCCTCTCAATCTGAGAGGAGTGTTCCCAACAGAACCCTCAGGAGGAACACGGAAGTAGTCCCTAAAAGGACTTTGGATATGGAGATTGGAGAAAGTACCGATGACACTTATCAAGGAGCGGTCAGCGATCAAATACAAGCCCTTCGAAGAGAAATGAAGGACATGAGGAAACAAATGGCTGACAGTGTAAGTAAATCTCCTTATATTACTGGTTACCAGTTTACTTCGAATATCTTGCAAGATGAATTACCTTCTAATTTCAAATCTTTGAATTTTGAATATGATGGTACGGCGAATCCCTACGAACACCTGGTGAGGTTTGAAAATGCCGCTCTGTTGCACCGCTATGGAGAGGGTGTCAAATGCAGGGTCTTCTTAACCACTCTATCTAAAGCTGCACAATAGTGGTTTGCGCAATTGGGACCTGACACCATTCTCTCTTGGTCAGAGTTTAGCGAACTGTTCTTGCATCAATTTGCTAGTGCTAGCAGGCAGCCTAGAGCTACCCTTACCCTGTTTAACATGAGACAAGGAGATAATGAAAGCGGCCGTGGAGGTACCTACTGCCTCTTCTGAAGTTAAGATCAATGCCCTTACCAACGGGTTGAAGGATGGAGACCTTTTCACCTGCCTGGCCAAGAAACCAGTACAGACTTTTGATGAATTATTAAGGAGAGCTGAAAAATACCTCACCCTGGAAGAAGTACGGAAGGCTAAACGCTCGGAATTTAAACCAATGGGAGGAAATGGAGAACGAAGGAGAGAAATAATACCCAGGAGGCCCAGTCCAGAGAGATATAGAGGTTCGAGAAGGTCTGGGAACATAAAGGAAGAAGAAGAAACACGCTCAGGTCCTAGGGGAAGGTTCGAGAAATATACCCCTTTGAGAATAGAGCCAACGGAAGTTTTGGAAGTAGCAGGGGATCACCCTAACATGAAGTTCCCCTACTCCAGAAGCAGAGGTCCCCTAAATCCTAAATCTGATAAGTTTTGCCGGTTCCACAATGACTATGGACACGATACAAATCAGTGTTGGCACTTAAAGGATGATCCAAGCAGGCCATCTTAAAGAATTCACATTCAGGGATAGGCAGGGCCCTCGAGGGCAAAAGAGAAAGGATCCGGAGGGGAAGCTAGAGGAAAACAAGAGGGAACAGAGGAAGGATACAGAGGATCAACCCCCTCCTCCCCAGAAGAGGGGAACCATCCACATGA
Source organism: Galeopsis tetrahit (assembly GCA_963675135.1). Classification (NCBI taxonomy): domain Eukaryota; kingdom Viridiplantae; phylum Streptophyta; class Magnoliopsida; order Lamiales; family Lamiaceae; genus Galeopsis; species Galeopsis tetrahit. Next base: position 48,201,179 of record OY776119.1, on the reverse strand, counting down.
TTATAGGGGGCCCTACCGATGGAGATTCCTTTAGACAAAGGAAACAAAGTGTTAGATCGTTGAAGGTGGAGCAGAATGTGGAACATCAGGAGATAGGGAAAATGACAGTGGTCCCTGACATCCATTTCGGACCAGAAGATATTGGAGTGCCCAAAGAAACTCACAATGACGCTTTAGTCATTACCACGGACATCGCAGGGTATGACGTGGCGCGAATCTTTGTAGATACGGGAAGCTCAGCAGACATTATGTTCTTGGAGTGCTTCAAAAAGATGGAGTTGAACATAAAGCTCAAGCCAGTGGAAACTGCTCTTTATAGATTCTCATGGGGTGCAATCCAACCCCTCGGTTCGGCATTATTGCAAGTGGGGCTAGGGACTGCCCCTAACCGACGTGTACAAGTGATAGAGTTTTTGATAGTAGATGTCAAATCCTCACACAATGTGGTGATGGGAAGACCAATCTTGAACATCTTTCAGGCAGTAATTTCCACCTTCCACATGAAGATGAAATTTCCCGTCTCGGGGGGAGTGGGAGAGATACGTGGAGATCAATATCAAGCAAGGAAGTGCTATGTAGAATCAGTGAAGATAGTAGACAAGGCTATGTTTCGAGGGTTGGAAAGGGTTAAAGGCGAAGACCCTGAGTTGAAAAAACAAAGAGTGGGTGAATTGGCAAGGGAACAACCCAAAATCAAAGCAGATGAGGAACTGATGAATATTGAGCTCTACGCAGGAAAAGAAGGATTGATAACCAGAATTGGTACCCATATGGACCCAGAACTTAAAGAGAGAATGATAGCCACTCTTCGAAAGAATGCATACATATTTGTTTTCGCCCCAGTGGATATGACGGGTATCCCTCCAGAGATAACAGTACACCACCTCAATGTAGATCCCAGGGCGAAACCAGTAAAGCAAAAACCGAGAAATTTTGGTAAAGAAAAGAATCTTATTGTGAAAGAAGAGATTCATAAATTGTTGAGCGCATGTCATGTAAAGAAGGTACAGCTCCCTGAATGGCTCTCAAACGCAGTGTTGGTGTCTAAAGGAGCCGACAAATGGAGAATGTGCATTGACTTCAGGGATTTGAATAAAGCATGCCCCAAAGACCATCACCCCCTGCCCAGAATCGATCAATTGGTAGACGCGACATCAGGATTCGAGTTGCTCAGCATGATGGACGCGTATGAGGGATACCATCAGATTCAGTTGAATCCCTCTGATATCCCGAGGTATGTTTTATTGCAACATGTGGTACCTTTGGTTATATACGCATGCCCTTCGTACTAATAAATGCAGGAGCCACCTACCAGAGAATGGTAGACTCAGTATTTCGAGAACAGATTGGTAGGAACATGGAAATATATGTGGATGACATGTTGGCTAAGAGCATAAAGGCAGAGGAACACATAAAAGATCTGGAGGAGATATTCCAGGTAGTGAGGAGTAATGGCATTAAGTTGAATCCAGCTAAATGCTCCTTTGGAGTAAGGTCAGGAAAATTCTTAGGATACATGGTGACTCAGAGGGGAATAGAAGTCAACCCTGTAAAAGTGAAGGTCGCACTCGACATGCAGCCCCCTTAAAACTTGAAAGAGCTACAGACCCTGAATGGGAGAATAGCAGCCCTGAGCAGATTCATAGCGAGATCGGCGGAGAAAAGTCATCATTTCTTCAGGACACTGAGGAAGCGGTCGAAATTTGAATGGGATGAGCACTGCCAAAGAGCCTTCGAAGAACTTAAGCTTCATGTGGGACAACTCCCAAAATTGACAAAACCCTCTCAAGGAGATATCTTACTCTTATATCTCTCAGTAGGGGAACATTCCTTAAGTACAACCTTGATGAAGGAAGAGGGCTCTACACAACAGCCTATATACTATGTGAGTAAGGTAATCCAAGGAGCAGAGATCAGATACTCAGAGGTAGAAAAGGCAGCCCTGGCGGTGGTAGTGATTGTTAGGCGATTACGCCCTTATTTCTTGTCATATAAAATCATTGTGCGGACTAACTACCCTTTGAAGCAGGTGCTAGGAAGAGCAGACTTGTCAGGAAGGATGGTCAAGTGGGCCGTTGAATTGCAGGAATATGATGTGGATTATGAACACAGGAGGGCTATTAAGGCCCAAGCCCTAACGAATTTTATTTAAGAATCCACTAGAACAGAGGAGATGGAAGGCTGGAAAGTGTATGTCGATGGCTCCGCATCAGCACTTGGATGTAGGGCAGGTATAGTATTGGTGGACCCTGAAGGTCAGGAGATACAAGTTGCGGTTAAATTCCGATTTCCAACCTCTAATAACGGAGCAGAATATGAGGCCCTGATCAGAGGGGCTAACATGGCAGCAGAGCTGGGAGCGCAAAAGATTACTCTATATTCAGATTCGCAGCTGATGGTGCAACAACAGGGGAATACCTTGCCAAAGATGAGAAGATGATTGCGTATTTGGAGCAAGTGAGGAATTTGAGGAATAAATTCCATGCCTTCGAAGTAATACAAATACTGAGTGTTGGTCCCAAGTTGAGTTAATAACGAGTAAGCTAGTGAAAATGTCTAGAGGGGGGTGAATAGACTTTTCAAAATTCTTTCGAAATATCAAAGTACAATGTGCGGAATACGAAATTATCAATGAGCCCAATTCAAGATTATACTCAACTTATTTTTGAGAACTCTGTTCTATACTCAACTAGTCTAGATCAGTTAAGTAGTTAACCAATTAAGCAAACTGTAAAGTAAATCAAACACAAGATTTATAGTGGTTCGACAACTTGTCTACATCCACTCTCACAAACCCAGTTGTGATGTTTCCACTAAACTCTTCCAATCGAGTACAAGTGTGTGTTCCTGTCTTTAAAGTCCCAAGAAGAAGACTTAGATCTTCAACAGACTATACCTCCAGATATGTCTACGATCTTACTAGAAATTTTACAAGTATCTAGCACCTTGAAAAATAACAAAACAAAAACTAAAAACTTCTCTGTTCTTCAGTAGTAGCCTTCTTGATTCTTCACTTGTCTTCTGGCTATCTTTCTGAACTTCAATCAACTCTGAGAGTAAACTTCAATTATATCTCTGAAAATGCTTCACTTGAGTATGAACGTCAGTGTTTCAGTAGTTCTCAATTGATCACCATCATGAAGTATTTATAGACTTCAATCTTCAAGAACTTAGTAAGTTGTAACCAACTTTTCTTGATAACTACCTTCAACTGAATCTTATTTATCAATCCACGCGTTTCTGTTATGAATTAGTTATTCCATAACTAACTTCTATATCTTTATCACTTCACGCGTATTTGTAACTAACTTCAAGTTGATTTGTCTTGAGTAGACTTGTATATGTACTTGTCTTGTAGTCCACCTGTCTTGAGTAGTAGACTGGTCTTCTCTTCTTGTGTAGTAGACTTCTAATAGAACTAATCTAGTCCTATCATCTAACCTAACAAGACTATTACATTACTTTAAGCTTTTATAATACAAGCTTAGTCAACTTATAAACTATACAAAGAATCTAATCTATTACATATAGAAACATCATGAGCTCTATACAACATTTAAATAGCTCAGTAACAATCTAACATATATGAACAGATATGAAGTACTTATAAATCATACTTATCTTTTAATAATACTTAAACTGTACTTGTCTTTTGAATTCTACTGATCTGTACAAGATGACTTCAACTCAACTAGACTAGATTAGTCAACACTTAGAAAATATTCAAGTCTTCTTTTTGGCTTATCAAAACTTTATCTTTTATCTTTTATTCATCATTTAGGACTTGTTCTAGAATTCATATCCCAACAATTTCCCCCTTTTTGATGAAGCCAAAACTACTTGAATCTTTTCTTATTACGTAGACTAGTTAAGTAGTTATCTTGTCTTTAAACATCAAATAGTACTTTATCTTTTTCATTCATTCAGAAATAGATCAGTAGATATTACAAATACTTCAAATGAAATCAAAACAAACTAAACTATACTTGAAAATTACCTCTTTCTGAATCTGGAACACAGAAAGCATTGAGTAGTCTAGTATGGATTCCTTGGATATGTTCTTCGTCTTCAATCTTCTCATTGTCTAGCAACTCATCTTCATACTTCTTGATCTGGTTCACATCTGCTCTTTTACCTGAACTCGTCATAGGACACTTCCATTTCGGAAAACCAGGAACAAGAATATTAAAATTAGCAGCAGCAGATATCCTTATGATTAAGTTCCATAGCATCTTATGCTGTCCTTCCATGAACTTATCAAACATAGCATAAAGATCGTCAGAGTTATCAGAATCTCCAAACTTCCTGATAATCCAGTGATCAAGTTCCCATTGCCTTTTCACTTTCATCCAATCTTGACGATGTTCTTTGTCAATAAAGTGATCAATGAGCTTGTCTTCTATTTGATCTTCATCAGGCTTCTGCTTCAACAAACTTTCAATGTGTTTTTCTATCTTCTTCTTCTTAGCATAATGAGCTTCATCACTTGGCTCATCAATCTTTTGCTTCTTCAAAATACCAGCTTCAGGAGTAGGCTCTTCAATGGTAATAGACTTCCTTTTCGATACCATCCTTGTCTGAACTTCAGCTTCTGGAGATGCAATAGACTTGCCCTTCTCCTTCTTCTTTAACTCATCAGCTTCAACTTTAGCTTGCTCAGCTTCTGCAGTTTTAACCAATCTGCCCCTGCCTCTCTTAGGCCTCTTAAGATCTTGCATAGCTTCAGCAGCATCTTTAGCTTCTGGTTCAGCACTTGCCTCTTTTACTCCTTCAGCAGCAAATTGAACTCGACTTGCCTCTTCCCCCTTTTTGGCTTCATCAGATGCCTTGAGAGAGAAAAGAGAAGTAAACCGAGTCATTTCTTCCATCAAGTCATCAGAAATACCAAGTAGTCTTTTCGCAAGAGCAGTGATAGCATGATCTGGGAAAAGCTCTGAGTGATCACTAACACCACTGTTCTCCTTCTGCTCCAGTTCCCAATCCATGAAGTTTGAAATACCACCCTTTCCTAAGATGACTTCGAAGAGATCATCTGTACCAGACTTTTTCAAGGCCACCCAAGTACAAATTCGAACCAGTTTCTCAAACTGTTCTGAGGAGTAGTCGACTTCAACAGATGAAAGCTGCTTCTTCAAATTCTTGCTCATCTTTGAACGGACTCGCTTCTCTCTTAGACACATGGGATAATAGACCAAGGATTCGAATCTAGCTTCAGTCGGGGTCTGAGTAGATGGGGTCTCTAACTCAGTTGTTGCAGTGGCAACTATCGTCTGATCTGAAGTAGATGGGATCAAGGGTTCAACATATTCTGTTGAGGGAGAGGGTGTGAAAGGACTGGTTTCAAAAAGCTTTGATGTGTCTTGGTTTGGTATGACAACTGTCGGAGTATCAGTTGTATCTATTATGGGAGTGTTTTCAGGTAGGCTGACCCTCAGCGGATATGCTGGCAGCACTTGTGAAGTTGTGGGAAAAGGTCTAGGCCTAGATCGATGTGATCTTGCCTTGGTTTGAACAGAAGAAGATAGGAGAGAGAGAGGAATTGAACCAGATTGAGTAGTAGAACCAACCTGTACACTCGACTCGGCTGGACGTGTAGGCGAATCGACTCTCACCAAAGTGTACATCTCAGGTATTTGTCCACTCGACTCCTGCTCTTGAGTCGACTCTTCTTCTGACTGAGTCTGCTCTGAGTCTTCTGCACTAGATGCGTCTTGTGCAGCTTCCATTGGCTTGTCTTCAACGGACTCATCTTCTGAAGATCCAGATTCACCAGCATATGGCAAAGCCTCCATGGGGTCAATTCTGGCTTGTCTAGGTGCAGATGGCCTAGCAGCAGCCTGTTTCCTTACTGCCCCTTTCTTCAAGTAAAACTTCAAAGGATGAAATGGCTTTCCTTTGCTCCATTTCGTCTTGTTTGGCATTAGAAGAGGAAGTAAGATACTTAGCTTATTACCATAACCAACAGCAGTAGACATCACCCAATTTCGAGTATTGTCATCTACTCGAACACTGCCCTCAAAATACATAATGCGGTCTGCAATCAGCTTGAACCAATTGCATTCAGTGATACCGTCAAAAATTACAGCCATAACCCTTGCCTTCACAAAGGTCACAGAGTCATGAGAACCAGTCGAACTTAACAGAATTTTGCTGGCAATATCCAACAATGTGCGATATTTTTTAAGAAGATCACCCTTCTTGACTGGAGCATACTTGCCATCCGGTTTCTGTTTCAGCTTCTTGCCACAGAAGATGCTCAAATATCGAATTTCTTGTCCAAGTGCATAATTATCAATGTCAATTGACCCGATGGGCAGCTGTAGATGGTTGAACATCGTTTCTGGAGTGATTTGCACACGATCTTCACCAATAAACGACTCAATAATATCACCCTGTCTGATGACGTTGGCATAGAATTCTAGCACCTCCTCCTCCAAGACCACTTGAGGAAATGATTCTAGATACGGTTTGAGCCCACATCGAGTGCATTTAGCCAGAATCTCAGCATCGTCGTCTGAGTGATTGCCCTTGAAGAACACAGATGGTTCTACATTTACTTTGTTATCGGAGATGTACCGGCCTAGGTCGAATGTGACCTGCATGTTAGTTCTAAGATCGAAGATAGATCGAATAGACATCTTCAAAAATATCAGTAACTGGTTTGCTTGAAAATAGAGAGAGGCAAAAACTTCTTGAGAAAAACAAGGAATTAACCCAAATGTGACTAAGTCATGTGATAATTTGGGTTTTGATCAAGACGGTTAAGACCTTTGGCATTCGGTTACGGAACCGAGAGTAGTATGTAATTTGATACTGTAAAATTTGAAATCCGCCCTTTCTAAGTTAGAACATAGGAGTGAACTCATCTGTCCTAGTGTAGATGAGTGAGAACTGGATGTATACACCACATCAAATGAGAGTGTATAAATCTAATTCAAGGGTTTTTCAAATTCTATCAATACCTAAATACTATAATATTCTTAATCCGTTTTGATTAAACACTTAGCATTAAAAAAACTTAGCTTGTCTTGTTCGAGTCCATCCAGAACAGACGAGTAGACATAAGCTCCACCAGACGAGTTGGCTTACGTACACCAGACGAGTTCCCCCTTCGTCTGTGCATGTCTATTCTGAACATCGAACGTCTTCATGTACCTATCTTATCACATTCAATGTGTAATCGATGGTACAAGTAGCAAAACAATAAATAGGATGAATATCAATCTAAAGTAATGATCAAGGTTTCGAACAAGATGACTATTGACCCACATAAGAGTCAACATAAGGATATTTAAGAAATCATAAATTCCCCCTTAAATGTTTATTCCTTTAGTTTTACCCTCAGCTTTACCAGCTTCCTCATCGGGTTGTCTGATCATCTTGTCTAGCCTTGTATACCTGTCTGTTGCGTGAGTAGACGAGTGCCCTAGTCTAGTGATCTTGTCTCCATACTTCGTTTGATGTACCTGTCTGGTTAGTACACAGCTATAGGCAAGTAGGATCTAAATCAATTAGCCCTAAACTAATGCATAATTCACGAAATCGTGCCTCGGCTAATGGTTTTGTAAAAATATCAGCTCTTTGAAACTCAGTATGAATCTTTTCCATGCGAATATCCTTCTTTTCTACATGATCACGTATGAAATGGTGTTTCACATCAACATGCTTACAACGTGTGTGCAGAACAGGATTTTGTGTAATGGCAATTGCACTATTACTATCACAGAATATAGGAACATTTGATTCACAAATATTATAATCTCTAAGCTGTTGAATAAGCCATAATAATTGACTACAACAACTACCAGCAGCCATATACTCGGCTTCAGTAGTAGAGGTAGCAACACTTGTCTGCTTTTTCGAAAACCATGAAATGAGTTTTGTGCCTAAGAATTGACAAGAACCAGATGTAGATTTCCTATCTATTCTACAGCCACCAAAATCAGAATCAGAGTAGCCACTTAGAGATAAATCATCATTTGAAGGATACCATATACCACGATTTATGGTTCCTTTCAAATATTTCAATATCCTTTTAGTGGTTTCCATATGACTCTCTTTTGGGTTAGCTTGAAAACGAGCACATACACCAACAGAAAATGCAATATCAGGTCTACTAGCAGTCAAGTACAGTAATGAACCAATTAGACCACGATAATGAGTTTGATCAGTACACTTACCTTGTTCGTCTGGGTCCATTCTGTATGTAGGTAGCATAGGTACGCCAGCAGACTTGCATGTCTTAAAACCATACTTGTCTAGAAGATTTCTAGTATACTTTGCTTGATTTATGAAAATCCCTTCAGGGGTCTGTTTTACTTGAAGTCCAAGAAAGTAATTCATTTCACCCATCATAGACATCTCAAATTTACTTTGCATGAGTGTTGAAAAACTTTCACTCAGCTCTTTGTTAGGTGAACCAAAAATGATGTCATCTACGTAAATTTGGACGAGTAAAATGTCTTTCCCTTCTTGTCTTCTAAACAAGGTTCTGTCTACCTTGCCTTTAGTAAAACCATTTTCTAATAGAAATTGAGAAAGAGTATCGTACCAGGCTCTTGGAGCTTGCTTTAGTCCATATAAGGCCTTCTTTAATTTGTATACCTGATTACCTTTGACTTCGAAACCTGGGGGTTGTTCAACATATACTTCTTCCACAAGAATACCGTTAAGAAATGCACTTTTAACATCCATTTGATATACAGTGAATTTCATGTAAGCAGCATATGCAAGAAACAATCGAATGGCTTCTAGTCTAGCAACAGGAGCATAAGTTTCATCATAATCTATGCCTTCAGCTTGTGAGTAGCCTTGGGCGACTAGTCTAGCCTTATTACGAACAACTACATCATTCTCATCTTTCTTATTCTTGAAAATCCATCTGGTGCCAACTACATTATGATGTTTTGGTCTATCAACAAGTTCCCAGACGTCGTTTCGAACAAACTGATTTAACTCGTCTTGCATAGCAATGATCCAATTACTATCAGCCAATGCCTCATTAATGGTTTTTGGCTCGATAGATGAGAGGAAACAACACCAGCAAAACAGAGATGGACTAGATTGTTCTTGCGACTCAAAGAGTTGTCTTCTAGTCTTAACACCAACAGTAGAGTCACCAATAATATTTTCAGTATTATGCGCTGATTTCCATGTATTTCTATTCTTAACAAAAATACTATCATCTGTATCATGTACAGCATCATGCATGTCAACATCATTATCATCAGAAGATTTAATAGGAGTAGACGAGTCGACTAGTTTAGGCATGTCAACTGGTCTAGTAGAGTTACCTTGAGCACTCACCTTCTTCTGGTCGTCTGACTCGAGAGCTTTTATAAACGGATTGTAAGCTTGAACGGATTCATATACCTCTGAGTCTTTGTCAGTTTCGACAGTTAGCTCAGTAGCTTTCTCACTGATCTTGTTGGTAGACGGGTCCTGTTGAGATTCTTCGAAAACCACATGTGGTGTTTCTTCCACACAAAGGGTTGAGTAGTTGAATACTCTAAATGCTTTGCTAGTCGAGGAGTATCCTAAGAATATCCCCTCGTCTTCTTTAGCATCGAATGCATTCAACTTGCTTTTCCCATTGTTATGGATGAAACACTTGCATCCAAATATATGAAAATATGAAACTCTGGGTTTTCTACCTTTCCATACCTCATAGGGCGTCTTACCTAGTGCTTTATTGATAGCACTTCTATTCTGTGAGTGGCATGCAGTGTTGATAGCTTCTGCCCAAAATTTCTGAGGCGTATTATACTCTGTCAGCATGGTCCTGCAGGCCTCCTTAAGAGTTCTGTTCCTTCGTTCTGCTACTCCATTTTGCTGTGGTGTCCTAGCTGCACTAGTAAGGTGCTGGATGCCACGCTTAGAACAAAATTCTTGAATATAGCAGTTAATGAATTCAGTACCCTTGTCACTACGTATCTTGACAATTGACTGATTCTTCTCAACCTGTAACTTCTTCAACAGATCAGGCAAAAGTGTTTGTGTATCACTCTTCTTGTGTAAGAAGACTACCCAAGTGAACTTAGAATAGTCGTCTACCACAACAAGTGTGTACCTTCTACCGTTCAAAGTTGGAGGAGTTATTGGGCCATGTAAGTCCATATGTAGAAGTTCAAGAACTCTACTGGTTGAGAGGGATGGAATAGATTTGAAAGAACCCTTCACCTGTTTACCTTTTTGACAGGAGGTGCATACATGTGACTTATAGTAGACTTCATTGGGAATACCTTCCACAAGGTAGTCTCTGGCTATCTTATTAAGAACCTTAAAGTTTAGATGACAAAGGCGTCTATGCCAGAGCCAGCCAAGTTCTTTAGGATTCTTAGTAAGTAGACAGGTGTCCCTCGGACAACTGTTCCAGTTCACTATGTACACACTTCCTTGTCTAATGCCGACTAGTAGGACTGTGTGTGTTTTCTTGTCGATGATTTCACATTTCTGACTCTTGAACTGCACCTTGTATCCACGATCACAAAATTGTGAAACAGAGAGTAAATTATATTTCAAGCCTTCAACATAAGAAACATCTTGAATCTCTATGTCTCCATTTCGAACATAACCAAATCCTTTAGTAACAGCAATGGAGCTATCACCAAATATCACTTTTGGTCCTTCTTGCTCACGATAGCTTGATAAGAGAGTCTTAGTACCAGTCATGTGGTGCGAACAACCACTATCTATGTACCAAGTTTCTCCTGTTGAGCCACCTTTCTTGTATAGATCGATTCGACCCTGCAATAGATGATAATACATAATTTAGGTACCCTCCTTGTTTATTGGGGTCCTTGGGGGTTAGTCGAGTTCAATGGAATCCAAATGTACATTGGAGTCCTGAACAAGTTTGACCTTCTAAGCTTTCGACCATATTTGTTGCAAAATAAGACCTTGTTGTCCTTATCCGACCTATCAGTCGAGTTCGGGTCTACTCTTTGGAGATAGCCTTTTGACTTAATCTCTACTTGAGCAGGCACTTGTCTATGATAGTCAGAGTAAGGTTTGTATGCATTAGGTCCATACGGTTTATAGACATGTTTAAGTCTTTCTTCTCCTTGGATATCATATGATAAAGGTGGAGGATATAGAACAGGTTGTGTACGATATTTTGGACCTTCCTGTCTAGGTCTAGACGAGTAGAGTTGAGACTGCCTTATGAAAGGAGGTCTAGACTCTTGTCGTCTAGTCTGTACTTGTCTAGTACTAGTCTCCTCAGGATACCAGTCCTCGTATCTGACCTGATTTGGTCGTCCACGATTCCTAGTCCTTTGAAGATTAGTTCTAGGTTGAACAGGCTTGTTGTTACCATTCTTTTTACCTCCCTTGGTAATTGGAATGTTAACTCGAGCTTGTCTTGGTACAGTACCTTTTGATGGAGTGTCAATATCGTATATCAATGGTTCTTTTCCTTTATCATTAGTCAAAGAGCTTGAGATGAAAATAGTAGGGTTCTTAGGAACTAGAGTAGACGAGCTTGATGTCTCAGCACCTATGCCTGTCTTGTCAGCTGGAGCCCTATACCTATCTGACAATTCAAGGTTAACCTTAGACGAGTTAACCAGGTCAGTAAGTTTAAGGTCTAGAGTGACAATCTCGGTTTCTAAGAACTTATTACGTTCTTCAAGTTTTTTGAGCTTACTTTGTAAGACATTGAATTCATGTTTCTCAGTCGCATGTGTCTTAAGTAGGTCTTGATACAACTTGTCAGTCAATGTACACTTGTCTTTGAGTTGTCTCAACTCTTCTTGCAAGCGTTCATTTAGGACTGTTATATTAGGATCTACTTTAGACTGAGCTTCCTTAAGATCAATGATTTCTTGTCTTAAGGTGATGTTTTCGTCACTGACTTCAATGAATGCCTTGTTGGCAAGTAGGAGGTCGTCTTCAACTGCACTAGTAGAGTGCTGAAGACTACTCCCTACTTGGCTACTGGCAGTGTCACTTTCATCAGAATCTGATTCATCACATGATTGAAAGGAAGTAACAGATGATACCTCTTGGTCGATTTTAGCCATGAAGCATAAACCATCATCAACTATGAATGCTTCATCGTGATCTGGTTCAGACGGGTAGCTAGATGAGGATGATGGCAACTCGTCTGAGTTAGAGTCAGAGTCATTATTGGCCATCATTGCCTTTTTACCACGGTTGTATCTTCTTTCCCTTCGTGCTTTGCGTTCTTCTCGATCATCAGTACTCAGGTCTGGACATTCATATATGTAGTGACCTGGTTTCTCACAGTTATAGCACACGAGATCATTAGTAGCCTTTTTAATAGGAGAGTTGTTCCTTCGTTTATCACGTCTATCAGAACGAGTAATTTTCCTACCATCAGACTCTCTATCTTGTCTGTTACCTTTCGAGACTTCGTCTCTCCTTTCGGACGAGTTTCGGTCTCGTCTGGTTTCAGACGAGTTCTTAGAAGCAGACCCTCTATGCTCTCTATAGAACTTCTTATATCTTCCAAATCGTTTATTCAGCCTATCAAACTTTCTAACCATGAGGCTTACCTGATCCTTCAGGCTAAGATCAGTATCTAACTCGTCTTTCACAGAAGCAGACCTAGTCTTAGTCTTAGACCTGTCTACCTTAGACGAACTAGCCTTAAAAGCAACGTTCTTAGATACAGCATGTTCTCTGTCACTACTTACTATGGGTTCATCTTCGTCTAGATCAAACTCATGAGCCTTTAGAGTTTGAAACATAGTCTCTGCTGTCCATACGTCTATATCTTGGGTATTCTTAACAAGCATTTTTACCATCTTCCAACGACTATCAAGGCTTTTGAGAATCCTAAGATTGATTTCACGTGGAGTATAAGATTTACCAAGGACTTCCAAGTCATTCATGATTTTGGTAAAACGAGTATCCAACTGGTCTATTGTTTCACCAGCTTTCATATGAAATGATTTGAATCTTTGGACAGCAGTGGAAAGCTTGCTTTCTTTGATTAGGGATGTCCCTTCACAAATGATAGCTAAGCGGTCCCACATTTCTTTGGCAGTTTTACATTTTAACACTTTTCCCAGATACTCATTAGGAAGAGTGTGTAAGATGTAATTCTTGGCCAAGCTATCCAAATTATTCTGTCTCATTTCTTCAGATGTAAGTTCTGACCTTGGTTTCTTGACGAGAGTACCTACGGGTTGATTTGCGTCGAGGGCAGCAGTGTTTGGGATCATGGTCACAATTGGACCTTCAGTGATGACTGAGATCATTAAGTCATGAGTGGAGCTGAAGATGGCTTCCATCCTTAGCTTCCAATAGTCGTAATCCTGTACCTGGAACTTAGGTAGTTTGTTAGCGCTGATCTCAAGAGACATGATTTCAAGAAATAAGTGCTAAGTAGAGTTATGATCAAGAACAGCAGATAAGTCAAGAACAGGGAGCACGAAACACAGATGATACAAGTATATGATCAAGAACACGTATACAAGAACAGTCAAGGACCAAGACTTCACCCTAAGTCTTGAGTCGGTTATCAAGAAACAGCAGTTCGTAAACTACTGCTCTGATACCACTTGTTGGTCCCAAGTTGAGTTAATAACGAGTAAGCTAGTGAAAATGTCTAGAGGGGGGTGAATAGACTTTTCAAAATTCTTTCGAAATATCAAAGTACAATGTGCGGAATACGAAATTATCAATGAGCCCAATTCAAGATTATACTCAACTTATTTTTGAGAACTCTGTTCTATACTCAACTAGTCTAGATCAGTTAAGTAGTTAACCAATTAAGCAAACTGTAAAGTAAATCAAACACAAGATTTATAGTGGTTCGACAACTTGTCTACATCCACTCTCACAAACCCAGTTGTGATGTTTCCACTAAACTCTTCCAATCGAGTACAAGTGTGTGTTCCTGTCTTTAAAGTCCCAAGAAGAAGACTTAGATCTTCAACAGACTATACCTCCAGATATGTCTACGATCTTACTAGAAATTTTACAAGTATCTAGCACCTTGAAAAATAACAAAACAAAAACTAAAAACTTCTCTGTTCTTCAGTAGTAGCCTTCTTGATTCTTCACTTGTCTTCTGGCTATCTTTCTGAACTTCAATCAACTCTGAGAGTAAACTTCAATTATATCTCTGAAAATGCTTCACTTGAGTATGAACGTCAGTGTTTTAGTAGTTCTCAATTGATCACCATCATGAAGTATTTATAGACTTCAATCTTCAAGAACTTAGTAAGTTGTAACCAACTTTTCTTGATAACTACCTTCAACTGAATCTTATTTATCAATCCACGCGTTTCTGTTATGAATTAGTTATTCCATAACTAACTTCTATATCTTTATCACTTCACGCGTATTTGTAACTAACTTCAAGTTGATTTGTCTTGAGTAGACTTGTATATGTACTTGTCTTGTAGTCCACCTGTCTTGAGTAGTAGACTGGTCTTCTCTTCTTGTGTAGTAGACTTCTAATAGAACTAATCTAGTCCTATCATCTAACCTAACAAGACTATTACATTACTTTAAGCTTTTATAATACAAGCTTAGTCAACTTATAAACTATACAAAGAATCTAATCTATTACATATAGAAACATCATGAGTTCTATACAACATTTAAATAGCTCAGTAACAATCTAACATATATGAACAGATATGAAGTACTTATAAATCATACTTATCTTTTAATAATACTTAAACTGTACTTGTCTTTTGAATTCTACTGATCTGTACAAGATGACTTCAACTCAACTAGACTAGATTAGTCAACACTTAGAAAATATTCAAGTCTTCTTTTTGGCTTATCAAAACTTTATCTTTTATCTTTTATTCATCATTTAGGACTTGTTCTAGAATTCATATCCCAACACTGAGGGAGGAAAATACGAAGGCAGATGGGTTGTCCAAGTTGGCTAGTTCTACTGAATTTGAGGGTCAAGGGAAGATAACCCTATTAGTTGCGGATCGGCTGGCGACTGAGGCTTTGGTCGGAGAGATAACAGAGAGAGGCGACTGGAGAAAGGAGATATGAGAAGAATTGAGCAAGGATCCCGCGACTCCGACATCCAGATAAGCTAAAGCTTTGAGGTTGAAATACTGTATCATTGGGGATCAACTATACAAAAGATCCTTTACTCAACCGTACCTGAAATGCCTCTCAAAACAAGAAGCGGAGTTTGTGATCAAAGATATTCATGAAGGTTGTGCGGCCAGTCATGAGGGTTATAAAACTATTATGAAGAAGGTGTTTAGGGCAGGTTTTTACTGGCCTAGTGTGATGAGGGATGCTCAGGAATTTGTGAAGAAGTGTGAGAAATGCCAGAAGAATGGACCATTGATACGTGTACCAGCGGAAGAAATGAGGGCCATGTATTCGCCCTGCCCATTTGCAAAATGGGGAATAGATTTGGTAGGGCCTTTCCCTATGGCACCTGGAGAAAGAAAGTTCTTAATTGTGGCGGTGGACTACTTCAGCAAGTGGGTAGAGGCCGCACCGCTTGCCAAAATAGAGGAAGATAGTGTAATTAACTTCTTAGCAAGACACATATGCTGTAGGTTTGGAGTACCAAGGATTCTAGTCTCAGATAATGGTACGCAGTTCGATGGGGAGAGGGTGAGAAAGTGGTGCTGGAGATGGAATATTCTGCAGAGATTCACTTCAGTAGCTCACCCACAAGCTAACGGTCAGGTAGAGGTCACAAACAAGATCATAGTGGACGGTATCCGAACACACCTGCAGAAAATAGGACGAGGATGGGTGAAGGAACTTTACAATGTCCTCTGGTCTTATAGAACTAGCTCTAAATCAGGTACATGGGAGTCCCCCTTCCAATTGGTGTACGGGACAACAACAGTAATACCGCCAGAGGCCCGATTAGGGTCACACCTAATCACACATTTTGATGAAAGGAAAAATGAAGAGTTAATGAGAGAGGCCTTGGATCTGGTAGAGAAGGAGAGAGAAATAGCGAAGCTGAGAGTAGAGAGATACAAGAGCAGGGTCAAAGTAGCATACGATCGTAAAGTAATCCCCAGATCCTTTAGAGTCGAAGACTTAGTCCTCCGAAGAGTTGATGCCTTGAAGAATACTGGAAAGATGGAGCCCAACTGGGAAGGTCCTTACAAAGTGGTACAAGTGCTGAAAGGAGGAGCCTACAAGCTCCAGAATATGGAGGGAAAGGAGGTGTTGCGCCCATGGAATGTGTGTCACCTTAAGAGGTTTTACGTTTGAAAACGTGTTGGTCCCTCATTTTTCTTTTTTGCAATTTTGACATTCATTTCCATTCGAATAATTGTACCCATCGCTTCACCAGCACTCTTTTTCCCTCTGCGTGGGTTTCCCTTTGAGTTTTACCATGGAGAGGTTTTTAATGAGGCCGACATAGGTTTCCTTTTTGCATATGTTGATAAACACTTTTGATCAATGAAGCTTTACTTTTGAAGAAACCGCAGTGATTTCTTTTGATTTTTGAAGAGTTATTATGTGAAATAGATGTTTGAAAATGTGATGAGATGATTGATATGTACTGGTGTTGAGACAAAGGATAAAATAAGAAAACGCGCAGGTTTAAACAAACCTCACCCTTAGAAAATGAGTGGGTTCCGATGAACCTCACTCGAAGAAAATGCGCAGGTTTAGACAAACCTCACCCTGAGAACTTGAGTAGGTTCTGATGAACCTCACTCTGAGAAAATGTGCAGGTTTAGACAAACCTCACCCTGAGAACTTGAGTAGGTTCCGATGAACCTTACTTTGAGAAAATGCGCAGGTTTAGACAAACCTCACCCTGAGAACTTGAATAGGTTCCGATGAACCTCACTCTGAGAAAATGCACAAGTTTAGACAAACCTCACCCTGAGAACTTGAGTAGGTTCCGATGAACCTTACTCTGAGAAAATGCGCAGGTTTAGACAAACCTCACCCTGAGAAAATGAGTGGGTTCCGATGAACCTCACTCTAAGAAAATGCGCAGGTTTAGACAAACCTCACCCTGAGAAAATGAGTGGGTTCCGATGAACCTCACTCTGAGAAAATGCGCAGGTTTAGACAAACTTCACCCTGAGAACTTGAGTGGGTTCTGATGAACCTCACTCTGAGAAAATGCGCAGGTTTAGACAAATCTCACCCTGAGAACTTGAATAGGTTCCGATGAACCTTACTCTGAGAAAATGCGCAGGTTTAGATAAACCGCACCCTGAGAAAGCCTGAAGGTTTAGATGGACCTCATCCTAAGAGAGGCATTCGAAGCTTTAAGACCTAACATGTTTCTAAAGAAGAAGTCTTCTCCCACTATAGCCTCTGAGGCTAGGGGGGTAAGAGCTACGGAGGGATTCTATAGGAATCGGGACTCTACAAGAATTATCAAGATCAAAGTCAAGTAAGTACAGAAATCTGAGCCTCATATTTTTTGCGATAGTGAAGCCTCAAAGCATATATGTGTTAGGAGAATGCCAGAGATATAAATGGAAGCCTAGCTAAGAGATGTTAAACATAATATATGACATGTTCATTATCCTAAAATATAATACATGACATGTTTAATGTAGAAGAAGCAATAAGTATATATGTGTGCAAGGAGATAACATGCAGGTACGATAACAAGAGACAAAATAAAGTACTGAAAGTAAAAGAGCAGATAATATCCAAGATAAGGAGCATCACGTCCTGCCCCCCCCCCCCCCCCATAGAAAAACACAGGAGTGTAGGGTCTCCTGAAAATACCAAAAGAGGCGCATATGCCTGAGAAAATGTTTTAAAGGACCAGAGGTATATAGTAGCAACATAAATTAAAAAGAAGATCATGCATCAAGATTCAGGAGCCTCAGCCCCCTCATCACCTGCAGCCGCCGCATCGACCGGCCCACTAGAACCGCCTCCCTCCTCTTTCTCCTCTGAAGTATTAGCAACTACGGTAGACAGAGGATCCGGATTGGCTAAATGAATAGGAAATGCCAGATTCTCCGAGAGCTCCAAGTCTTCCACACCGAGGCCGGCACTCTTCAGCTCCGAGATAGCCCTCCTCATGCCAGGTAGCCTCCTTGGGAGTGTTGATATCCTCCTTGGGATCTCCCGGAAACTTGGGAGGATCAGCTAACTCCTCCAGACGGAGGGCACGGGTGTAATGGCCATCAAACCCTGTAACAGAGTGTTCCGCTACAGCGTTAGAGAAACCATGATCAATGAAGTGCAAAATGTATGCCCCCATAGCCCCCAAGAAGCTGGCACTCTTGAGGAAAGCTTCCAGCCACTCCTGATGCAAAGTACCCAGGAAAGCTTGCCCTGATGCAGAGGTAAAAAGAGAATCGATACACAGCTTTACCCCGATTGAAGGCAGTTCCACCCATAGGCGCTGAATCTCCATCTCTTGTTCAGCAACTTGGGCACGGAGCAACGAGAGGTCCCTTGACAAGACTTGATTTTCCTTTGAAACATGGACTTTTTCAGCCATCGCTGCTTTCCTCCCCAAGACAGCTTCTTGAAGCTCTGCCTCGACCATCTTCTTCTTAACCTTCTTCTGCTCTGCTTGGCTGCGGAGGTCTTCATGAAGCCGAAGAGATTGAAGGGCTTGCTCGAACACATCAGAATAGAGAAGACCGAACTTCATAAGATTAAAACAGTATAGAAAGTTAGAATATCCATTCTACCAACAGTAAGACTTACTTGGGAGAAGTTGTGAGCCGCGTGCACCATCCTCTCTTCCAAGGTTAGGGCGCTAAGAGCTTGAACAACAGGCAGAGGGATATGGCGTTCCACGAAGGAAGTAAACCCCTCGACGCTGATATCATCCGTGGCTTCTAGATCAATGGTTTCGGAAGGAGCAGCACAGGACATACCCTTAGTTTTCTTCTTCTTAGAGGCTCCAGAAGTGGGGAGTCCGGAAGAGAAAGCGGCCCTTCATGCGGATGACCTGGTCCGCTTGGCAACGGACCCCACCGAAGGCTTCATTGGAGAAGGGGGAAGGGGAGCCTTTGAAGAACTCTCAGGAGCTGACGGTTTGTTCACCATAGAAAGGGGAGTAGCATCTCGAGAAATATGGGATAACCAACTAATAGATGCGACAAGAGAACAAGGATATTAGAAGCTATAAAGAGATAAATACAGATGGTAACGACAGGGGAAGGAAACAACATTACCATCATCTGGACCTAAGGGATAATCAGTGCGACCAAAACCAAAATGGGACAAAGCTCTAGGGTTTTTACATATGCCCATCACATCAAAATACCCATTGTGGATTACGTGCTTATTCAAATTTTCCATGACATCCAGGTTAAGAGGGGAACAAACAGTGAGAGGAGGACTAGGCACCCCAGGATTCTCATAAATCCATTTCTCATGAGGAAAATCCCAGGGAGAAGGACTAGTAACGAAGAGATAATAGTCCTTCCACTCTTGGACTCCCTCGTGAAGCTTTTCCATGAATTTCCCGGTCCTAGAGGGGAAACCGCAAACGTAGAAAAATCCATCCGCAAACTTGCACATATACTGAGTTAAAAAAATTTGGGTTGAGGGTTCTCCACCATTCCCCTTAACCAAAATGTAAAACCCTATCATCGCCCGGATAGCGTTTGGGGTGAACTGCTTAATGGGTATGCGAAGGTAAGAGGAAATATCTACCAGATAGGGGTTAACAGGGAAGCGAAGGCCGGCCTTTAATTGAGCTTCCCAAAAGGCTAAGCTCGTAGGACCGGCGAAATTGGGGCGTTCTTTAGGGTGAGCAACCCTAACTAGGTAGTCCGCCGGAAAAATCCCAGAACGAATAAAGGCAGCCACCCGCTCTTTGGTAAGGGCGGAGGAGGTAGAAATTTTATTTCTTAAGGCAGGAACGGTTACGGGAAATAGAGGGACCGAGTTGGAAGAAGAGTCGGAATCTTCCATAGAAGCCCGGTCCGACGAAGTCTTAGAGGAGGAAGACATGAAGACAAAATAAAAGAAAGTGGAGAAGTGGAGAACGGTACCTGAAGCGAGGGCACCTTTCGAATGTGAACGATGTGCCGGTGAACGTCCGAAGGAGACGGCTGGTCGCAGAAACAAAATGAAACACCGGAGATGCTCTGAAAACGACGAAAAACTGCAGAAGGGAAGTTTACACAAATGAGAGAGGTTTCTTAATTTTTGAATGGGGAGTTATGATGGTAATTCGGAGTGTAGGGAGAAAATCGAGGAAGGGGACATCAAGGACCAATGGGAGGGCGCGTGATTATGGCGATGGTGGCTGGCTGTCCCTCCCATCACAGGCACGTGAGGAAAATAAATGCGGAATTCAAAGCGGCGAAAGAATTGAAATCATTATTGCTTGGCGGCAAAGAGAAAGATTTAAAGGAAGAATTAAATCCTTTTGTCTAAAAACCCTAAGGGCATGTTTTTCTAGGGATATATCACATATTCGTTGAGTTTAAAGGGGAAATGGTGGCAGTTTATGTGAAATGATCTGTACGGTGAAATTATCTTATCCCTCCTTCTCTTCCTACTCTCATAAGTCATGAATATTTTTTACGAGAGTAGGGGGGAGTAGTTGATGTGGCCTAAATATATCGTTCCTTAGAATAACGACGCGTGGACGAAGGACGAATTAAACCCATTCGCTACAAATGACGAATCGGATGAGAGATTAAGAAAAGATTAGTACACCCCTGAGTGTCAGGAAAGGGGTTAAGCCCAAACACGGAGTTGGGCCCATATCCTTAAGTTTACCATTCGCGGCCCATATTACTGGCCCAGATGTCCTTGGGTTAAGTATTCCCAGCCCAGAAAAGGAGATCAAGTCTCGGTAGAAAGAAGTCCAAGGAAGGAATGAGTTTGGAGGGGCGGTTGAAAGATAAGCGGAAGAACCATTCTCCCTCTCTCCCACAAAATCGGTCAAGTATAAAGGCAGGTTAGTTTTATCATTTTGACTACGTTTTTACTAAGAATACACACACACTTTACGTTCTATACAAAAAATACTGAAAAAACAGAGAGAAACTTACGATTACTTGCGAGAATTTCCCTCGATTTTTTGGGAAATTCCTCCTTAATTCTTCTGAGAAAGACTTCTGACTTGAGCGTCGGAGATTCCACGCCGGAATCCCCTCCGGCGTGTTTTTGCTGGTCTTTCGGGAGCTCCAAGGAAGATCACTCGTAAGAGAGCTCGCGGGAAAGTGACGATCTAAGCCCACAACCGCCATAATCCGAATAGGAAGATTCGGTATCCCTAATCGTTACTTCCTGACGCAACATAATTAATAGAATAAAATAAATAGTTAACTTATGCCATGTAAAATTAATAATATAATTTATTTTCATTTACGTTATACACGGGGGGTTCAAGACTAGCGTGTGTATATATAAAACCAATCTTACCCGTAACAAGATTATAGAAATATTTAGTGTGCGTATATATGTAAAACCAATCTTACACGTAACAAAATTATAAAAATATTTTAAATTAGAATTTATCTATAACTTGATTGATTAATGTTCAATGATTGATTAGGAAATTTAATTTCTCACGTGATTAAGGATATAGGCCAGCTGTTTAGGATTGCTTCGCGGGTCGTTGTCTTCTTTAAGAATTTGTCTGCACCCCATTTTCTTTTTTAAATAAATAAATACAATCAAAATTGAATACTCTACTGGGTACATGCACGAATATTTGCAATTTAGTTTCAGGCCATGAATAGTTATATCGATGAGATAAAAGACTTATGTGACACGGTCACAGAATAAGACTGTTCATAAATTAATACAATTTTTTCCTTTAAAGACGTCAAACTCAAATTATATATACTCAATGAGATGATTTCACGCAAAAACCTCCTCATTCGATAAACACTATATTTATATATATACAACTAGTAAATCTCCACAAGTTTTAAAGCATTATAAAAATATAATTTATAATATGAATCACTATTTATATTATGAATTAATCTCATACTGATCCATACATTACAAAAAAATTAATTTTAGTGATAAAATCTTCTAATTATTACTTCTTTAGTAAAAGTGCAATTCTTACGGTAGTCACATTTTACAAAGTGACTACGCAGTCACTTTGTCGAATCGCGCCATGTGGCGTCGTAACCGTAAAAACGACCTGCTACCTGTCATACAAGTTTCAGTTATCTTTAGCATTATTTAAATTATATTTTGTTATTTACTATATTACCCTTCTTTTTAAATTTTATTTATATTTTACCTGCACCCACTAATTTAATGAGTGCACCCCTAATCATATTTTTACTACAATTATTTACACCCGCTAATTTAATGAATTCACCCCCTAAACTTATTTTTACAACAATTATCTGCACCCGCTCATTAAATGAGTTCACCCCCAAATCATTTCTTTTTTACAACAATTATTTACACCCGCTCATTCTATGAGTTCACCCCCAAATTATTTTTTACCACAATTATCTGCACTCGCTCATTTTATGATTTCACCCCCAAATTATTGTTTTACCACGGTTATCTGCACTCGCACATTTTATGAGTGCACCCCAAAATATTTTTTTAAAAAATAATCACATTTAAAAGATTATATTATCCTTTTATTATTTTACACAAAATATAATAAAATAAACTCTAAAAAATCAATTCACCACCAAGTCACCCATATTTAAAAAAAAAAGCCTAAAAATATAATTAATAAAAAACTATCAAAATTAGCTACAAATCTCAATTTTTTTTTTTAATTTTTCTTCCCCCTCCTCTTTTTCTTTTTTCTTCCCATTTTCAATTTTTTTTTCAAATTTTTTTTTCCTTGTTTTTTTTTTCTTTTCCATTTTTTGCATGTGTATTTTTTAAATTTTAATACAAAATAATATTATAGGTATAATTTTATTAAATTCGATCGGTGGTGCACCTAAATTTTAATTTTAATTTGATGAGTAAAGGACCTGCCGGAAATCCATGCATGTCGGCGGGTGACCCAGCCACCACCATGCCCGACCACCCCCTCGACGGCGAAGGCGGCGCTTCGGTCTCGGCCGCTGAAGCCCGAGACCCCTCCTCGAATCGCAATCGCGATTCTTCACTTCCATAACAATCGACATAATCTTTCATCTCGGCCACGATCCATGGTGGCCGAAATCCTCTCCTCATTTCGACCACCGACGCGACTGCTTCGATCAATCTCCCTTGCGTTCGCGATCCAGGACCTTCTCCTACATCAACAGCGCTCGCCTGCAACACTCGGATCGACGCTGCCTCTCTCTCGTCGTTCATCTATGTCCAAATCGAAGCTACATTTCTTCATCCGTCTTCTTCACCCTGCTCCTGCGCAGCCTCTTCCTCCGGCTGACGACGGCCCGACGGAGGACTGTGAGTATGTTGCTGATGGATCTCTGACCGGACAACACTCGGAGCCGGTGACCTTACTGATGAAATCCCAAGCGACGACTATTGACCTAGGGTGCCCTCCCATTGGGCTAGGGTTTCCTTCAATTGGGCTTGGTAATGTGCACCCTCTATTTTCTTTAGTACACCCCGATCTGCACTCTCTCCACTTTTTGTATGGTATTATTGTTATTGGTATTATTGATACTGGTATTACTAGTTATTGATTGCGGTATTACTATTAATACACTATTGAATTAATATTAATGATTATTGATTATTAATTGTGGTATTATTGATTATGTGAAATTATTTATTACTGATTATTATTATTTTTAAGGTATTACATATTATTGTTTATGATATTACTGATAATTGTTTTTGGTATTATTGAATATAATTAGATTTGTGGAATTATTTGTTATTGTATGAGATATTACTATTCAATGTTCATGGTATTACTACTTACTGTTCATGGTATTACTGATAATTATTTTTTGTATTATTGAATATAATTAGATGTGTGAAATTATTTGTTATTGTATAAAATTTTACTGATTAATATTAATGGTATTACTGATTAATGTTCGTGGTATTACTAATTATTGTTAATGGTATTACTGATTACTGTTTATGGTATTACTGGTTATTACTTGTTGTATTACCGACTACTCCCTCCTTCCTATTGAAAACTACCCAACTTTCCTTATTCGTTTGTCCCAATGAAAGTTACTCATTCTTTTTTTGTCAAACTATTCCCTCTCACATTTCATTATATTCTTCTCTCTCTCAATCACATCACCTCTCATACATCCACTTATTATATCATATTTTTTAACCTATGTGTCCGAAGCTCATGAGGAGCTTTCACTGGGACGGAGGGATTATAATAAAATCATACATATAATATTATTTTGTATTAAAATTAAAAAATATACTAATGAAAAAAAAGTAGGAAACAAAAAAAACGAAGAAATAAAAAGTTTGGAATAAAAATTGAAAATGGGAAGAAAAATTAAAAAGAAAAAAAATTAAAATTTGTGTCTAATCTCGATAGTTTTTTTTAATTATGTTTTTACGATTTTTTTTCTAAAAATATGAGTGATTTGGTGGTGAATCGACTGTAACTCGGCAATGACTCGGTTGTAGATTGTAAATGTATAAATTAGGGTTGATTTTATTATATTTTGTGTTAATTAATAAAAAAATAATATAGTCTTTTAAATGTAATTATTTTTAAAAAAATATTTTGGGGTGAACTCATAAAATGAGCGGGTGCAGATAATTGTGGTATAAAAACAATTTGGAGGTGAACTCATAAAATGAGCGGGTGCAGATAATTTTGGTAAAAATATAATTTGGGGGTGAACTCATAAAATGAGCGGGTGTAGATAAACGTTGTAAAAAAGAAATGATTTGGGGGTGAACTCATAAAATGAATGGGTGCAGATAACTATGGTAAAAAATGATTTGGGTGAACTCATAAAATGAATGGGTGCAGATAACTATGGTAAAAAATGATTTGGGGTGAACTCATAAAATTAGCAGGTGTAGATAATTGTTGTAATAAATTATTTTATTGTATAAGGATAAAAATGTAAATTTATAATAATATATTTTAATTAATTTAATTTAATAGAAAATACAAATTTTTGACACTTTACGACACATTGCGACAATACATATCGTAAAATTTACAAAATGTAACAGGTCATCAAATCTAAACTTTTAGATTAGATTTTTAATGGCTTAGATTAACTGACTACGGTAGTCATTACGACACGTTACGACACACTGACTACATATAGAAGGTCCCTAGTTAAGAAATAGAGAATTAACGACAAAATCTATCACTAAAAATTAATTTATGTCATTAAAGATTTTTAACTAGAAAAACAATAATGACTAAATTTTTATCATTAAAAATCAAATTTCTTGTAAATAACTTATACATGATCAAAATAAAAAATGGATACCATTTCACATTAAGGACAACCGTGAACCATTTTGTATAATACTATGTAACATTGAGAATGGCAGGTGGATTCCAAATTAGGTCTCCAAAGATCGAAAACAATTGATGATGTCACGTACATTTAATGACTCGTAAACCACCAAGATTTAGACATCTAAATCCAATTATTGTAATATAATTAAATGTTCCAACATCAATCACTATTAAGTTCACCACTTTTGAATTGATTTGATTTGGGTTAATTATTGGATGATCATATATATAGAGGTACTAGTTAATTAGGACCACAAAACAACTTAGTATGTGCTAAATTGTGGAGATTCTTACAATCTCGAATTTGAAGTCTAAATATCCAATATCGATGCCCAGTCGATAACAAAATATTCCTATTTGAACACTTTAAATAGAAACTGAAATAAATACTTATGCATTTAGAATTGAATACTTCGTATAGAATCTGAATTAAATAATTTTCATTAGTTCGAAGAATTAATATGACACAAAACTTAAAAATTAGTTAATTTCTTATATGAAATAGGCCATGCCACACCTTATGAAAAAGCATGGCCTATTTACAAAAAAAAATATAGCTTAAGTCTGATCTATTATCTATTAATTATAGACTTTTTTATGCTTTTGATCCGAACTTTTAAGTAAACAGACCAGACCTACAAACCTTTTGAAAGTCTATTTAAAATTTATTTAATACGAAATTAAAAAAATGCAGTTCATAGAAAATAAATTTACGATCAAAATAAATGCATTACAATGATAAATTCAAATAAAAAATGATTTTTTAAGTAATAAAACAAATTTAATTTTCTTTAATTTACTATTAATGTTAGTA
The DNA here is from genome assembly GCA_963675135.1 of Galeopsis tetrahit. Classification (NCBI taxonomy): domain Eukaryota; kingdom Viridiplantae; phylum Streptophyta; class Magnoliopsida; order Lamiales; family Lamiaceae; genus Galeopsis; species Galeopsis tetrahit. The sequence continues at coordinate 48,175,074 of OY776119.1, read as the reverse complement.
TTATCTATTAAAAATTATTTTATTATAAAATATAAATATATATATTACATAATTTTAAATAGGCCGGACTATTAGGTTTATAAGGACTTATACAAAGTCTAAGTTCGGTCATAAATAGTCTTTTTAAAAAATTCATGTTATAAATAGGTTATATCAAGTCAAACCCTTAATAGATCAGATTGTAGACCCCTTTTGAATGACTCAGTCTATTTCTACCTTTATGCACAATCACTGAACATAGAGGTGGGGGTGTGACACTAGTTTTAAGGGACTCATCATATATATATAACACTAACTTTTAAACTAGTGCATGTAAGTAAATATACTTAAATATTTATATAAAATAATTACAATTTAAATAAGACGTGACATTAACTTTAATTTAGAAAAGGACGAGTACATGAATATCCTATGCACCATGTGCATGTGCATATGAGCCTGGACGATATTAATTTTTTATCTTAAAAATATGTCACATTTTACTTGTTTTTTTGGTGAAGTTGTGATTAGGAGGTTTGCTGTTAGTAGAAAATGACGTGTCCATCAAATTAGGCCGGATGTGCAAAGTGTATCTTTTACTTGAAGTTATTGAGTATTAATGTATGCTATAAAATATATATGTTTTAAAAATTATTAGAGAGACGGAAAATTGTTTATATATGTGGAGTAGTCAAAACTCAAAATCGTGGGACCTATGTTTTCCACGCTGATGTGGATAAATATGTCGCTCTCGGAGGAGTCGACACGTGGAAACGGGATAAAAAATGGTAGCCTCCATTAGGTCAATGGGCCTGAGGAATTGGATTAATACACCTCTGGACCCTTGAAGGAATTAAGATAATTGGGCCTTCGGCCCACAAATTGGAATTAACAGCCTTTAGGCCCAAGGAGTTGGCCCAAAGGGGAATGCATGGTATGGATCAGTCTTATCTAACTAAGTCAAAAGGAATGAGTCCGTCTTCAAGGAGGAAGACCAAATCTTCAGGGATTTGGGGACGGATTTATGGGAATGGGCCGAGAATATAGGGAGAAAGAGTCTTTCTCTCTCCCAAGAAAGAGTCCAGGTATATAAGCTCTTTGTTTTTACGTTATCAGGTACGTTTTTTACACAATACTTACATTTTTTACGAAACACACACATGCTTACAAAATACTTATCGAATTAAGAAGAAACGCCGTATTATTCACCGGAATTTCCCTAAATATACAGGGGAATTCCACTTTGATTCTCCATAAGATCGATTCTGACTTGAGCGTCGGAGCTTCTACGTCGGAGCCCCCCTCCGGTGTATTTTTGCAGGTCATTTTCGGATTCTCAAGGAGATTCGCTTGAAGATTGCCAAAGACAAACGGGTAATTAGATTCGAGATTAGCAGTGCTCGTAGAGGAACGACGGATATCTAAAGGCGTTCTTTTTCGACGCATCAACCGGCGCCGTCTGTGGGAACATTTCTAGCTAAGGCGTGAGAAAAGTTCCATATCAAATGGGTGGAGGGCAAGATTTGACGAAGCAGACTAGGGAGAAGGGGGATTCCACTCCTCTTCCCTTTCCTCCGCCCCCACCAGGTTTTCCCGTGAATAGAAATCTGGGGAAACAGCCTGTAAATCCTACAGTGGAAGATATTCCTCCCGTCCAGGAGGGGAACACGGCGGGTACCTTGGAAGCTTCGGGAAGTGGTATGGATAAGGACATTCCACAACCCAATGCTCAACCGGAACTCCTCACTGTCTCTCAAGACCAATTGGATGTGATGATAGAGCAGGCAGTGGAAAGAATAATTATATCTCGTGGACTTCGCCCTCCTGGACCTACTCCACCAGTTAATGAAAGAACAAAGCAGAATCCCCCGGAATATGTCATCGATTCGGCTCCAGTCCCTTCAAAGAATGAAGGTTTCCCCCAGAATCAAGGAGAAAGAGTGCCTTCTCAGGCTGAAAGAAGCGTTCTTGATCGCCCTCCTAGAAGAAATATCGAGAGGATCCCTGGGGATACCACTCTGGATGCAGGAATAGGAGAAAGTACGAATGACACCTACCACGGAGCTGTTAGTGACCAAATACAGGCTCTACGGAAAGAAATGAAAGACATGCAGAAGCATATGAGTGACCACGTAAGTAAACCTTCTTACGTTACTGGTTATCAATTTTCATCCACTATTTTACAAGATGAACTGCCTCCTAATTTTAAATCTTTAAATTTCGAATATGATGGTACCACGGACCCGTACGAGCATCTGATGAGGTTCGAGAATGCCGCCCTATTGCATCGATACGGAGAGGGCGTCAAGTGCAGGGTATTTCTGACTACCCTATCCAAAGCGGCACAACAATGGTTCACCCAGCTAGGGCCAGACACTATCCATTCATGGTTGGAGTTCAGTGAGCTATTCTTGCACCAATTTGCCAGCGCTAGGAGGCAACCCAGAGCCACCCTCACCTTGTTTAACATGCGACAAGGGGAGAATGAGAGTCTTCGGGCTTTCTTGAAACGGTTCAACCAAGCGGCTTTAGAGGTACCAGCAGCCTCTTCGGAGGTCAAAATCAATGCTCTCACCAACGGGCTAAGGGACGGAGACCTGTTTACGTCTTTAGCCAAGAAGCCTGTACAGACCTTTGATGAATTACTAAGAAGAGCAGAGAAATACCTCACCCTGGAGGAGGTGAGGAAGGCTAAACGATCGAAAACCAAGACAGTAGTGAGTAATGGAGAACGAAGAAGGGAGATAATGCCGAGGAGGCCCAGTCCAGAAAGACACCGGAACACGAGGGGGCTGGGAAATGTTAAAGGAGAGGAAGCTGCGCCCTGGAACTCCAGGGGAAGGATAAGGAGATATACCCCTCTGAGGATCGAGCCAGCAGAGGTTTTAGAAGTGGCAGGGGACCATCCCGATATGAAGTTCCCCTACTCACGAAACAGGGGCCCTCAGAATCCCAAGTCAGATAGATTCTGTAGATTCCATAATGGCTATGGTCACGACACTAACCAATGCTGGCACCTGAAAGACGAAATAGAAAGAATGATTCAAGCAGGCCACCTAAAGGAATTTATTTTCAGGGATCGACAAGGTCCCAGAGGGCAGAAGAGAAAAGACCCTGAAGGCAAGCCAGAGGAAAATAGAAGAGAACAGAGAAAGAGCACGGAAGATCAACCACCCCCTCCCCAAAAGAGAGGAACTATTCATATGATTATGGGTGGCCCCGCTGACGGGGATTCCTTTAGACAAAAGAAGCAGAGCGTCAGGTCGTTGAAGAGTGGAAGGAACATGGAATGTCGTGAAATAGGAAAGATGACAACAACTCCCGATATCCATTTTGGACCAGAAGACATCGGAGAACCCAGAGAGATACACAATGATGCCCTAGTCATTACCACGGATATAACAGGATACGATGTGGCTAGGATCTTTGTAGACACGGGAAGTTCCGCTGATATCATGTTCCTAGAGTGTTTTAAGAAGATGGAATTAAACATAAAACTCAGGCCAGTGGAGACAGCCCTCTATGGATTTTCAGGGGGTGCCATTCAACCCCTTGGTTCAGCGTTATTACAGGTAGGGTTAGGAACCGCTCCTAACCGACGCGTGCAAGTGATAGAGTTTTTGATAGTGGATGTCCCATATCATCATATAATGTGGTGATGGGAAGACCAAGTTTGAATATCTTTCAGGCCGTGATTTCCACCTTCCACATGAAGATGAAATTCCCTGCCTCGGGGGGTGTGGGAGAGATATGTGGAGACCAGTACCAGGCAAGGAAGTGTTACGTAGAATCGGTCAAGATAGCAGACAGGGCCGTATTTCGAGGGATGGAGAGATTTAAGGGTGAAGACCCTGAGTTGAAAAAACAGAAAGTGGGTGAACTAGTGCAAGAGCAACCCAAAGCCAAAGCAGATGAGGAATTAATGAACATCGAGCTCTACCCAGGAAAAGAGGGATTCACAACCAGGATAGGTACACATATGAACCCTGAGCTTCAGGGAAACATGATACTCGCCCTCCAGGAGAATGCAGATATTTTTGCTTTCACAGCGACGGATATGACAGGTATCCCTCCAGAGATAGCAATGCATTACCTTAATGTGGATCCCAAGGCTAGGCCAGTGAAGCAGAAGTTGAGGAACTTCGGTAAGGAGAAAAACCTCATTGTAAAAGAGGAGATCGATAAGCTGTTGAGTGCAGGGCATGTGAAGAGGGTGCAGTTCCCTGAGTGGCTGTCAAATGCGGTGCTAGTATCTAAAGGAGCTGGCAAGTGGAGAATGTGTATCGATTTTAGAGATTTGAATAAAGCATGCCCAAAGGATCACTATCCTCTGCCCCGAATCGACCAGTTGGTAGATGCCACGTCTGGGTTTGAATTACTCAGCATGATGGATGCGTACCAAGGGTACCACCAAATCCAGTTGAATCCCCTTGATATACCAAAGGTATTCTTTATAGCCACATGTGGTACTTTCGGTTACGTACGTATGCCTTTTGGACTAATAAATGCAGGAGCCACCTATCAAAGAATGGTAGACTCGGTGTTCCGAGGGCAGATAGGCAGGAACATGGAGGTTTACGTGGATGATATGCTGGCTAAAAGTGTCAAGGCAGAGGAGCATATTGGCGACCTGAAGGAGATATTCCAGGTAATCCGAGAGAATGGTATTAAATTAAATCCGGCTAAATGTTCTTTTGGAGTAGGGTCAGGGAAATTCCTGGGATATATGGTGACCCAAAGAGGGATAGAAGTTAACCCTGCCAAGGTGAAGGCGGTGCTTGACATGCAGCCCCCTCGGAATTTGAAGGAATTGCAAACCCTGAATGGTAGGATCGCAGCTCTTAGTAGGTTCATATCAAGGTCAGCAGAAAAGAGCCACCACTTCTTCAGAACCTTAAGGAAGGGGGTCGAGGTTCGAGTGGGACGACCAGTGTCAGAAAGCTTTCGAGAAACTCAAGCTTCACCTTGAACAACTTCCGAAACTGACGAAGCCCTCTCAGGGAGATGTGTTGCTCTTATACCTTTCAGTAGGGGAACACTCCCTGAGCACTGCCCTGATGAAAGAGGAAGGTTCCACACAACAACCTATTTATTACGTGAGCAAGGTCATCCAAGGGGCAGAGATCAGGTATTCAGAAGTGGAGAAGGAAGCCCTGGCGGTGGTGGTAACGGCTAGGCGATTACGCCCCTATTTCCTGTCCTATAAAGTTATGGTGCGAACTAATTTCCCTTTGAAGCAGACACTAGGGAGAGCAGATTTATCAGGTAGAATGGTCAGATGGGCAGTGGAATTACAAGAGTACGATATTGATTATGAACCAAGAAGGGCCATCAAAGCCCAAGCTTTAGCAGACTTTATCCAAGAATCTACCAGAATGGAGGAAGAACAAGGCTGGAAGGTATATGTTGATGGTTCCGCATTCGCTGTAGGATGTGGAGCAGGGATAGTGTTGGTTGACCCTGATGGCCAAGAAGTACAGGTATCCATCAAGTTCCGGTTCTCAACCTCAAACAACGGTGCAGAGTATGAAGCCCTGATTAGAGGGGCTAACATAGCAGCAGAGTTAGGGGCACAAAAAGTCACCCTGTACTCCGACTCACAGTTGATAGTACAACAGGTCAAGGGGGAGTATCTCGCCAAGGATGAAAGGATGATCGCCTATCTAGAACAGGTAAAGAAGTTAAAGAATAAATTTCAGACCTTTGAAGTAATACAGGTACCAAGAGAAGAGAACGAGAAAGCAGATGGGCTATCTAAGCTGGCTAGTTCTACTGAGTTTGAGGGACATGGAAAAATAACCCTGTTAGTGGCGGACCAATTAGCCACCGAGACCCTGGTCGGAGAAATAACTGGAGGAGAGAGATTTGGGAAGAGCTGAAGAAAGGACAGGTAACTCCAATGTCTAGAGAAGCCAAAGCTTGGAGAAGGAAATATTGTATCTTGGGGGACCAATTATACAAGAGGTCCTTCGCTCAACCTTATTTAAAATGCCTTTCGAAAAGAGAAGCAGAGCTAGTGATTAAAGATATTCATGAAGGTTGTGCATCTAGCCATGAAGGCTATCAGACTATGGTGAAGAAGGTATATAGAGCGGGCTTTTACTGGCCCAATATAACCAGAGACGCTAGGGAATATGTGAAGAAATGCGAGAAGTGTCAGAAGAACGGACCCCTAATACGAGTACCTGCAGAAGAGATGGGGGCCATGTACTCGCCCTGTCCCTTCGCCAAATGGGGAATAGATCTGGTCGGACCCTTCCCCCTAGCACCAGGAGGAAGGAAATTTTTGATTGTGGCCGTGGATTACTTTAGTAAGTGGGTCGAGGCTGTACCCTTGGCCAAAATAGAGGAAGATAATGTAATTCTATTTCTGGCTAGACATATTTGTTGCAGGTTTGGAGTGCCCAGAATCTTGGTCTCTGACAACGGGACACAATTTAATGGGGAGAAGGTGAGAAAGTGGTGCGAAAGATGGAATATCATACAGAGATTCACTTCGGTGGCCCATCCACAAGCCAATGGACAAGTGGAAGTTACAAATAGAATCCTAGTAGACGGCATCCGAACGCGATTGCAAAAAGTAGGAGGAGGATGGGTGAAGGAGCTAGATAATGTTCTCTGGTCTTATAGGACCAGTCCTGAAACAGCCACAGGGGAATCTCCCTTTTATTTGGTGTATGGAGCAGCAGCAGTGATACCTCCCGAGGCCAGGCTTGGGTCCCATAGAATTACGTATTTTGAAGAAAAGAAGAATGAAGAGCTGATGAGGGAGGCCCTGGACCTGATAGAGGAAGAAAGAGAGATGGAAAGACTGAAAGCAGAGAGATATAAAAGCAGGATCAAAGCAGCTTATGATCGCAGGGTGATTCCTCGTTCCTTTAAAGTTGGAGATTTAGTACTTCGAAGAGCAGATGCCTTGAAAAATACAGGAAAAATGGAAGTTAATTGGGAGGGTCCCTACAAGGTAGTACAGGTACTAAAAGGCGGAGCATACAAACTCCAGGACATGACAGGGAAAGAGATATTGAGGCCATGGAACGTGTGCCATTTGAAGAGGTTTTATGTTTGAGGAAGGTGTTATCCCTTTACCATCTTCCCCTTTATGAACAAATTTTATGTTTACTTTTCATTCGAATAATTGCTTCACCAGCACATTTTTTCCCTCTACGTGGGTTTCCCCTTGGGGTTTTACCACAGAGAGGTTTTTAATGAGGCCGGCATAGGTTCCCCTTATTTGCCTATGTTGATAAACATTTTTGAATCAATGGAGCATAGTTTTTGGAAAATTTCAACAATTTCCTTTAATGCATGTTTAATGCGGTGATGAGATGATTTTTATATCCTGATGCTATGATGAGATGACCCTTATGCATGTTGATTTTATGATTAAATATTTTCTATATATATTGAGTATTGTGCTGAGATAATTGCCAAATGTCCATGTAATGGGTGTGGAGATAATAAATGCGTTCAACATAAGATGATAGATATATTGCGAGATAGAGAAACATACACCGATTCATAAATATTTTACCTAAGGATAATTCCCAAAGTTTTTGTACGCGACAGCCTCTAAAGCTAGGGGGAGTAGGGGATATGGTAGCGGAAGATGTGGTAGCGGAAGATGTGGTAGCGGAAGATGTGATTAACCTGCCAATAATCCCTACGAATCTCAACTTCAGGGAGAGTATAATCCCTAAGAACTCTTACGAGTATAAACAACTTCAGGGAGAGTATAATCCCTAAGAACTCTTACGAGTATAAACAACTTCAGGGAGAGTATAATCCCTAAGAACTCTTACGAGTATAAACAACTTCAGGGAGAGTATAATCCCTAAGAACTCTTACGAGTATAAACAACTTCAGGGAGAGTATAATCCCTACGAATTTTAACTTTTGGGAGAGTATAATCCCTACGAATCTTAACTTAAGGGAGAGTATAATCCCTACGAATCTTAACTTAAGGGAGAGTATAATCCCTACGAATTTTAACTTTTGGGAGAGTATAATCCCTACGAATCTTAACTTAAGGGAGAGTATAATCCCTACGAATTTTAACTTTTGGAAGAGTATAATCCCTACGAATCTTAACTTAAGGGAGAGTATAATCCCTACGAATTTTAACTTTTGGGAGAGTATAATCCTTAAACATTCTAACTTTTGGGAGAGTATAATCCCTAAACTTTCTAACTTTTGGGAGAGTATAATCCCTAAACATTCTAACTTTTGGGAGAGTATAATCCCTAAGAACTCTAACCCCAGAGAGAAACTAGAAGCAGTATCAAGACATCAAGTAAGTACAGAAATAAGGAAATATTATACTTTCATGTTAAGACTTCTCTATGAACTTTAGAGCCTTTACGCGTCAAGAAAATGCTAGAGACATGCCAAACACATAGTAAAGGAAAGCATAACAGGTATCACACCATATATACGACAGAGATATATATATATATATATGTGTGCATGCCAAATGATAATGTGAAGGTACGATATGAAGTAGCAGATAAAATAAAAATATCCCAGACTAGGGGCATCATACCCTAGCCCTCCACAGAAAAACGCAGGAGTGTGGAGTCTCCTGAAAATACCAAAAGGGGCCTTAAAGGCCTTAACAAAAGTAAAAGTGTTTTAAAAGTACCGGAGTGTTATCAAAGAAATAGAGTTATGAAGAGAGGGGAACATCGTTCTTTCCCTCGAAACCTTCTCCTGCTTCCTCAACCTGCCCACTGGAACCACCTCCCTCCGTTTTCTCCTCTAGAGCGCCGACTGCCACAGTTGCCACAGGATCTGGGTTGGCCACATGGATAGGAAAAGATACATCATTTGCCGGAACAAGGTCGTCCAACTTCAGGGCGGTCTGCTTCAACTCCAACACTGCCTTCCTCATCCCAGGCAGCCACCAAGGAGTGTCAATGTCCTCCCGAGGATCTCCAGGGAACTTAGGGGGAGTAGCTAATTCCTCCAATCGAAGGGCACGAGTATACTGACCATTGAATCCAGGAGCAGAATGTTCAGCCACAGCGTTGGAAAATCCATGATCTATGAAGTGGGGGATATACGCGCCCATCGCCCCTAGGAAGCTGGTACTCTTCAAGAAGGCTTCTAACCATTCTCGGTGAAGGGTACCCAAGAATTTCTGACCTATGGTGGAGGTAAAAAGAGAGTCGATACACAGTTTCATCCCAGCCAAAGGAAGAGTAGTTTCTAAACGCTCAACCCGTTCACCAAACTGAGCCTTCAACGAAGAAACCTCCTCCGACAACCTTGTCTTCTCCGCTTGAAGTGCCTTACATTTCTGGTTAGCCTCCCGTAGCTCTGCTTCGAGTATTTCCTTCTTTACTTTCTCCAACTCTACCTGGCTTTGGAGATCGTCCACTAGTTGAAGGGATTGAAGAGCTCGTTCAGATACATCAGAAAACAGGAGGCCAAACTACACAAGAAACAACATTGAGAAGTAAGGTGTCTATATTTTCTCCTATTAATCATTTAAAGCAATATCTACATTGAAAATCTACCTGTGTAAAACTATGAGCGGAGTGCACAACTCGGTCCTCTGAGGACAGAGCATTAAGAGCTTCAGCAGTAGGGATAGGAGTATGTCGATCTATGAAGGCCATAAGGTGATCAACACTAATATCCCCAGGGGCATCAGGAGTAGCATTAGCCGAGGAAGGTAAAGAGGACTTAACCTTGGACTTCTTCTTCTTAGAAGCATCGGAAGCAGGGGGCAATGAGGAGATTATGGCTTTTTCTGTGGAAGACCTAGTGCGCTTTGCAACTGACCCAGTAGCAGGTTTCACTGGGGAGGGAAGAACAGGGGCCTTTAAGGAGCTTTCAGGGGCTGGAGACTTAGCAACCATCGAGAGAGGGGTAGCATCACGAGAAATTTGAGTTAACCAACTCATAGCTGCAAAAGAAAGTGTGGAAGTATGTTAATAAATCATAGCAGTTCAAATCTTGAGGACGATACCAAGGGAAAAGAAATGGTATTACCATCATCAGGACCTAAAGGATAATCAGGACGACCGAAGCCGAAATGAGATAGGGCTCTAGGATTTTTACAGATACTCATCACATCAAAAAAGCCATGGGCGGAAACGTTATCATTTAAATGGTTCATCACATCCAGATTCAGAGAAGAACAAATGGAAAGAGGAGGACGGGGCACCCCAGGATTCTTATAAATCCACTCGTGAGGAAATTCACAAGGAGATGGATTGGTGACGAAAAAGTAGTAGTCCTTCCAGTCCTGGACCCCTTCATGGAGTTTCTCCATGAACTTTCCGGTCCTGGGAGTACGGCCACATGTGTAAAAGAACCCGTCGGCAAATTTGCACATATATTGAGTTAGGAAGAGTTGGGCGGAGGGTTCACCACCGTTCCCCTTCATCAAAATGTAAAAACCTAACATGGCACGAATAGCGTTGGGAGTAAATTGGTTCAAAGGTATGCGAAGGTAAGTTGAAATCTCAGAAAAGTAAGGATAGATTGGAAAACGAAGGCCCGCTTTTAGTTGAGCCTCCCAAAAGGCCAGAGTGTTAGGGCCTGGGAAATTTGGGCGCTCCTTCCGGTGGGCTGCCCTAACAACGTAATCAGGGGGAAAGATGCCCGAACGAAGGAAGGCGGTAACTCGTTCGGGAGGAAGCAGAGACGAACCAAAGATTTTGTTTTTCAAGGCGGGATCGGTTATGGGAAATACGGAGAGTGAGTTGGAAGTAGAACTTTCCATGGATGTCGAGTTTGATGAGTTTAGAGTAGAAGACGACATGGGATACAGTAAAAGAAAAGATGAGAAAAGAGAGGAGATACTTGTAGCGGAGTCAATTTTCGGAGGTGATGAACTGATCGATAAACTCGTGTGGGAAGAAGTTAATAGCAGAAATGGGAGTGAGAGTAAAGAGGAGTGGATAAGTTTGAAAGGAAATAAAAGAGGAGTTTTTTACGAAGTGAATATGATTTTTTGAAATGATTGTGAAGAGAGAGAGAGAGGGAAAAGTTGAGAAGAATTAAATGCCCCCCAATGAAGGGGCGCGTGACTGGAAAGAGGCGGCTAGATGTCCCTTCTCGGGCAGACGCGTGGATGCGGGATTCGAGGGCAAGCTGGCGTGTAGAAGTGGAAAAGGCTTACGACTTTTTGGAAGTAATTATCAAGAAATGGAATCATCAATACTCAGAGGGAAATACGAGAAAAGGAGTGTTTAGAGGGAAAGGATTATTTTCTTTGTGATTTATATTATTATTTTCCTACTCTCTTAAAAATTATTCTTTTTTACGAGAGTAGGGGGGAGTGGTTGATGTGGATAAATATGTCGCTCTCGGAGGAGTCGACACGTGGAAACGGGATAAAAAATGGTAGCCTCCATTAGGTCAATGGGCCTGAGGAATTGGATTAATACACCCCTAGACCCTTGAAGGAATTAAGATAATTGGGCCTTCGGCCCACAAAGGGGAATTAACAGCCTTTAGGCCCAAGGAGTTGGCCCAAAGGGGAATGCATGGTATGGATCAGTCTTATCTAACTAAGTCAAAAGGAATGAGTCCGTCTTCAAGGAGGAAGACCAAATCTTCAGGGATTTGGGGCCGAATTTATGGGAATGGGCCGAGAATATAGGGAGAAAGAGTCTTTCTCTCTCCCAAGAAAGAGTCCAGGTATATAAGCTCTTTGTTTTTACGTTATCAGGTACGTTTTTTACACAATACTTACATTTTTTACGAAACACACACATGCTTACAAAATACTTATCGAATTAAGAAGAAACGCCGTATTATTCACCGGAATTTCCCTAAATATACAGGGGAATTCCACTTTAATTCTCCATAAGATCGATTCTGACTTGAGCGTCGGAGCTTCTACGCCGGAGCCCCCTCCGGTGTATTTTTGCAGGTCATTTTTGGATTCTCAAGGAGATTCGCTTGAAGATTGTCAAAGACAAACGGGTAATTAGATTCGAGATTAGCAGTGCTTGTAGAGGAACGACGGATATCTAAAGGCGTTCTTTTTCGACGCATCACACGCATAATACAAAAATATAAGTGAAAATAATTTATATGCACTCAAGTGCAATGTATGCACATGCCCTCACCCATTTAACTTGGTTAATATAATTAAAATTTCGCAGGTTATGTTCAATCCAATTAAAATTTCACGGGTTGCACCTATAACACTAAAAGGTGCTAGTATAATTAGTGTAAATTGCGTGTAATTTTACAATGAAATGTTTTAATATTACTTATTAAAAAAGTGTGTAGTTTTGATTGAAAAATGCATATACTACTTAATTTGTTAATTGCATGTAATTAGTTATATATCTATATACATATTGTTTGTTGATGAATTTCGTCTCATCTAAAAAGTTCGAACTTTTAGAGAGGTGAGAAATTAATTCTTTAATATTAATTCCTAATACTCCACAAGTTCGAACTTTTAGAGAGGTGAAAAATTAATTCTTGAATATTAATTCCTAATATTCGTGGAGTTACTTTCAGTAGGAATCGAACCCAGGATGCGTGGTTGTGAGGCTTAGTCTCTGATACCATAAACAAATTTTATCTCATCTAAAAGTCCAAAGTTGAAGAGAGGTGAAAAATTAATTCTTGTATATTAATTCCTAATAGGCTGGTTAGAAAAATTGGAAAGTCGAAACTCTATCGAAATTTCATAAAAAATAATTTTACCATATATAGTCGTATATATGGTTAGTTCAAGATGAGTAGTCGATCACGATGATGCCCCCCTCGTCAGACCTCCGACCGTGGCTCATGAGGAAAGAGGAGGTCTGGTTCACTTCGATGGATGATTCTAGCACAAGAAGGATGTTGTTGTGCCTTCACTACCACCCCATTCCGGATCCCCCTCTTCTTCGTCTCCATTGGAAGAACTCCATCTCTCATGCCTATTCTTTACAAGTTGGGGGATCTTTGAGTACTGTTGTTGGCTCGTCTGCACGCGCCAACAGTTTGTCCCTCCAGTGGCGGACCCAGGATTTTTAAAGTGGGGGTACGACCAAAAAATAATTTTAAAATATTTGTACATAAACATTGTTTTATAGTTTAGCTTTTGAGTATTTTTTATATTTTATTAACAAGATTCTTTACTCATTACCTCACATATGTTTTTTATAAATAAAATATAATTTTTTAAAAAACATATATAAAAAGCAGTTAGCAAAATTTTAGTGGAGAAAATGAGTATTGAATAAAGTAAAAATAAAATTACAACTCCAAGTTACAAATATATTTTATAAAGTGGGTTGTTTTCTCATGACTTTTGATTTTTTTTGATTTTGATGTTTCATCCCTCATTTTCTAATTTAATTATACAAAAACAGTTGTAAAATATAACAAATCATAAATCCCTAATTTTTTTAGCATCAAATTTTTAATTCAATTATACAAAAATGAGAATACAATCACACACATTATATAAACTTAAAACTTCTATAATTCTATAAAAAAAATAAAAAAGAACACCCAAATGTAAAATATAAGTTATATATCAAGCCTTAAATTCCTAAAAAAAAAAAATAGCATCAATTTAAGTAACTTGGAAATTTAACAAAATAAAATTATAATAAGAAATAAATAAAATAAAAGAGTATTTTTTTTAACCTGAATGAATATGAGATCTGCTGTTAATTTTTGACCAACTCCACGCAACACCACGAGAAAGTAGGCTTCTACTGTTAATTGTTACAGTATATACTCCCTCTGTCCATCAAAAGTGTGTTCACTTTTTTTTATACATGTTTTTAAAAAAATTATATTTTATTTATAAAGAATATATTTGGGATAACGAGTTAAGAATATATTTGGTACATACTCAATCTTGTTATTAAAGTAAAAAAAATATTCAAAAGTGAACTATTTAAATAGAATAAACGTATTTTTTGTGGACCTAAAAAACCAAGTGAGCACACTTTTGGTGGACGGAGGGAGTATGATATTTCTTTAAAAAAAATTATAATATTTTTAATTAGTAATGGGTTGTGCAACTTTAACAAATAATGCGGTAATTCACTAATGCCTAATGGGCTATTCAGCATTTTAGCCCAAGTTTTATTAATTTCTCGGCCAGTTTATAAAATATAATGTGTATATATAGTAAAAAAAAAAAAAATTGGGGGTACAACTGTACCCCCATGTCTCTGAATGGGTCCGCCTCTGTGTCCCTCGACGGAGGATCGTAAGTAAATAATTTAAACGTTTAATATTAAAATACAAGTTAAGTAATTTATATATCCTTATTAATGTCACAATACTATACTTGGTCATGACTCATGAATGTGCACTGTTCAATTAAGGTCCTTGTGCAACAACGTCAGGATTACTTCAACAAGTTTAAGGTACGTGTTTGATTTTATTTAACATTTTAAATAATATAGTTTATTAATTTTAATATACTTATTATATTTATAATAATTAATTGATCAAATGCATAAAGGGTGTGTCTAGGACCCCTCGATACCGGAGGATGTTAATTGTGTTCAGGGCCTTCTATACATTGGCCCGGGTACAAGGATGTCATTTACAGGTCAAGGAAGGATTATAGGGAGTTGGAGATTGTCCAGTCAATCAGGGATCCTAGGTGGAACTCCCTGAGTCCCTGACTGCCGTTTGGAGTGACGGAGCCCATTAGGAGCGCTGCGAGACAAACTTGGTCAACCATCGCAGTGAGGTAAGAAGAGGCGGTACATGTCGCGAGGCATCGAGAGAGGTCCCGGTCCATTCACGAGCACAAACTTAATTGGCATCGTTAGTATCAATCAACTCTATTAAAACACAAATTATTTATTACTCCCTCCGTCCCTGGATTTTATGCACATTTTCCTTAACGGGATGTCCCAACATTTTTTGCACACTCCAAAAAAGGAAATAACTCACATAATTTTTACCAATAATACCCCTCCTTTATTTTACCTTCCCTCCCCTTTAGTCAAATCTCCCCCACTTTAATCAAAGAATTACTAATAATACCCCTCCTTTATTTTACCTTACACATCACTTTATTCCATGCATCTTTATGGGTTACAGTTCCTCCCATAAGGGGTTTCGGTGTTACGATCCGATCGCTTCCCACTTTTACACTACTCGTCATACTCATTTTTTTATGAATCTATGTTCCCGTTCTCGACAGCTCATGTTCCATCCTCGCCTGTTGACTCCCTTGAGATCAGCTCATTCGTGGAACCATCGACTGCTTCTCGCCAGTCTCCTTGTGGTCTCTACCCTGACCAACCAGACCTTATCATGCCTCCTACTCGCCCAACAGTTCAGCAGCCTCCTGCTCGCCCAGCAGTTCATCAGCCCCCTGCTCGCTCACCAGTTTAGCAGCCCCCTGCTCGCCCGACTGCTGGTCCACCAGCTGCTCGCCCACTTTCTGTCCCGACTCACCCGATGGTTACTCGTGCTAAATTTGGGATATTCAAGCCTCAGCACATTACCGACATTGCGACCACCGGCCTCCTGTCTGCCCTCTCGGTCTCTGATGAGCCTAAGGGTTTCAAATCGGCCCTTAAGCATCCACACTGGTTAGCTGCAATGCAATTTGAGCTCGATGCCCTGCATGCTAATCAAACTTGGGAGCTCGTTCCTCGTCCTCCCTCCACAAACATTGTTGGTTCGAAATGGGTTTTTCGCACCAAATTTCATGCGGATGGAACAGTTGAGCGCTACAAAGGTCGACTGGTCGCCCAGGGCTTCTAGCAGGTTCCAGGCCTTGACTTCTCGCACACCTTCACTCCAGTCGTCAAGGCCGCTACTGTTCGCATCATCCTGTGTTTGGTTGTTCGGAATCAGTGGCACATGAACCAGCTCGATGTAAACAATATCTTTTTCTATGGAAAGTCGACGAACACTATTTACATGGCTCAACCTCTTGGCTTTGTTGATCCTCGCTTTCCCGACCATGTTTGTCGCCTTAAGAAGGCATTGTATGGTATTCGGCAAGCTCCTCTCACCTGGTTTGTTCACTTTAGCGACTTCCTTAAGGCTTTGGGTTTTCTGTGTAGCCGAGCAGATCCCTCACTCTTCTACTTCAAACGTGGTACAGTCACTCTATACCTCTTGCTTTATGTGGATGACATTATTGTAACTGGGAGCAACCAGGATGGTATTCGGCGTTTTATTCGTCGTGTCAACAAGGAATTTGCGATCAAAGATCTTAATCGCCTCAGCTACTTCCTCGGCCTCGAGGTCACTCACTCGTCAACCGGTTTCTTTCTCAGCCAAGCGAAGTATGCTCGCGATGTCCTATCTCGAGCAGAGTTGCTCGACTCAAAGCCTGTCTCCACTCCCCTTGCAGCCGGGGAATCTTTGGTTAGCTGATCAGGGGAATCTTTTGCCGACCACACTTTATATCGCTCGCTCGTCGGCGCTCTACAATATTTGACGATCACTCGTCCTGATCTTTCATATGCTGTGAATCATGTTAGTCAATTTCTACACTCGCCGACCACCGACCACTTCCTCGCGGTCAAAAGGATCCTCAGATATGTTAAGGGCACTATCAACTATGGGCTCTTCTTTGGCCGGATCAGTGACTACTCGCTCGTTGGTTATTCGGATGCGGATTAGGCACGTTGCACTGAAACTCGTCGCTCCACTTATGGTTACTCAATTTTTTTGGGTGGAAACTTAATCTCTCGGAGTGCGAAGAAACAACCCATTGTTGCTCGCTCGAGCTGTGAATCCGAGTATAGGGCATTCACTAACAAAGCTCAAGAAATTATTTGGGTTACTCAACTTCTTCGGGAACTTGGTTAGCTTCCTTCCTCGGCTCTAACCCTGCTTTGCGATAACAAGAGTGCCTTGTTTTGGAGTCAAACCCCTGTTTCTCATAAGCGAGCAAAACACATCGACTGCCATTTTGTTCGCGAATTGGTCTCATTTGGTCGCCTAATCACCAAGTTCGTCCCATCTACTCTTCAGCTCGCCGACGTCTTCACCAAGAGTCTTCCTCGCCCTAGTTTCGAGTTGTTATGTTCCAAGCTCTGTGTTCGATTGCATCCACATCATCGCTTGACGGGGGTAATAGGTAATAACAATATAGGAATAATATATTTTAATTTAGTCCATATCTTTTGTATATATCTCTTTGATATGGTTGTTGTATTTACCTTAATTATTAGTGGATTATTCCTATCACCTCATAAACGGTGATCACACACCTATTCTCACATCGAGCAGGGCCGTTAGGTTGGCATCCCTGTCGTCATCCCAGTTCTTCGTATCCTAGCTCAACGCCTCAGCAGATAAATAGTGTAAAGATGGATTAGACGATCGATGCACTCGATACAATGTTGGGGTTGTCTCCCGATCAGGTGTTTAATTACAATGGTAGTTGCCACCACATTTCTTCCCAGGGCCTGTTCCTAGTCATGATTAGAACGACGGGTATGACGACGATTGGGATGTGATCCGTAACATTTATTTTCTTCCGACTAGGCTTCCTTGTATTTTAATATGAACAATTTTATGTTTTATTTTAATTGTATATTTGAACAATTTACTTTAAGCTTGTATTTGAAAATCTTATTTAATATTTTATGTATATAGTGTCGGCTTAATTCGAATATTTTAACGTATATAAAATTTACAATTTAATGTTATAACCGGAATTTAATTAATTAGAAAATTAAAAAATATATATATTTACAATTATTTAATTTATAAAGTACAAAAATTAAAATTACATTTACAATTGGTATTTTAATTGAAAGTAAGAAAAATTAAATTACATTTAATTAATTTATAAAGTAGAAAAATTAAAATTACAGTTACAATTTAGAAATTAAAAAAATATTACATTTACAACTGAAATTTTGGAAGTAACAAATATTAAATTACATTTACAATTGAAATTTTGAAAGTAACAAAAAACTGCAGTTATATAATTCAAAATTAAAACAAAAAATTACATTTACAATTCCTTTTTTTTTATACATAAATTTTACTCCCTCGAATATCATCCCATAAATGTTTTTATATTTTTTTTAGTTTGTCCCAAAAAAAAGTTTGAATATTGATGCGTCGAAAAAGAACGCTTACGGATGTCAATCGTTCCTTTACGAGCACTGCTAATCACATGTTTGAATCACGTGTTTATCCTTGGCAATCTTCACAAAAATCTCCTTGAGCATCCCCAAAATGACCTGCAAAAGCACACCGGAGGGGGGCTCCGGCGTGGAAGCTCCGACGCTCAAGTCAGAATCGATATCAGGCGAATTAAAGAGGAACTCCCCTGTATATTTAGGGAAATTTCAGCGAATATCGTGGAGTTTCTTCTCCAATCAGTGTATATTTTGTATGACAGTGTGTATAATAGGTAAAAATGTATGTATCATAATAGAATGTCATCAAGAACATGAAAATAACCTTCTTTATATACCTGGCCCCTCTCTGCGGAGAGGGAAAGACTTGTTCTCCCTGAATTCTCGGCATATCCCTAGGAATCCGGCCTCAAATCCCTAAGGACTCGGCTTATCTCCCTGAAGACTTGGTTCTTCAGCTTATCGGCTCCTCTTTTTATGGGTTTGACTCAATCTTTCATCTTGACTAAGAAAGATTGATCCAGTGCTACATATTTGGGCTAGATCCTTTTGGGCCCAAGAGCTATAAATCTCTCCAAATATGGGCCAAAGGCCCAATTACTCCGATTTCTCTAATTCCTCTGCTCGAGCCTAGGAGGTGTATTAATCCTGTTTCCTTGGTATATTGACCTAATCACAATTATCATAACTTATCCCGTTTCCACGTGTCGACTCCTCCGAGAGCGACATATTTATCTACATCAACCACTCCCCCCTACTCTCGTAAAAGTGCTTGTAATTTTATGAGAGTAGGAAGAGAAGATAAGATGAATTAAGCGGAATGTTCCCTTGCCCTGGTCAACATCATTTTTCAATTTCAGGAAGCATGTTGTATAACCCTGGAAGGTGTGTCTTCAAGCGTATCACTTGAGGCTTTTCTTAGCCCTCTCCATAACTTCCCTTGTTTCTTTTCTCTTCATATGCCTTTCTTAGCCTTGTGGCCACTCTCCGATTGTAAGAAACTTTAATCTTACTTTTATACCTCTGAGTTTTTCTATGGAGGGCTAGGATCGTATATCCCTAGTCTCGAATGGTTTTAGCTGCCTCGCTGTATTTTACCTTCTTCTGTGGTACATGCATACTCTATGATACTTTAGAGAATTCAGGTTTTTGTACTTACTTGATGACTTGATAATGCTTCCAGTTTCTCCCAAGAGTTAGGGTTTGTAGGGATTATACTCTCCCAAAAGTTAGAGTTTGTAGGGATTATACCCTCCCTTAAGTTAAGATTCGTAGGGATTATACTCTCCCAAAAGTTAGAGTGTTTAGGGATTATACTCTCCCAAAAGTTAGAATTCGTAGGGATTATACTCTCCCCTAAGTTGTTTATACTCGTAAGAGTTAGTTTATACTCGTAAGAGTTAGTTTATACTCGTAAGAGTTGTTTATACTCGTAAGAGTTAGTTTATACTCGTAAGAGTTAGTTTATACTCGTAAGAGTTGTTTATACTCGTAAGAGTTGTTTATACTCGTAAGAGTTCGTTTATACTCGTAAGAGTTGGTTTATACTCGTAAGAGTTAGTTTATACTCGTAAGAGTTGTTTATACTCGTAAGAGTTAGTTTATACTCGTAAGAGTTGTTTATACTCGTAAGAGTTAGTTTATACTCGTAAGAGTTAGTTTATACTCGTAAGAGTTGTTTATACTCGTAAGAGTTGTTTATACTCGTAAGAGTTAGTTTATACTCGTAAGAGTTGTTTATACTCGTAAGAGTTAGTTTATACTCGTAAGAGTTGTTTATACTCGTAAGAGTTGTTTATACTCGTAAGAGTTCATTTATACTCGTAAGAGTTGGTTTATACTCGTAGGAGTTAGTTTATACTCGTAAGAGTTGTTTATACTCGTAAGAGTTAGTTTATACTCGTAAGAGTTAGTTTATACTCGTAAGAGTTTTTCCCGTAATAAAGTGCATTAACTCTTCTCTGATCCAGGCTCCTTTCGTACTGAGGTTTAATAGGATATGGTCCACATGTGTTTCCCTTAACAACAAAACAAATACATGATTAATCATTTGGTAATTGGCATATTAATCATATCT
This sequence comes from Galeopsis tetrahit, assembly GCA_963675135.1. Lineage (NCBI taxonomy): Eukaryota > Viridiplantae > Streptophyta > Magnoliopsida > Lamiales > Lamiaceae > Galeopsis > Galeopsis tetrahit. The sequence goes on along the minus strand of OY776119.1, from coordinate 48,154,968 downwards.
TACCCTCCGTATCTCCTACTCCTCCTAGCTTTAGAGGTTATCGTGGATGAAGATTTTTAATCACATAACTTTAGGTGTTTCCTTTTCGAATCTTCGTATGTTGGTGTAAATCTCGTTGTCTCTTCCGGTGAGGTTTATATAAACCTCGCAATTCCTCAGGGTGAGGTAAACCTCGCAGTTTCTCTAACTTCACTTGGCCTCGCGATCTTAGAGTGTCTTTCGCTCCTGAATTAGGGTACCTGTAGGTTTATTTTGTCCCCTTTTCAGGGATATTACTTTCAGTCCTCCAGGGATATGGTCTTTGACCTTGGCCGTTCAGGGGTATTGCCCCACAGATATACTAAGTTGACTTCATAGTCAGTCAAGTATTCTCCATCTTTGTCTTAGGCATCTTAGCCATCAATTTCCTGGCCATCGGAACATAACAATCACAAGTAATATGAATTAACTTGTTACCTCAATATTCGTCTTCGCAGTTGCGCATATCTCTCGTACGTTTACAGCTCCTCGAGAAGGTCGAGGTTTAGCTTCATTGCACATGGTCTTTTCCTGAACCTCCAGCCTCTCAACGTTGTTTGGTTTCGCTCTTTAGGATCTCGAATCTCATAATAATCTGGGGGTTCTCCAAGGTTCCCCTGAACTCACTCTTTGTTCTCTTTTGTAATCCTGCTCCATCGGGCTACTCAAGCACCTCTAAAATCTTCAACTCCTCCTCATAGGATCATCATTTATCAACTCTAATTTTCAGGCTTATTATTTCACTCATTTAGGGCTGCCAGCCCTAACATACCTCAAAACACTCAAATCATGTTTCATCACTTTAAAAGAATCATCTCATGCAATATTAAAAATTCATTATCTTTTCAGAAATAAAACTTCATAGCATCGGACAAACAAATCGAATCAACTTCCACTCTAAAAATCATAAATAAAGTGGACCATACTCTCTCAAATAATCTCTTCAAATGAAAATTACAATGAATATTCAATTCTCCACGTTTCGTCATGAATGAGTATTTCTAGTACATGCAAACTTCAAGGTCCTAAACGAGGACATAACTCAAGACATATCATTGTCTAAAGATCAAAAGGTACGAAGTAGCACTTTTCATTTTTTGACCTTAAGGACCTGAATAGGACCAATCTATAATTTGAAATCATATCTAAAGTATAGAAGCATGTCGATCATACACAATCTGAAAATAGTTACGCTAGCTTTCATTTCTAGAACCATAGTCATCATCAATTCTCCCACATAAAGTAGTCACAGAACTCAACATATGAATCACTTACTCATGCTTCTAAGATTTCAAGTAATTCTCAATTCTAATATCATTTATAAAATATCTACATAAATCAATTGTGTAAGCTTAAGGGGACCCTTCTTAATTCAACGGAAAAGAGTAGCCTCGTATCATATATGTCAATCTCTTAAAGACATGCTCATAATAATATCTACAAGAATTAACACTTGTACTAACCAGTGGTACTAATGTACTCAGCATATCTCTGCTAGCCCTCACGGACCTGGGCTCTTAGGTCCTGGCCAATTCATGTTCATATCTCTGGTAACCCTCATGGACTGGAATACTTCATATCTCTGCCAGCCCTGGGGGACTGGAATACTCCATATCGCTGCCAGCACTCGGGGACCTGAATACTCTATATCTCTGCCAGCCCTCGGGGACCTGAATACTCTATATCTCTGCCAGCACTCGGAGACCTGAATATCCCTCCAGAACCTCTTGCGTTTTCAGCACTCGCAGAGTTTTTAAGGGTTTTTGGGCTGGACCTCCTCAAAATTTCTCGAAACAAAAAGGTTAAATAACAATTTGTACCAAGATTTGGTACCGGCTTTGTCCATATCTTAGTGCTTATTCAATAAAAGGTGTATTCTTATGCGAATCTTTCCACATATACCATACATCTCATATTTTCGCAACATATTGATTGAAACGATTAACATCCACGCTAAACTAAATAGATTTACATCCTTCTCCACGTCATTTATGCAAGTCATAGCATATAATAATTTATCTCGATCCTATCTATCACAGATAAATTATTCTTCTCACTCAAATTCACGCATATCGACGAGTCTCATTCAAGTATCAATCAATTAGCCAAGACAATGCATGCTACCTCATATATCACATTTTTCACGGCATAATAGCTAAGAGATAAACACTATTGCAAGTCTTAATATATATTCCGCTTACCCTTTCTACCCAATAGTCAATAGATGATTGTTGATGCAAATATTAACACCATCACTTTTTATCAGATTAAACACATGTCCTCATTATAGGTTTATGTTTCTTATACAAGCTGATTTTTCAGGAGTATTTGACACTAACTCATCAATCAAAAATGAATTCTCCAGCAATATTTCAATTTCGGTTCACATAAAACGTGTAGAGATACCTCCTTTAAGTTGCCAAGTATGCATCGGTTGAGTGCATCCATTCCCCCCTCTTTTTTGTGAAGCGAAATTCATCTGTTTGCATCATTCTCTCGATGATTGAATTTTTTTCAATATCAGAATCGCAAGTGTTCCATGTGATGATCATCCGCTCTCGAGACTTCATCTTTTCCAAGTGCTCGATTCAAACTCAATCTGGAGGACCTCTTTTTTTTTTTTTTTTTACATCGTTATTCCTTCTTATGCAGGAAGCATTTTTCCTTGGACAAAACAAATAAATCAGTAGGTGTCAAAGTTGCTTCCATTTAACTTTGATAATTAACTAATTAAACACATTAAGAATTCCACAATCGTATTGCAGCTCTGGGCACAAATGGCTAATTAAATGCCTCCTGATTGGACTAAGCCTTTTAGCAAACACAACAAAACTCTTCTTTTGAGATGTAAGGAGTAATTTCTTCATTATCTTTCCCTTTTGTTTTTTATTTTCCCAACTCGAATCGGGGTTTTAAAATCCATTGTATGTTTGTTTAGAGGGCTTAATGGTTGAATTTCAAAATGTACAGCAAACAAGCATACATTCAATCTATTCGTCCATATTTTCAAATCTAAAGTTTTTAAACATAGGATTGCTTAATAAACTCACTTAAGCTCATTCTAAGCATACTCTAATTGAATATAGGAATCTGTCATGGCCTTCAGATTTTATTTTGCTCGGCTAACTGCGAGTAGTCCTGTTAGTCCTGTATCTAGCCCAAGACTGATTTTTGGGTACAGAAGAGATGATATTCATCAGTGCACACATATTAATCCCCCTAGTTTATCAATTGACTTGCACCACCAACATAATCAATTTTAGATAATATTGTCAATTAACCTTGGGCAAGGATTCAAAAATTCTTCATAATTGTAGCCAAGTAAACAGAAGAAACAAACAAGTTTTCATATTCAAAACTTAACACGTTAATTTTCGACAGCAAAACCAGCTAGACATTCTAGCTGAGGGCAAGCAATTGGATTATTTCAGCAAAAAAAACAACAAATCTCTCAAGCATAACATGAAACACCTCGAGTACACATTTGCCCAGCCCTTAGGCATTAATCAACAAATGAATTATTTTAAAATGACAAAACTTTAAGAAATCACAACTTCTACAATTTATTCTCATAAGCAAATCAAAGGCAGGATTTGAGATGAAACTCAGCAACATAGATTTACCAATAATCATGTACTAAATAACTTCATACCTCTTGTTGTTCATGACAAAGAATCAAATAGAAGATATCACCTCTGTTGCCTCTAATTCCAGCACTGCTTATGAGCTACAACTCTAGATTGCGAGTTGGGTGTTTGCACCCTGAATTAAGAAGTGGAGGCAGAGTTCTCGCTTTCCTTGAAATTCAATTCGTGCCCAATCGCGAACAGGTCTGGCCTAATACACGAATAAGGAGAGTTAAGGAATTAAAATTCCAAAAGCCCAATTAAACAAAAAATTGAAAATGAAAAGACTGTGAATAGAATTCTCCCTGTCATCAGATTTGGAAGTTTTCTGATATTTCAGATTGCAGATTCGTGCAAATTCAAAATTGGGGGTTTCTGCTTTAGGGAAATAGAGTAATCCCTTTATCGCGCGTGAAGCTCTGATGGCTCGATGAGGGGTCTTCCCATCACCATCTACATCCACTTTGTTAATCATCTCCTGACAATCTTCAAATTTCTTCCCTTGTGTGAATCCAAGAGAAGAAAGCACCAATCCAAGCTCTTCAGTAGTAATCAATCCATCTTTGTTCCCATCGAATACATCAAAACTTCCTCTCAAATCTCTATCTCTGTTTCATTCGGAATCTGTCGTCATTTTTGTCGAACGTCGCGAATATGCTTCTGAGCTCGACTTTGCTGCCGCCGCGTACGACGGCAGCGGTAGCAGCAGCGGCGGCGGATGTGGTGCTATTGAAGCCTGTAGCTGATTTTGGCGCATCTTTTGGGACGTATTTGCGATCGTGATCGAACGATTGGAAAAATTGGGCGAAAAACTTCTTTGTGGAAGGGATTGTGGAGATCAAGGTACAAATGAGGCCAAATACGAACAGAAAATGGTATAACAGAGTTGCAAACATCTTTTTGTTGGTGATTTTGAGTCTGAAATGATAAGAAACAGAGTTTCAGAGGATTTTTGTTTTCATTTCAATCTAGGAGTTGAAACCTTTCAACCAGCGATGCTGATAGTGCCTTTATTTCTTCAATTACTTGCAGATTTCGGGACATAGCTTGGTGCTCCTCCCAAAATTAAGGAAAATCCTCACGCCTTAGCTCAGATTTTCCCACAGACGGCGCCAGTTGATGCGTCGAAAAAGAACGCTTACGGATGTCAATCGTTCCTTTACGAGCACTGCTAATCACAGGTTTGAATCACGTGTTTATCCTTGGCAATCTTCACAAAAATCTCCTTGAGCATCCCCAAAATGACCTGCAAAAGCACACCGGAGGGGGGCTCCGGCGTGGAAGCTCCGACGCTCAAGTCAGAATCGATATCAGGCGAATTAAAGAGGAACTCCCCTGTATATTTAGGGAAATTCCAGCGAATATCGTGGAGTTTCTTCTCCAATCAGTGTATATTTCGTATGACAGTGTGTATAATAGGTAAAAATGTATGTATCATAATAGAATGTCATCAAGAACATGAAAATAACCTTCTTTATATACCTGGCCCCTCTCTGCGGAGAGGGAAAGACTTGTTCTCCCTGAATTCTCGGCATATCCCTAGGAATCCGGCCTCAAATCCCTAAGGACTCGGCTTATCTCCCTGAAGACTTGGTTCTTCAGCTTATCGGCTCCTCTTTTTATGGGTTTGACTCAATCTTTCATCTTGACTAAGAAAGATTGATCCAGTGCTACATATTTGGGCTAGATCCTTTTGGGCCCAAGAGCTATAAATCTCTCCAAATATGGGCCAAAGGCCCAATTACCCCGATTTCTCTAATTCCTCTGCTCGAGCCTAGGAGGTGTATTAATCCTGTTTCCTTGGTATATTGACCTAATCACAATTATCATAACTTATCCCGTTTCCACGTGTCGACTCCTCCGAGAGCGACATATTTATCTACATCAAATATATACTCCAAAATATAAATAATCTTGACAATCCATACCTTCACAATACACACATATTTATCCTTCAAGCAATTACTTTTGGGTTCACTATACATTCAATTTAAACAATATTTTTATTTTATATATCCAAATTTACAAAATTACCTCTCAATGTACACACTAATCATCTAACCATCATTGCATTTTTTTTCCTTAAATTGTATGTCCAAAATTCACGGTAAACTTTTATTGGACAAAGGGAGTATATATATGTTTTTCAAAATGGGACAAATATGTATACATATAATTCCTTCGTACATCAAAAGTATGCTCATAATTAAGTAGTTGTTGAAGGGTGCAAATAAAGTTATGTTTCTTTAAAAAGAACGAGTTTACTATTGATGAACGGACAAATAAGGTAAACGAACATACTTTTCGTGAGATCAGAAAATTAAGAAAATAATTGTGTTGTCAGCCTTTTATGGCCTTGGTTATATATAGGGTTTGTGTGAAACACAATTTATTGGGTTAATTGCGAAAAAAATCATCACTTTTAATTCAGTTGCAATCTAATCTAAACCTTTGAAATATTGTAATTAAATCACTAACTTTAACATTTTTGGCAAATTAGACTTCGGGCAGCCCACTTTCTACCGGAATTTGATGTGTCAATCCTAGTTGGCAAATTTTTGGTAAATTCAATAAAATTTAATTTAAAAAAAAAACTTTAATAAGGCATTAAATACAAATCAATAATGGATCAACTTAAAAAAAAATATCAAATAGATAACAAATCGAAATAAATAAAGAAAAATAGTATAAAATTCTAAAATAAAAATATGATCTTGAGATTTAATTTTTTTTTTTTCGATGCCATGAGTAATTTTTTAGAACAGCAAATACGTTCTTTCACTCAAAGTCTTTCACTCAGAGGATCGTTATCTTCATCAATACTCATAAATCATCGGTGTGTGGTCTTCGGTGTGTGGTCTTTCACTCATACTCATAAGCAATTTGTAACGAAATGCCATAAAAAAGAGAACCCAATATTTTTCTCTTTGGCCTTCGGTGTGTGTTGATGATCAAATCATGGATCATCCTTCTTCATCAAGGAGAAGAATTACAATCAAGAAGATGAATTGAAAACGAAGAACTGTATATTCTGATTACCAAAATAAAATTGAATAGTGAATTTACAAAATGCTAATCAAATATATAAGCCTAAGATTAGTATAACTAACTAAACAGTTCTAACTAAATAACTACCCTTATGAGGGTCAACTAACTAACACATAGGAGTGTATTTACTAAACTCCTTTAGGTGTCAACTAACTAACACATAGGAGTGTATTTACTAATAACTACTAAACTCCTTTAGACCCCCCCTCAAAATGGGAGTGGATATTGATCAAGCCCATTTTGGAAATGTGTGTGCCAAAGAGAGAAGGAGCCATGGGCTTAGTGAGCATGTCAGCCAAGTTCTGCTCAGTAGGTATATGGACTAGCTGTAGAAGGCCCTCTTGAATCTTTTCTCTTGTAAAGTGGTAATCCAAAGAGATATGCTTGGTTCTTTGGTGGATACATGGGTTGTGAGCAATTGAAAAAGCACTCCTGCTGTCTGTGTACATTGAAGAAGGGGTGGAATGTTGGATCTTCAAATCTGCAAGTATGTAGTGAATCCATTGAAGCTCACAAGAAGTTGAGGCCAAAGCTCTATACTCAGCTTCTGCTGAGGACCTGCTGACAGTTGACTGTTTCTTGGATTTCCAAGAGATTAGAGAATTCCCAAAGTAAATGCTATAACCTGTTATGCTCCTTCTAGTTTGTATGCATCTAGCCCAATCCGAATCAGAAAAGGCATGTAGTTTGAAAGAATTATCTTTGGGATAGAAAATACTAGTACCTGGACTACCTTTGATGTACCTTAGGACTCTGTGCACAGCAGTTAAGTGAACCTCAGTGGGTGATTGCATGAATTGGCTCAGTGTTTGGACTGCATAAGAGATGTCAGGTCTAGTAATTGTTAAGTAAAGAAGCTTACCAATCAGTCTTCTATATTGATCTGGATACTGAAGAGGTTTAGATTGAGGATCAAAGGTTATAGTGGAATCCATGGGTGTAGAACATGGTTTACACCCCAAATAACCAGAATCATGTAGAAGATCAAGAGCATATTTCCTTTGGCATAAGGTCATTCCCTTGGCATTTCTGGCAATCTCAATACCTAAAATATATCTTAAGGTACCAAGATCTTTAATAGTAAATCTGTCATGTAAGAAACTTTTAATAGAATTGATAATTTGAAGATCAGTGCCAGTGACAATGAGGTCATCAACATAACAAAGTATTGCAGTAAAATTATTCTTATCTTGTCTAGTAAAGAGAGAAGTGTCAGCCTTAGATTGTATAAAGCCTAAAGACAGTAAACAAGAAGTAAGCTTAGTGAACCATTGTTTAGAAGCTTGTTTCAAACCATATAAACTCTTGTTTAACTTGCAAACTCTTTTATCATGGGAAGCACAATATCCAGGTGGGGGAGTCATGTATATTTCTTCTACCAAATCACCATGTATGAAAGCATTATTAACATCTAATTGATGGACATGCCAATTTTTAGAAGTGGCAACAGCAAGAAGAATTCTGACAGTGGTGATTTTGGCCACAGGGGAGAAAGTATCAAAATAGTCTATGCCCTCTTGTTGAGTATAGCCTTTAGCAACCAATCTTGCCTTATATCTTTCAATAGATCCATCAGAGTTGTATTTAATTTTATAAACCAATCTACAGCCTATACAATGTTTTCCAAAAGGGAGATTAACAAGAGTCCAAGTGTGATTCTTTTCTAAAGCATCAAGTTCAGTTTTCATTGCATTTACCCAATTTTGGTCTAAAACAGCTTGTTTATAGGTGTTGGGCTCTTGTTGTTGAGAAATAGAGGCTGTAAATGTTTTATAATTGGGAGCCAACCTATCAGTGGAAAGAAAAGATTGAATGGGATAATGGTTTTTAGAAAAAGACAGATTGGTTTTAGAGTGATCAATGGATGCAGGAAGGGTGGTTTCATAAACTTGAAGATAGGCAGGTTGTGATTTGGTTCTAGAGGGTCTTGTGGGTGGTGGAACCCCTATATCAGGTGGAACAGAAGTGGGAATGGGGGCAGGGTGCACAAAAGTGGGTGGAGTAGAATCAGTGATGTTAGGATTAGATTGGATGGATATTTCATTGAGTAGATCAATGTGTATTGGAGAATCAGTGTCAGTATCATCAACATCATCATTATCAGTACATATGGGAATAGGGTGAATAGTTTGTGTGTTTATGTTAGCAAAAGGGAAATCATTCTCAAAGAATTTCACATTTCTAGAAATGATAAATTTTCCAGATTGAAGATCTAAAAGCTTGTAACCTTTGGTGCCAAAAGGATAACCAATGAACACACATTTAGTGGCCCTAGGATCAAACTTTTGTCTATGAGATACAAGAGTGTTAGCAAAACACAAACAACCAAAAGTTCTGAGAAAAGAATAATCAGGTTTCACCCCATACAACATTTCAAAGGGAGATTTATGGTTAAGAATAAAAGATGGGATTCTATTGATGATAAATGCAGCAGTTTTGATACTTTCACTCCAATATTTCAAGGGAAGAGAGGATTGGAACATGAGAGCCCTAGCTACTTGAAGAAGATGTTGGTGCTTTCTTTCAACAAGCCCATTTTGTTGGGGAGTTTCAACACATGAAGTTTGATGTATGATTCCTAGCTTATGATAAAAGTCAATGAGGATAAATTCAGAACCATTATCACTTCTAAGTGTTTTAATTTTAGTACCAAATTGGGTAAGCACCATATTATAAAAGTTCTCTAAAGAGTGTTTCACATCACTCTTAGCCCTTAAAAGATAAATCCAAGTACATCTACTGAAATCATCTACAATTGTCAAAAAGTATTTATGTCCAGTGACAGAGCATAAAGAAAAGGGGCCCCAAACATCACAATGAATTAATTGAAATGCATAAGAAGAAGTAGAGGTGCTTAAAGGAAAGGATTTCTTCTTTTGCTTAGCCAATGGACAAATGTAGCAATTGTTATGCAAAGTAGTGCCTTTTACATTCAATTCAGGAATATGCTGCAAACATTTTCTAGAAGTATGACCTAGTCTATTGTGCCATAGATCAAACTTACAGGTGTCAAGCTTAGAACTACCAGAACAAAAATAAGACTCTGAAACAGGAGAGGCTGATGGAGTAGATGTGTGAAGAAGGTACAGGCCTCTCACTTGCTCAGCAGTACCAATCACCATCTTGCTCATGTTGTCCTGCAAAATACAATGTGAGGACAAAAAACTAACAGTGCAATTAGAGTATCTAGTCAAATGGCTAATGGATAATAGATTGAAAGTAAAATCTGGTACATACAAGACATTGTACAAAGTAAGATTCTCATTAATAGTGATGTTTCCCATGTGTGTGGCTGTGGAGATATTATTATTGGGAAGAGAGACAAGGATATTGGTAACACAAGGAGTTGTAGAAAACAAGGAAAGATCACAGACCATGTGATCTGTGGCTCCAGTGTCCAATATCCAAGTGGTAAGGGATGAAGAATTAGAGCAAAGTGGAGAAGCCATACCAGAAGTGGAGGAGTGATTAGTGTCCTCAATGTGTACAGTAGTTGCAGCAGCTACAGAGTGAGAGGAATCCCTGTCTCTATTTGGCATCTGAGGCTTTGAGGAACTCACAAAATTGTTATATACCTCAGGATGGACAAGTGGGTTAGAGAGGTCCTTCTCAGGGAGAGCATTGAGGTAATTGCTTATAGGTTTATTGATGGCCTTGGAAGGGGGAATTCTAGGTCCTTTCCATCCAGGGGGAAAGCCAATGATGTGGAAACATCTATCAATTGTGTGACCCAAGCCATCACAATGACCACATTTGAGAGGTTTCTTCCTGTCCCTATAGAATCTAGCATTCTTGGCATTCATAGCAATAGATTCAAGGTGAATGGGTTCAGGGGTGAGCAAAAGACTCCTCTGTGATTCTTCTTGGAGTAAAAGTCCATAGATTTTGGACAAAGGAGGAAAGGGAGATTGAAGCAAGAATTGGCTTCTAATGGTGGAATAAGAATCATGCAAGCCAAGTAGAAATTTCATGACAGAATCCTGTTCTTGGGTGTTGGACATTAGTTTAGGCAAATCACATGTACAAGAATCCATAACACCACAAGAACACTTAAGAAGGGGCCTAAAACTAAGGTATTCATCCCACAAGGCTTTAAACTGATTATAGTAGCTAACAAGAGATTGAGAACCTTGGGTTATGGAGCTTAAGGATTTTTCTAAGTGGTAAACTCTAGTGCCATCAGACAAGGCATACCTAAGCTTTAATTCATCCCATACATCTTTAGCAATGGAAAAATATTCTAAAGTTCTCTTAATAGCACGTATGATCAAATTTAAGATCCACATAAGAACAAGGTCGTTGGCTCTTACCCAAGCGGCATAAATGGCCGGTTCTTTATCTTCATCGGGAATGGGCAGAGAGCCATCGATGAGGCGACTCTTGTTCTTCACACTGAGGGCTCGTTTGATGGTGTGGCTCCATGAGACATAATTCGTTCCATCAAGGGGCTCAAGAACGATCGCCACAGCAGGATTTGCATTTTGATGCAACACCAAGGGAGAGAATGGATTTAGGGCCGGATCAAGAGATGTGGTGTTTGTAATCGCCGTGGTGGTGCCGGACGAGGAGGAGTTGGGAGGATCATTATTGGCCATGGATGCAGGCAAGAAAACAATGCCAAGAATCGAAAAAAAAAGGAAAAAATCGCAGCCCTAGAAAAGAGGGAAACAACGATTTGTGCGAAATTGAAGGATCGAGGAATTATCCGGAAACTGATACCATGTTGATGATCAAATCATGGATCATCCTTCTTCATCAAGGAGAAGAATTACAATCAAGAAGATGAATTGAAAACGAAGAACTGTATATTCTGATTACCAAAATAAAATTGAATAGTGAATTTACAAAATGCTAATCAAATATATAAGCCTAAGATTAGTATAACTAACTAAACAGTTCTAACTAAATAACTACCCTTATGAGGGTCAACTAACTAACACATAGGAGTGTATTTACTAAACTCCTTTAGGTGTCAACTAACTAACACATAGGAGTGTATTTACTAATAACTACTAAACTCCTTTAGAGTGTGTGGTCACAAATGGTCCATTAATGGCAGACAGACAGGTATATTAATTTTTTTTTTAGTAACGTTTCTCTTTAGGGTTCGATTTGGGGGAATTAAAATTAGGGTCATTTTTTAATGGGGAAAATTGAATTTAGGGCCGTAACAGAAGTACAATTGATCTTCTATTTTGAAAAAAAAATCGAACTGCTGAAGAATTGCGTGAAAAAAGAGAGAAGAAGATTGAGAAGACATTGCGGGGAGAAGAAGAATGAGTAGGCCAAATTAATCTCTACTCTGTTTTATTAGGTTATAATTTTAATTCGTTATTTATTTAGTGGAGTTTTTTTTTTTAATGGAACATGGGATTACATATTTGACTTTATTTTAAAAAATTAAATTAAATTTTAATGAATTTACCAAAAAAAATTGCCAACTAGAATTGCCAGGTCAGATTCGAGCACAATGTGTGCTGCCCGAAAGTTTAATTTGCCAAAAACGTTAAAGCTTGTGATTTAATTACAATATTTCAAAGGTTTAGATTAAATTGCAATTGAATCAAAAGTTGTGATTTTTTTCACAATTAACCCCAATTTATTTACACCTTATGTCAAATACACATATAAGTACAATTAATGAGACCAATAGGTCACAAGTACACGATGTATAAAGGATAAAATAAATACCATATGTACTTCTAATATATCCTAATACTATACGTACATACAATGTGCCATGCAACTCCAAATATCATCAAAATTAAAAGTGTGCTATATTTGTTCAATATAACAAAATTGAATACAGATGAGATATTAAGACATGATATTAAAAACAACGTAGGACCTGGAATGCATATGGACGTGTGCTATTTGGTTCATTTGAAAAGCGAAAAATTATAAAATGATAATCCGGTGAGATCAACCTTTGAGGAAATCAGAGCTAAAGTATGGAGCCTCTACAACTTTCTTTTTTTTTTTTTTCCTTTATTGGTGTTCACTTAGGCTCTATTTGGTTAAAAAGATTTAATTAAGCATGGATTTTAAATTTATGATTCAAATTCACTCCATTTATTTGGATTAAAAATTAAATAAATGGATTTTTAAATATTTAGATTTGTGCCGATCTTTTTTTAGTTTAAATTGAGAGAATTTGAAATGTCCACTAAAACCATTTTGATCATTTGAAATTCATGTATTTTTAAATCCTTTCATTTGAAATGTCTCCTTAAATCAAATTCTCTCAACCAAACACAACTTTATTAATAGAAATTAATATACAAGAATTAATTCTCCACCTCTCTACAAGTTCGAGCTTTTAGATGAGACATAATTCTTTCATGATATCAGAGCCTCCGAGCAAACGACTACCAAATCCAAAAAATAAAAAAAGTATTTCCTTTTACAATTATAAAGCATAACAAACCCAAAAAGAGAAGGGAAAAAAAAAAGTAACATTTGCTTGTTTTGTTGCAAAATCGACACAACAAGCAAAAATAAGATTGCTTGGTGACTTTTGACACTTCCATATCAAGATTAAAGCCCCCACCAAACGAAAAGTTTGAACTAATTTTATTAATCAATGGAATTTTAGATTAAAGTTGGAATTAATTAATTAGCTGCTCTCTACATTTCGCAATTGTTTGACAATATTTTTGACACACAAACTAAGAAAAATATGTAAAGAATAAAGTGTTGAAGGGTAATTTAATTTGTAAGCTAATTATATGAATAAAATAAATAAATGGATTAAATTGAATTGAGCTAGAGTTAAAGTATATAATGACATTTTATGTATATATATAAATATTAATCGTACAGGTAGAGTTCAGAGTTCATGAAAGAAGTTTCTTTTTTAGTGTGTGTAACAAACTAATTAATAATATAAATGTGATAACAATTCTTGGATGAATGGAGTACGTCCCATTATTATTTGAATATTCACCTTTAAAAATCTCTCTCATATATTTATTATATACATTACATGTCATTACTTTTTACTTATAATGAACATAAGATTAAATATCCAGTAAAGTAGAACTATTCATATTATTCCTCCTAAAATGTACCCTATTACATTTTATATTAATAAATAATTTCTACATTAAAACTCTATTGGAAACAGTAAATGTTCTAATAATGAGACGAAAGAAGTAAATATTTAAGTAGTGATTTTCACGTACACTAGCTTTTGAGAAAGCTGGATGGTGTAAAGGTGAGCATTGGTGTTATTTCTTTTTCTTTGTTAATTGTGAAGGACTCAAAAGTGCTGCAGCTTCAATCATTTCACCCATGCTCCAATTCAATTTTACAAACTAGTTTATTCATTTATATATTTTATAAATATATAATTTGCTATTTATTAAGAATAAATATACAAGAATTAATTTTCAACCTCTTTACATACAAGTTTGAACTTTTAGATGAGACATTATTCTTTCATGGTATTGGAGCCTCCAAGTAAACGACCGTCCCAGAATACCTTTGGCGGAAGACCTTTTCCAGGTAAGTAAACACACTTTTAAAAAAATTAAAAATGAGTAAATTTTAAGAGGTAATTTTGTAAATCTTTATGTATAAAATAAATAAGTGAGTTGACTTGTGTGTGGAAAAACCCAAAAGTAAAGACATTTTATGTAAAAGAAATAAAAAATTTGACATATTAATTAATTTTATATATGTAAATTTGTGAATATTTGTAAAGGTGAAGTTTATAAATGATTTTTTCATTTTAAGAGTGTGGAAGGTATTGGAGATCGGATGGAGCTACTATTTAATTAGCATCTATAATTATGTCGTCACCATAAGAACACAAAATTTTTCGTATTGTGTTTGTATTTTTATATGTAAATTATTATAACAATATAATATATGTCGTTATTTAATTATATCGCACAAGAAAATTGACATATATATAATGTGATTGATATCATTAACATGGACTCGTCATTATAATTTCTCTAGCTAGAGAATTGATAATATATATTTCAATTTAATATAACAAAGATGAGGTTCTCTAGGGTAGAAAATAGCCGAGACAAAGAAGGCAAATAACACTATATATGTGCTCAAAGGATCGATTAGATAAACCAAAATCTCTACCCGAGCTTGACAATATAGTGGGTGTTTGCAAACACTAGTATGTGCTTAAAAGCACTTCTTTTTTAAAATATAATCACTTTTGGAGTGTTTGAGGGGGTGTTTTCAAACACTACAAACAGCTTCCAGAATCACTTTTTTTAAAGCTGCCCTCTCACAGTTTTTACTTTTCAGAAGTGCTTTTAAGTTGTTTATAGAGTTTGCAAACACCCTCTGACAACACAACTAAGTGATTAAATTAAGTTGTTAAAAGTGATTTTGGTGAAGCACCCCTCCACCTACTTTTAATAGCTTCTATGTGCTTCTCATCATTGTAGTAATCAATTTTACATTTTTGCCCTCACAATTTAAATATTATTTTATGTTTACCCATTACTTAATAAGGGTGTTTTTGTAAAATTATAAAGAAGCTATTTGTTTTGCAAACATCACAACATATATAAAATTGATTAAACTTGTTTAATTTTAAAACACTGTCCACTTTCAAATTTATTACAAAAATCAATTTTAATCACTTTGAATCAATCCATATTGTTTGCAAACACACCCATAATGCATATATATAAGCACTTGTGATTTCCACAGTTCTGCTGAGAATTGCCTTAACACGTGCCACCAAAATGGGTCAGCAAGGTCCTTAACACGTGCCACCAAAACCTAGTCAAAGCGCTCCCGCTGATTTTTAGGAAAAAGTTGTCACAAAACCAACCAAATTTGATACAACATCTATCACTCTTATAAATTATATATATTTATATAAAATTAAACATCACCCTAAGAAAATTTCAAAATGCGACATTTTCATAATGTGTGGGTGGACTACCGCGACTCGCACGAATTTAAGCCTTCACTAACAAGAACAGTTGGGTGTGACGTGGCACTTTCATTGTTCAATTTAATTCTTATCTACCACTTTTGATTTTTTATCATCTAGTCTAGATCTTATTTATACACACAAGAGTAATTAATTATCTTTCAATAATGCACGTATCATGAGTAACATTTGGGTGCACTAGTTTCACCCCACAACTATTGCAGAACTAATATTGTTCAATTAAAACTTCCATTTTATTACAATGTTGAATATTACCATTGATTGTTATTGTTGTCATGAAACATACATATTAGCGACAAAAATAATTATTAATGGAGAAAGAATAATATTTTTTACCAAATTGTAGTATTCAAATGAATAAAATAATATTTGTTGCTTTTGACGATTTTTATATTGTTGCGAAAATTGTCGCCATGAAATTTTGTTAATAAACAAAAACATTATCATGAATATATATTATTCATCAAATATCGTTATCAATTATTATTATTAAAATAGCCGTCAATTATTATTATGATGAAGAAACTATCATTAATTATTTAATAATTAATAATTAATGACAAAACATCGCGAACAAATAATCCAAATTTTTATATAAAAGTAAAATTTGAATAGAATCTTACTCTCCGCGTATAAATTAAATGCACATATATAATTTTTTTAAATATAATATATGTAAATAAATATAACAATATACTCCCTCCATCCATGAAAAGTAGTCCCATTAGAGTGGGGCACGTGTTTTAAGAAAAATGTAGATAAAGTAGATAAAGTAAGGGTATTGTAGGGGAGGAAATTTTATTTTTGGTCCTGTAAGTTTAGGATATTCCAAAATAAATCCTTTAAGTTTCAACTTTACAAAATACGTCCTGTATGTTTCAATTTTATCCTTTTTATCCAATTTTAATCATTTATCTTTTGAAACAATTAAAGTTAATTAAAAAAGCTTCATGAATAAAAATTAATTAAATTTATTCAAAATAAAATTACGCATGTAATACATTTTTAATTGACAACCTAGCTATTTATGGAATAAAACTTCATTTCAATATTTTTTTTTTGACATCATCAAATTCTATTGTTAAAATTAATTAATTATAAAATTATGTATAAAATTTAAATATAATTAAAAAATACAAAAATTAAAATTTCAACAAATTAATAGTATATCGTAAAATTTGAAATTTTAAAAAATATATATTTAATCTGTATATAATTTTAAAAAATGAAGAAAATAAAAACACACATCAAAAAAAAAATTACACAACAAATATAATTTGAAAACATAATTAAAAATATATATTTATCTATCACTACATTACTGCATACCCACATATATATATATATATTAATATATTAATTTTACTTTATTATTAAAAAGTAATCTTTAAAATATATATAGATTTTTAAATTTTTATTCTATTAAAAAAATAAAATGTTACAGCAATATATATTACATTATGTATATAAAAAATAATAATAGAATAAAATAATTATAATTTTATTAATAAAACAAATTAATATACAAAATTACAAAGTAGAAACAACAATTTATTTAGTCAAATTTCTTAACATAATCCAAGAAATTTTCTACTTTAGGAACTGAAAATATGTACTCTATTTATTAAACTACTCCATTTTCCTAATTTTTCAAACAATACTTTAATAATTTTAATTATAGCATAATTTTAATTTGGAGCATAACAAATGCATATCTACTTGCACATAATATAATGAAAAAAAATAAAGCCGCGTCTTCTCCCTTCTATAAACACGCTTCACAAATGAAATATAATACAAATATTATATTTACATAAATGACATAATCTATACAATAGAATTTGGCGCCATAAAAAATAAAATTGAAATGAAGTTTTAATTATTCCATAAATTAATATGTTGTCAATTAAAAATGTATTGCATGTCTAATTTTATTTAAATAAATTTAATTAAGTTTGATTCATATATTTTTTTAATTAATTTTAATTGTTTTCAAAGATAAAGGATTAAAATTGAATAAAAAAAGGACTAAATTGAAACATGAAGGACGTATTTTGTAAAGTTGAAACTTAAAGGATTTATTTTGGAATGTCCTAAACTTACAGGACCAAAAATAAAATTTTCTCATTGTAGGGTATTGTACGTGGGGTCCATTGTGAATAAAGTGATTGCTTGTGAATAAAGTTGATGGCAATTTGAGTAATTAAGTAATGGTTGAAGGGTGATAGTTTCCAAAAAGGGTATGAGACTACATTTTGTGGACAAAAAATATAGGGCAAATGAGACTACTTTTCATGGACGGAGGGAGTAATACTTATCGTTATTTATACCACAACAACAAGAAAATTGATCTGGTCTCGTCATTAACCTCTCTAGCTAAAGAATTGATAATATATATTTCAATTGAATGCAACAAAGATGAGGTCCTTTGGGGTAAGAAAATATTTGAGACGATGATGGCAAATAACGACTCTAAATATGCTCAAAGGATCACTTTAAAAAATACAAATCTCTACACGAGCTTGACAATATAACACATATGTTAAGCACTTGTGATTTCCACAGTTCTGCTAAGAATTGCCTTCAAGATGTATTCTCAGGCTCCAAAATGGGTCATCAATACCCTTAACACGTGCCACCAAAACTTGGCCAAAGCGCTCCCGCTGATTTTTAGGAAAAAGTTGTCACGAATTAAACCAATCAAATTTGATACAACGTCAATCACTCGATCTTATAAATTATATTGATATTAAATTAAAATTAAACAACACCCTAAGAAGTTTTTAAAATGCCACATTTTCATAATGTGTGGACTACTTAACAAATCGCACAAATTTAAGCCTTCACTTTCAAGATATGTCGGGGGTGACGTGGCACTTTCATTGTCCAATTTAATTCTTCTCTACCACTTTCGATTTTTTATAATCTAGTCTAGATCTTATTTATATACACACATGCACAAAAGTAATTAATTATGTTTCAATAATTGCACAACTAATATTGTTCAATGAAAACATCAATTTTTTCACCATGTTGAATATTATCCTTGATTGTTGTTGTCGTCATGAAACATACATATTAGCCACAAAAATAATTATTAATGGAGAAAGAATAATATTTTTTTGCCAAATTGTAGTATTTAAATGAAGAAAATAATATTTGTTGCTTTTGACGATTTTTGTATTGTTGCGAAAATTGTGGCCATGGAATTTTGTCAATAAACAAAAACATTATCATGAACATATATTATTCATCAAATATCATTATCAATTATTATTATTAAAATAGCCTTCAATTATTATTATGACGAAAGAAACTATCATTAATTATTCAATAATTAATAATTAATGACGAAACATACCATTTTCATGGCGAACTAATGTTCCAAATTTCTATATAAAAGTAAAATATGAATAGAATCTTACAGTCCGCGTATAAATTAAATGCATATATATAATTTTTAAAAATATATATATGTAAATAAATATAACAATATAATACTTGTTATTTATATCACTACAAGAAAATTGACATATAATGTGATTAATATCATTGACATGGTCTCGTCATTAACCTCTCTAGCTAAAGAATTGATAATATATATATTTGAATTGAATGCAACAAAGATGAGGTCCTCCGGGTTAATAAAATATTTGAGACCATGATGACAAATAACGACTCTAAATATGCTTATAAAGGATCGCTTTGAAAAACCAAAATCTCTGCACGAGCTTGACAATATAACGCATATGTTAAACACTTGTGATTTCCACTGTTCTGCTAATAATTGTCTTCAAGGTGTTTTCTCGGGGTCCAAAATGGGTCGTCAATGTCCTTAACACGTGCCACCAAAACCTGGTCAAAGCGCTCCGCTGATTTTCAGGAAAAAATTATCAGGAAACTAGTCAAATTTGATACAACATTTATCACTCTTATAAATTATATTGATATTAAAATTAAACAACACCCTAAGAAGTTTTTAAAATGCCACATTTTCATAATGTGTGGACTACTAAACGAATCGCACGAATTTAAGCCTTCACTATCAAGATACGTCGGGCGTGACGTGGCACTTTCGTTGTCCAATTTAATTCTTCTCTACCATTTTTTGATTTTTTATAATCTAGTCTAAATCTTATTTATATACACACACATACAAAAGTAATTAATTACGTTTCAATAATGCACGTATCATGGATAACACTCGGGTTCACTAGTTTCACCACACAACTATTGCCAACTAATATTGTTCAATGAAAACATCTATTTTTTTACAATGTTGAATATTATCATTGATTGTTATTGTCGTCATGAAACATACATATTAACGACAAAAATAATAATTAATGGAGACAGAATAATATTGTTTGCCAAATTGTAGTATTTAAATGAAGAAAATAATATTTGTTGCTTTTGACGATTTTTGTATTGTTGCGAAAATTGTGGCCATGGAATTTTGTCAATAAACAAAACATCGTCATGAACATATATTATTCATCAAATATTGTTATCAATTATTATTATTAAAATAGCCGCAAATTATTTTTATGACGAAAAAAACTATCATTAATTATTCAATAATTAATAATTAATCACGAAACATGACATTGTCATGGCGAACTAATGTTCCAAATTTCTATATAAAAGTAAAATTTGAATAGAATCTTACGCTCCGCGTATAAATTAAATTCATATATATAATTTTTTAAAATATAATATATGTAAATAAATATAACAATATAATACTTGTCGTTATTTATATCACTACAAGAAAATTGACATATAATGTGATTGATATCATTGACATGGTCTCATCATTAACCTCTCTAACTACAAAATTGATAATATATATTTCAATTGAATGCAACAAAGATGAGGTCCTCCAGGATAAGAAAATATTTGAGACCATGCTGGCAAACAACGACTCTAAATATGCTTATAAAGATCGCTTTGAAAAACCAAAATCTCTACACGAGCTTGACAATATAACGCATATGTTAAGCACTTGTGATTTCCACTGTTCTGTTAAGAATTGTCTTCAAGGTGTTTTCTCGGGGTCCAAAATGGGTCATCAATGTCCTTAACACGTGCCACAAAAACCTGGCCAAAGCGTTCCCGCTGATTTTCAGGTAAAAAACTAATTAAGTTGTCACGAAACCAGCCAAATTAAATACAACATCTATCACTCTTATAAAATATATTTATAAAAAATTAAACATCACTTAGGAAAATTTCAAAATGCAACATTTCCATAATGTGTGGGTGAACTACTTAATGAATCGCACGAATTTAAGCCTTCACTATCAAGATACATCGGGCATGACGTGGCGCTTTCATTGTCCAATTTAATTCTTATCTACCACTTTTGATTTTTTATAATTTAGTGTTGATCTTATTTATACATACACACACAAAAGTAATTAATTACGTTTCAATAATGCACGTATCATGTATAATACTTGGGTGCACTAGTTTCACCACACTATTGCACAACTAATATTGTTCAATGAAAACTTCAATATTTTTGCAATGTTGAATATTCTCACTGATTGTTGTTGTCGTCGTGAAACATACATATTAGCGACAAAACTAATTATTAATGGAGAAAGAATAATATTATTTCCCAATTGTAGTATTTAAATGACGAAAATAATTTTTGTTGCTTAATTGACGATTTTTTTATTGTTGCAAAAATTGTGGCCATGGAATTTTGTCAATAATGAGTCTAAATAAATAATGATGAACAAAAACATATATTGTCATGAACATATGTTATTCATCAAATATCGTTATCAATTATTAATAAAATAGTCGTCAATTATTATTATGACGAAAGAAACTATTATTAATTATTTTGAATAATGACTTTGAATAATTAATGATGAACAATAACATCGACATGAACATATACTATTTATCAAATATCGTTATCTAGCTAATATTATTAAAATAACTGTCAATTATTATTATTATGACTCATTAATTATTTTGAATAATTAATGACGAAACATGGCATTGTCAAGGCGAAAGAATGGCATTAATGTTCCAAATATCTCCATGGAAGTAAAATTTTAATAGAATCTTACTTTCCGTGTATAAATTATGTGCATAAACATAATTTTTTTAAATATAATATATGTATATGTAAATAAATACAACAATATGATATATATTGTTATTTATATCACTACAAGAAAATTGATATATAATGTGATTGATATTATTGACATTGTCTCGTCATTATAACCTCTCTAGCTAGATAATTGATAATATACATTTCAATTTAATGCAACATGATGAGGTTCTCTAGGGTAAGAAAATAGTTGAGACGAAGATGATCAACAAATATTAACGACTCTAAAAGTGCTCAAAGGATCGCTTTGAAAAGCCAAAATCTCTACCCCGAGCTTGACAATATAATGCATATGTTAAGCAATTGTGATTTCCACTGTTCTGCTAAGAATTGCCTTCAAATGTGTTTCCTCGGGGTCCAAAATGGGTCAGCAAGGTCCTTAACACGTGCCACCAAACCCCAGCTGCAAAGCGCTCCCGCTGATTTTTAGGAAAAAGTTATCACAACACAAGTCAATTTTGATACAACATCTATTTGTACTCTTATAAACTATATTGATATAAAATTAAACCTCTCCCTAAGAAATTTTCAAAATGCAACATTTTCATAATGTGTGGGTGAACTACAATTAACGAATCGCACGAAATTAAGTCTTCACTATCAAGATACGGAGGGCATGACTTGGCACTTTCATTGTCCAATTTAACTCTTCTCTACCACTTTTGATTTTTTATCATCTAGTCTAGATCTTATTTATACACACACAATAGTAATTAATTACCTTTCAATAATGCACGGATCATGACTAACACATGGGTGCACTAGTAGTTTCACCACACAACTATTGCACCACTAATATTGTTCAATGAAAACTTCAATATTTTTACAACATTGAATATTATCACTGATTGTTTTTTGTTGTCATGAAACATACATATTAGCGACAAAAATAATTATTAATGGAGAAAGAATAATTTTTTTTCCCAATTTGTAGTATTTAAAAATAAAATTTGTTGCTTTTGACGATTTTTGTATTGTTGCAAAAATTAATATGTCGCCATTTATTGTGGCCATGAAATTTTGTCAACAATGACTTTGAATAATTAATGATGAACAAAAAATTGTCGTGAAAATATATATTATACATCAAATATGGTTATCAATTATTATTAAAATAACCGTCAATTATTATGATGAAAAAACTATCATTAATTATTTTGAATAATTAATGACGAAACATGGCATTTTCATGGCGAACGAATCACATTAATGTTCCAGATATATCTATGGAAGTAAAATTTTAATCGAATCTTACGCTCCG
Source organism: Galeopsis tetrahit (assembly GCA_963675135.1). Taxonomy (NCBI): domain Eukaryota; kingdom Viridiplantae; phylum Streptophyta; class Magnoliopsida; order Lamiales; family Lamiaceae; genus Galeopsis; species Galeopsis tetrahit. The sequence goes on along the minus strand of OY776119.1, from coordinate 48,131,947 downwards.
CGTATAAATTAAATGCATATACACAATTTTTTAAATACGGAGTATAATATATATATATATATATATGTAAATAAATATAATAATATAATATATGTCGTTATTTATATCACTACAAGAAAAATTGACATATAATGTGATTAATATCATTAACATGGTCTCATCCTTATAACCTCGCTAGCTAGAGAATTTATAATATAATATAACAAAGATGAGGTTCTTTAGGGTAAGAAAATAGGTGAGGCGAAGATGGCAAATAACGACTCTAAGTGTGCTCAAAGGAACGCTTTGAAAAACCAAAATCTCTATCTGAGGTTGACAATATAACACATTTGTTAAGCACTTGTGATTTCCATTGTTCCGCTGAGAATTGCCTTCAAGGTATTTCCTCGAGGTCCAAAATGGGTCAGCAAGGTCCTTAACACGTGCCACCAAAACCTGGCCAAAGCGCTCCCGCTGGTTTTCAGGAAAAAAATTGTCACAAAACCAACTAAATTTGATACTACATCTATCACTCTTATAAATTATATTTATATAAAATTAAACATCACCCTAAGAACATTTCAAAATGCAACATTTTTATAATGTGTGGGTGAACTACTTAACAACTCGCACAAATTTAAGCCTTCACTAACAAGATTTGTCGGGCGTGACGTGGCGCTTTCATTGTCCATTTTAATTTTCTAGTGTTAAAATTTGTCTCCAATGTTATTGCCGTCATTAAACGTACAAATTAGCAACAACAAAATTATTAGTGGAAAAATAAATTATTTTTTCCTAATTTCTAGCTAGTATTTCAATAAGAAAAATAAATTTTGTAATTTTTATGTCAGTGTTGAAAATAAATTTGTCGTCTATTATTGTGACGAAAGAATTTTGTCAATAATATATCATTAAATAATTAATGACGGACGAAATATCATCACTAAAATATTCATGACGTTGAATTTCATCATAATGATCATTAAAATCGCCATCAATTATTATTATGATGAAAGAAACTATCACTGATTATTTTAAATATTTAACGACGAAAAATAACATTGGCATGACGAACCAATCACATTAATGTTTCACATATCTCTACGACAGTAAAATTAGAACAGAGTCTCACGCTCCACATATAAATAAAATACACATATATAATTTTACAAAATATAGTATATGCATATTTAGATAAATATAACAATATAATATATGTCGGTAACATATAATGGTCTTAATTGTCATTATAACTTTTTTAGTTAGAGCATGGCAATATGAATTTCGATTGAATGCAACAAGGATGATCAGTTCTCTAGGCTAAGGAAATATTGAGACGAAGATGACAAATAATTACTTTGAATGTGCTCAAAGGATAGCTTTGAAAGCCCAAAATCTCTACTTGAGCTTGGCAGTATTAATTATGCACATGTTAAGCACTTCTTATGTCCACATTTCTTCTCATAACAGACTTTAGGGATCTAAAAAAGATTAACACGAAATACCTCAAGTTCCTTTGTTTGTTATGTGGCAACAACCAAGAAAAAATATCGTCGTTTTGCACTTGTTCGGTAAAAATTGATTTTATGGTGCGAAAGGTGTTGATTCGTGAAGTAAATGCAATGTTCTAAGCTCCAACAAAGAAATCTGTATATGACAACAAGATTAGAGTTTCATATGTATCTACACCACCAAGTCTGATAAATCATCAGATATTTTCATTGGGGTCCAAATTGGGCCATCAGGGTTCTCAACACGTGCCACCAAAATCTAGCCCAAGGCTCCCCGCTGGTTTTCAGGAAAAAATTGTAAAAAACAAAACAACCAACTTTAATACATATATCATTCTTACACATTAATTTGATATAAAATTGAACATCACCTTAATAAAATTTTAAAATGCAACATTAAGTCAAACTGTTTAGATGGACTTGATGACTCACACGATTTTAAACTTTCACTATCATCTCACGTACGTCGGTCGTGATGTACGTAGCGCTTTTCATTGTTCAGTTTAATTTATACTTCTCTTCCACTTTTGATTTTTTTTTAAATTTAGTCTAGATCTTACTAGTAATTAATTATCTTTCAATAATGCATGCATCATGAGTAACGCTTGGTGCACCAGTTTCATCGCACAAATCATGCACAACCAATATTGTTTAATGAAAACAATCAATGTTGTCCATATATATATTTTTTTTAAAATACACTTAACTTGTATGGTGCACCAATTGGTGCATAAAAGCATTTGACATGTATAATGTATCTAGATTATGAAAAAATAAAGAGAAATACACATAAAATTACCCAAGATATGGAACATTTATAATCATTATCAATAACAAACGCTGCATAATTTTTTTTTTTATGAAATTTTGACAGTTCTTTCTTTTTCATATATATATATATATATATATATATATATATTTCGTCTCTTTCATTTTCATTTCTGCTCCAAACTGAAGATTTTTTACAGGAATCAAAACCTATAAGCAGATTCAGAAAATAATAAAAATTGTGTGTTTCTTCAATTAATAATTAATTCGTTGGAGGATCAATATTCAATGAATTCACAAATTTCAAGTAATAGCAGTGGTCAACGGAAATACCAATGTTCAACAAAATGGCGACTTATTTATGGTACTAAAGAAAAAATTTGAAGATTCGGGAAAGATAAATAGGTTCTTCAATACAAGAAATTAAAGGACATAAGAAGAGCAATGTCAAGATTTGAAGAAAGTATTAAATTTAGACTTGTGATAAAATATTAAATTTGTCACTAGTTACAATGAATATTGTGGTCAAATCATATTAGGACGAAAAAATTGTGTCACTAGTTATTTCGAATAGTTTATTGAAAAAATAGCATAGTCATAAAAATATTAGTTTTATGGCGTTAACTATTATCAACAATTCTTATGAATAATGATATCAATAATTTTTATGAATATTAAGACCAAATTATATTGTGACACGTATTTTATTGTAATCATGAAATATATAAATCAGCGATTTGGGAAAAAAAATTATTAGTGGAGAAAGGATAATATTTTTCCCAAATTCTAATATTCTAATGACGAAAAATAAAAATTGGTTGCCTTTATGTGTCGTTGCAAATATACATTTGTTGCTTATCATTAAATTATTTTAAATAATTAATGACGAAAAAAAATTATAATATATATTATTCATGATGTTGAGTACTATTATTATCAGTTATTATTAAAATCGACATTAATTATTATTATGACAATACAATTAATCGACATTAATTATTTTTCTCAATTCACCACATATATTTAGTAGTTTTTTTAAACATATGAATTACACGTGCATAACTATATCCTAAATTACTATAATGTGATGAGTTAGTATGAATATTGTTTGGACAAATATGTCATTTCACCTACTATTTGTGAACCCCATATATTATCATTTTCATATTAATTGTATTTTATCATGTAGATTTATTTAATCATTTTTATTGTATTATGTTGTAAATTAGTTTTCGTCAGCCAGTATTTAATTGTATTTTATCAATATTTTTTGGATAAATATGTCATTTCACCTACTATATTTAATTTGAACCTCATACGTCATAATTTTGATATTAATTGTATTTCATCGTGTATATTTAATCATTTTATATTGTATTATGTTGTCAATTAGTTTTCGTCAGCCAATATTTATATAATTTATTATCTATATGTTTGTTTTAAACATATAATTTTAATGACTTTTGAATGGAATACATGTATAATAGTACGTTTTAATAATCCCTAAAATTTCATGTTAAATTTCTAAGATTTTAATAAAATTTCCGTCATTTTTTCAAAAAATTTGCGATATAGATATGCAATAGCGATATATCTGTAAAATAAGATTACGATATTTTTTGCGATAGTGATATTTTCATCATTGGATATAAGTAGGTGTATATATCACAACAAAAAAAATTAACATATATATAATGTGATTGGTATGAGCTTGTAATATTGGTCTTGTCATCCTAACTTTTCTATCTAGTAAATATACAAATTTCAATTGAATGCAACAATGACAAATAATGATTTTGAATGTGACCAAAGGATAGTTTTAATTTGAAAGTCCAAAATCTATCCTTAAGCTTGACAATATTACACACATATTAAGCACTGGTGAGATCCACTGTTATGTTAAAGAATCGACTTCAGAAATTTAAAAAAGATTGATATGAGGTCCTTAATTCAAGTTGAAATGTTTACTAATGTGACCTTGAAGCTGAGCTGGTTGCTGCTCTTATTGCCATTAAGTATGCACATGATGAGTGCTATCACTTCCTTTGGATTGAATCAGACTCAGTTCTCACGATTGACATTTTTACGAGTTCCAGGTCTTCCATTCCTTGGCGTCTGCAGGATTTTTGTAGCCAGATCCATTCTCTTATGCAAGACATGTTCATTAGATACTCACATGTCTTCAGAGAGGTCAATCAGGTGGCGGACGATGTGGCCAAGACGGGCCTTGACTGTGTCAGGAGGAATTACCCCCAAACTTTTTACTCTCATTTATGCACAATGATTTGAACTCTATTTTTTTTATAGACATTGATCTTTAGAGGAGCGTACCTATTTTTTTAACCTGAATTTTGTCCCTAGAATTTTCACAGACAAAATTTTAATGGCGTTCCGACCTCTAGCTCGACTACGCTTTTCAATTCTAGCTTTCATAAATTTTGGGCTATAGCCTTTCTTTATTCATAACCATTAAAATATTTAAAATGCACAATTTATTTTGTGGGTGTTTTATAATTTAAAAGAAATAAATATTTTAGTGGCATTCTATTATGGGTATCATTGTTTGGAACATTATATCGTTTAACATTGTTTAATTAATTACTCAACTTAAATATATTTTATTTAAGAATATTTTATTTAATTACATTTTTTGAAATTTTAATTTACTATAAATACCTATAAATTTTATATAAACACATATAAATTCTACTCCCTCTGTCCCACAGGAATTTGCACACTTTCCATATATGGATGTCCCATACCAATTACCATTCAAAAATGTCTCATACCAATTTGCACACTCCATAAAAGGAAATATCTTCACAATCCTCACCCTTGAAATATACTCATATTTACCCATATGTCATTACTTTTTCACACTCAATCTACTTTTTACTTTACTTTATTCATAAAAGTTTACAAAACTACCCCTAAAAACATCAATCATTACGCATTTTCTTACACATTTCTTAAAATGTGTGCCGGTCAAAGGGTGCAAGTTCCTCCGGGACGGAGGGAGTATAACATAAATTTAAATTATATAAGTATTAGAATTTTAATTATTAAAAAAATATTTGTAATTAATTTATGTATATTTGTACATACTTTTGTTTCCCAAGATTATATATAGATTTTAATGGTAAGTTAAAATTTGTATGATATAGCTTCATGGATCTTATATATTTCGTAAAATTGAATTTTAATTAATTACTTTGTTTCGTCAAAAGTTTTCATCTTTTCATTTAGATGTTTCACAAAAAAATTCTCATTTTATTTTTGTGGATACATTGTGACCCCACCTTTTTTACTCTTAATTTCTTCTACAATTCATTTTATTCCCTCTCTTCAGTCATATCAATTTTACTACACCTCATTTTATATTAATATTTTTTAAATTCTGTGATAATTAGACAGATTGAGTAATATTCCATCAATAATTATAAGTGAAAATAGATTTTAAAAAATGCAATTGAAACTTTAATTACAAGAAATCAATGATATGGTCTCACATGGTATTATTGTTCTTGAAATTCTATAAAATTCAACTATTAAAAGTTTTAAATCACACCGAAGGAGTAATATCTATAAATGACGGGAGAATTACTAGTGTGACACAATAAATAAACAATATCTTCATCTTGCAATTGTTCTCCAACTTGATAATTAAAATCTATTATATGGTCTTTATGATGCACTTAAGTTGATTTGTTAAGTTGATTTGTGAAGTAAACGATTGTTATGAGATTTATCAAACAAAAATTTTATATGACTTCAAGATTAGTTTTTTCAAGATTCCTCCATTGACATTAAGGTTCGCAAATTACTTAAAAAATTATTTTAATACATAATCAGATTACTTATATATATATAATACACTACATACGGAGTATAATTATACAATGTTTATTTTTTTATGAATTAACAGATTACTATAGACTATAGTCTATCAGAAGAATCAGAGGAAAGTCAATACACGTGATTTTAGGAATTTGGTATTCTTAATATTAAAAAAAAGGGAGAAACGGAACATTTATTAAAAAAATAAAACCGACACATTTATTCTACTAGTATTTATTTTGATGAAGTTAATTCCCTTCCTGTCAAACATGAAGTAAATGAACAAATCTTTAAATGTTTTATTTATTAGTATATTAAATGTAAGTGGAAAAAATAAAATATAACTCCTCCTTGCATAATTCCAAAGCTTGCGGATATAAATCATAGGACAGGTATCATGTGCACAAGTCCAGTGTACAATTTATATATATTTTATAACTTAAACAACTAATATTATTTTTAAGAATATAACTATTATTAATTAAATTAATATAGTTTAGTGAAAACATCTAATTTTATTTAGTAAAAATACACACTATTATTAAATAAAAGAATTAACGTAGTTTTTTAAAAAATAAAATTTTGTGCACAATTGATGCACTCCGTGTAGATAATAATTTAAATTAGATAATAATTTAAATAATATTATATATATGTCTCACGCCCAACCTCTTTAAAAAAAAAAAAAAAACACTCAAGAGCAACAACCCAAACAAATATATAAGAGAAAACAACTCATTTTGATCATTTAATATTGTTGAATAAAAATAATTAATATTATTCATTTTACCGTTCAAAAAATGAAAGTGAATGCACAGTATAGGTATCAATGTTATATATCTCACACCCACCCCCATACCAAGTTATACAAACACTTTCAAAAGCAATAAATCAATCACCCCTCCAACAAAATTGATTTTTAATAACATAAATCTTCTATTATAATCTCTCTAACTAAAAGTTTTTAATAACATAATTAAGAATTAGTTTTGTGTCATTTAAACTTCTAGTTAAAAGAGTTATAAGGAATGAATTTTATTATTAAAATTCAATTTTCTTGTAGTACACATAAACAAGAAGAAAAAAATTAGAAGTTTGCTCCTCTTTAAATTTAAAGCTCAGTTTTTTTAAAGGTGCAAATAATTTTTGAAAAGTCGGTCCATACAAAACTTTACTCTAACTTTTATTGAAAGCTCTGCTAGTGCACTATATGACTGGTCCCCTGAAAAATAAGTAATATTTCTTTCATCTCAATATAAGTTTCTCATTTTTCTTTTATGATGTCCCTAATAAGTTTCTCTTTCTCAATCATCATTTATACTTCATCTCATACACATCGATTATTTTTCTCTCAACATTGCATAATTTATACTACATCTATTATATTATCGTATCCTTTAATTAAAATACCCGAAAGAAAAAATTTATAATAGGACGGGGGAGTACTGCTAATCAACTAGCTAGTAATATTTTTAGTATAAATTTTTAATATTGTTGAATAAAAAATAGGTTATAAAAATAATAATGAAAGTGAATGCACAATGTATGCACCAATGCAATAATAATACTAATATAGTGAAGTAGAATGTTATAAATCCCCACACCAAGCTTTAAAAACACTCTCAAAAGCAACAACCCAACCACATAAACACCCCCCACCAACCAACCAACCCCAATGGAACCCATCGGAGAACCTCAGCCACCACCTTTCTGGTTTCAACCACCGTCCTCCGCCCCCCGCCGCCGTCCCCAGCCCACTCCGCTCCTCAATCCCGTGGCGCTAATTCTGACCATCCCCCTTCTCATTCTCCTCATCCTATTTTTCCTACTCCCATCAATTCTCTCACAAGCCGTGCAATTTCTCAGGCCTAATTCTGTTAAGAAGAGCTGGGATTCTTTAAACATCGTGTTGGTCTTATTCGCCATTCTCTGCGGCGTCTTCGCCCGATGGAACGACGAATCGAAGCCATCGGACGAAGGCCTCGCCGAGCACCAAATTAGGAACGGTGTGCCTAATTTTGTTTCCAGGCCGAGGCAGAGTGCTTCGGCCTGGACGGATTTTCCGGAGTACAACAGCTCCGGTGGTGGTGGAATTAGGCTGCGGCGGAGCAGCAGTTCTTATCCCGATCTGAGGCAAGAATCGTTGTGGGAAAGTGGTGGCGGAAACAGGGTTGCCAGGTTTTTTGATGACTTTGAGGTTAATTTTCACCGGTCACCGCCACCGGAGAATTTTGTGCTCCGCCGTCATGAGACGATTGTTAGAGAAATTCCGGTGGATAAATTTGAAATTAGCTCGGGGGCGGCGGCGCCACCGACGCCGCCTAAATCTCCGAGTCCTCCTCCGGTGGCGCCGCCGCCTCCGAAGGCTAATTTGAAGCGGAGACGATCTCTCCGCTCCGTTCCGCGTAAGGAAAAAGTTGATAAGCAGAGAGATGATGGTGAAGTTAGAAACGAACAACGGCCAGCCCCACCGCCGCCTCTGCCACCAGCAACGGAGGTGCCGGAATTTGAAAACACGGAGGAACCAAGCGTTGAGGTTCACCGGAAAAAGAGTGGTCCGACCAAAGATTTGGCAACAGCAATAGCTTCGTTTTACAAAGGGCAGAGGAAGCGAAAGAAGAGAGTCAAAAGTAGAAATATCTACGAAAGCGCCGCCGCCGCCGTAGAACCACCACCACCACCATCTACACCTCCTCCTCCCCCGCCGCCGCCTCCTCCGAGTTCTAAAGTATTCCAAAACCCATTCAAAAGAACCACAAAAAATAAACGAGTGCACTCTGTTTCCACAACCGCACCTCCTCCGCCACCCCCGCCGCCGCCATCATCAATCTTCAATACCATATTCAAAAACGGAAGCAAAAGCAGCCGTTTCAAAAACGCAACCCCCGCTCCTCCTCCGCCGCCTCCGGATGCAATCCCACGGCGGCGGCAACTCAACTCCGGGAAGCCCCCTAAACCCACAAAACAGAGCACTGTGTACCACGAGAATGTGACCATCGCTCCGCCGTCGCCGCTGATTCCGCTGCCACCACCTCCGCCTCCATTCAGAATGGCGAAAGCCAAATTTGTGGCCCGTGGAGATTACGTGAGGATCCGCAGCACACAGAGCTCCCGTTGCAGTTCGCCGGAGCTGGAGGACGTGGAAATAATGTCGGTGAAATCGGACGGTGGAGATTCAATCGGGCCGTCAGTTAGTTGCCCCAGCCCGGACGTGAATGCTAAGGCCGACAGTTTCATTGCAAGACTGCGAGATGAGTGGAGACTGGAAAAGATGAATTCGGTGAAGGGGAAAAGAAGCTTCTGACCCGGCCCGACTTGACTTGTTTTTTTTGTTTCCATTAATTATTTATTTGTTGTTGAACATAGACATGAAATGATTGCAATAATGGTGGAGACTGGAGAGTATACTATAGTAGAGAGTGTAGGAGAATGATGATGCCGTAGAGTCATAATTTGAAGAAGAATGAGTGGCTCCATTTTGTGTTTTTTTTATCTCAATATGGAGGAGTTGAGCTCGTATAAATTTCATCATGTTTGGATTTTTTTTTTTTTTTTTATTTGGTTGCAAATTCCTTACAAAACTATACAAGTTGAGTTTGGTTTTGGATTTCATTCAAAATTGTTGAATTGATTCTTGATTTCTTAGATATCTTTTGGCTCTTTTGTAATTAAAAGAACATGTAAAGGCATTTAGGTCATCTCAAATTTTCAAGATACTCCCTCGTCTCGGACTCCGTCTCGAAATAAGTTTTCTCTTTCGTTTGAGTGTTTTGATTAAAGAATATGATAAAATAGTAGATTTAGTAGTACAAATGATGTGATGATGAAAGAGAAAATAATAGATTAGTATGAGATGAAGTATCATAAAATAATATATAGATAAAATATAAGTAATGTGATTGAGAGAGAAAAAATAATTTAATAAAAATGAAATGAGAAACTTGGGAGAAAGTCGAGGGAATATTTAAAACTATAGTTCAATTGTACAAATTACACTACGCACATCAGAGTAACTTTAGTTTAGGGGACCATGCACCAACACCTTTGATCATCATGTCCTGCCCGGAAGGAGGAGGTTCTTGGTTAATTTAATTTCGTTATAAGGAAAATTGGATTAAAGAATTTAGGAGTTACAACTTACAATGAATATCCTTAATTGAATATTTGAATTAAAGTTGAACAGGATGTGGACAATTGTCAAAGGATATAAAACTCTTCCCCACTTATAAATTCAAACTTCCTCCAATTTAATAAAAAGTAAGTTAAAGGAATTAATTAATGGCAAGGACAATTATCTTAATTCATAAATTGTCTAATAGTGTAAATTATGCATTTTGATGTTTATTATTCACCCAAGATCAATACTGAAAAAAAAAAAAAATATATATATATATATATATTTTTTGACAAGGTAGAATTACAGAGATAAAAAATAAATTACATTTCATCGCTCTCACCTATCCATATAGTAAAGTTCTACCAAAAGATCACATTTTTCAGACTCAATCGTGAGAGAGTGGAAGGATCATCGATCAAGCCGGCATGCCTGGAAGTTCCGCGATCTAAGAAGACAGCACACAACCCCTCGTGCTACAAACCTCCCCAATCACAAAAGAACGGACCCAAGGGCTACCAGCTCCAACAGACACAACAAAGTGCCACAATGGGAAAACCCGTAAACGGGAAGAAAACCCATCTCATCAGGGAGGGGAGGAAATCAGAACAACAGGGAAAAAGAAAAATACAGTAGACAAAAAATAACAACATAGGAAAAAAACAAAACTAAAAACACCAGATCTAAACTAGGAAACAAACTAATAACATGCAGAAAGCATTAAAACGAAAATAAAATGGGATCAAACGGATGACTCACCCGATCGGCCACCGTGGCTCCGACGGGGAGATTCACCCATTGATCCCAACTAAATCCGTGAAAAAGACCACTCTTCACCCACTGAAAAATCTGAACGGAACATCGGTACGACGGCGCTAACGGTGCGACGGCGTTACAAACAGTGCGGCGGCACTACCGACGGTGAGGCAGAGGCAGCGCGGCGACTAACGCTTACACAGAAAGTGGGCAACGGATTACAGTAAATGGTGGTTTTGGGCTATTGAGAATGAAGGAAATAGGCGTTGGTTTTGGGTTATTGAGGATGAAGGAGATAGGCGGTGGGTTTGGGGAGGAAGTTTCTAGAGAGAAGCAAGAGAATTTTTTTAGAGAGAGAGAGAGAGGAGCGTGTATTTCTACATAATACCTTACCTTTTAATACTAAAAATATTAATATCAATTGAAATATCGAAATCTTAAGTTTGTATTATTAATCGATCGATATCAAATTTATCGATATTTCCAATTTTTTTTGCGAATAACATGAAAGTATTTTTCTTTTAAATATCGATATCGATAACCACAAAAATTAAATATATCGAGGATATATAACTATATAAGTGATATTTTCGTACTTCCCCAAGACATGTTTCTTTAATATCTCGAAATAGTAACCCTACGATAAAAGGGGCCTTTACATTGACACCAGTTTTCACGAGGTATGGACAGAGAGGTTGAATTAATAATAAGAGGTGGACTTTATAACACCAAAAAATATCACAAAAATTTGTTGGCGCCCTCTTCTGGACCTACATTCTTACTTTTGTCCTAAGGCTAAGATTCCATTTTTGTTGCCAGTCCATTTTTGGGATGACCAACAAGCGAGAGCACATTTAAAAAAAGAAATAAAAATTTGTTGATCTTTTGCGGTCTTTTCAGAAAATTCGTATAAAAACAATTGGAAAACACGTCCTCAGATTTGTGTTACTATAACAATAAAATTTATGTTATTGCAAGTGTTGTACGTGCTTTTGTAGGGCTGACTTCGTATGTGGGCTTTTCGATAGCACTAAACAAACATAGATTGTGATCGGGGTTTATTACGTGTTAATACGGGTTTATATGATGATTTATGATCTTAAAGAAGAACAATAAGAACACAAGAAATAGCTTCTTGGAGAAGCTAAAAGTTTAGAGCTTTGGGAGGTGTATTGCTTTGGGTTTGGTAGGAAATTGTAACTTGAATCTTACAAATGAGCCTTCTAGGCATTATATACTACTTTTTTGGGCTGCCCGGCCTTTACATGTGGCAAACTACCACAGGACCTGCTTTTCTGCCCGAAAAGGTGATGGGACGGCACATTTAATGCTAAACCGCCTCTGGTGGTCGTCCTCGCCGAGATGCCGAGGAGCTACCGAGGTGTATTGCTTTGGGTTTGGTAGGAAATTGTAACTTGAATCTTACAAGTGAGCCTTCTAGGCATTATATACTACTTTTTAGGGCTGCCTGGCCTTTACATGTGGCAAACTACCACAGGACCTGCTTTTCTGCTCGAAAAGGTGATGGGACGACACATTTAATGCTAAACCGCCTCTGGTGGTCGTCCTCGCCGAGATGCCGAGGAGCTAGGCCACGGTGGTCGCCGGAGGACCTGGTCGTCCGATCATCTTCATGGATAGTGGTCGCACTAGCCGTGCCGACCACACTCTATACCTTCTCCCAATGCTACAACACATTTCTTCTAACTTAGCTAAACATGTGTTCGCCAACATCTTTGGGCGAGCACTCATAAATTACATTTTCTTCATATTGTTGACTAGTCGTCGCACGACTTGGTTGACTAATCGTCGCCACGCGAGCTGGTGACTAGGATTGACTTGTCAAAGATTGACTTATTTGACTGGGTGTAACATTTGCCCCATGGTCGCCTTTCTTCGTGTTCGTAGAACAGTAAGGCGGGCAGTGTGATCATCTTCTTGGAAGGCAGACTTGTCTTCGACAAACAAATCAAAATCGAATCTTGATGACGAAAGTTGGAGGCGGCCGCCTCGTTTCTCACGCCGAGCACGCTTTTCGAAGCGTTTTGATGACGAATGGATGTGACATGTGTCAGGCGCATGGTCGGCGCCCGAAAATTTGAATTGTGCGCGTGGGCGCGTGTTGACCTCAAAGGTCGCGCGTGACGCCCACTTTCTTGCCTCAATTTCGGGGATGACCCCAGAACTTTGGGAAAATTGCAAATTTGACCCCGCTTTTTGCACTTTGGTCCCCGAATAGTTTTGCCTATAAATAGAACCTCGCCCTTCTTGAAATCACTTTTCACTCTTTGCATTTACGAACTTCTTCTCGAGCCTTCTTCCAAGCAAGTCCTTCGAGCTTTTCCGGCGACTTCGGGTGGTTTCCGATCGGCAAAAAGGTAATAAACTTTGGGTGGTTGGACGGTGGTGCGGTCCCTTCCGGCGAGGGTGCTCGTCGGGACCTAGTTGAGAGGGTGATCTTCTCGGATTCTGTTGTGCATTCACCCAACCCCCTTAGTGTAGGAATCCCCAACCTTCCGGCCGATAGTTGGGAAGAAATGCTAGAGATGGTCGGCGCGAGAGTTGCCAATGAGACCGATGATGAGTCGACAAGGGAAGATGCCGGCAACGATGACGAGGAGGTCGACTCAGATCTGGGCGACCCAGACTTGGATGTGGAAACGGGCGAGCAGATTGACCCGGCCCGTGTTAAAGACACCTTGATGAACACTCTCTGCGAGGAGTATGAAGAGATTGCTCGTTACGCGGCGAGCATCAGAGATATTTTGAGCGAGCGAGAAGAACTCGATGGGGATGAGTTATCTCGGGAAACTTACTATTAGTATGCAGTCGAGTACCCGCCGAGGACGTTTCCCCGCCCTTACTGAGAGGCGTATGAATCGCGATATGCTGCTAGTGAATACGCGAGCACTGTCTCGGTGGCCCAACTGACCAATTCTCAAAGAAAATATCAGTTACCTCGTGGTGTTTGCTTCTTCGTTCCGCGAGAAGACGAGAGGGCCGACCAGCCTCCTGAAGGAATGGTCGCCGTGAACATCGGTATGATGGAGGCCGGATTGAGGTTCCCATTGCACCCCGGAATCACTAACTTTTTACATTTTCTTGGGGTGGCACCTTCTCAAATATTGCAGAACGGATGGTCAAACCTAATCGGACTCCTCACCGTGTTCGGCCTAGAGGCCGTTGAGAACGGTTGTCGGAATACGTGGCTCAGTCCACGAGAGATCAACTATCTCTTTCAGGCAGCCGAAGCTGGGAAGAAGGTGGGCTATGGCTGGTACTACGTGAAAGGTCGCGATCGCTTCAAGATGGTCGAAGGGGTCCCCAACAAAATTCGAGATTGGAAGACCAACTGGTGGTGGGTTGCCGGGGACTGGAAAAGTGTCGTGAGGCCCGATGGATCCTGTGCTCGCATTCCCATTGCGACCGACTACTAGAGAATTTGTGGTAAGTCTTTTTATTTGTGCTCGTTCTTGTCTATACTGAATAACTCCTCGCTTTTGTAGGTGAAACTGTTCGCGCGAAGACCGCCGAGCACCGTCTATCGCCCTTATTCCAATATCACATCTGCTGCGTAGCTCGTCGTCGCTACTTGGAGAGATCTTGCCGCTTCCTGAACCGGGAGTGTATGCGAGAGCGAGCAGGCCTTCGAGTACCTCCTCACCACATCACACGAGAATTTCCTCCAGGTATCAAAATATTTCTAAGTCTTTAGTGAATCTCTTCTTCTCAAAAAACTAATTCTTCGTTTTTAGTAGTGGTTCCTGAGAAAGTCATCACCTATCTTCCTCCGACCGTCCAACTTCAAGAAGTGATGGTGAACAAAACCCTACGAGCTGTGATGGCCAGCCGCGAGCGCGCAATTGTTGAGGGCACCAACAAGAGGAAAGATCGTCTGGGGACCACGGAGGCTCCTCCGAAGAAGACTGCTAAAATGGACCGAGGGGGTCATCGCCCTGCTGCCGTCGAGCAAAGGATCTCTCCAAGGAGATCTCCGCCGAGGGGAAATTCGCCACCCCCAAAAAAGCCATCCCCTGCTCGCCCAACCAAGTGAACACGGGAAATTGCCCCGAGCTCTTCGGCCGAGGAGAGGGCCCCTGAGGACATCACCTTACTCGGCTGGAATGCCGCCCGGGTTGCCAAGTAAGCTTTCAAAAAACGCCTTTGAATATTTCTAGAAGTATTCTTTTTCTGATTGTCTTTGTTCTTTATCAGGATTGCCGAGCACCCGTGTCCCGAACCCTTCAACGAGGACCTTCTCAACTATTACCGGTCAAGGGACCCGACCGATGACGACGTGCTGGACCAGGTCACGATCAGGGCCATGAAGAACTTGCCCCGATCGCTAACTAAACAATACGTTGAGGAGGTCGACGTTCAAAACTCTACCGAGAACGCGAGACTGATCGCCGTCAACGCTAGTCGCCTATCTTACGCGGCCGAGCAGCTTTCCTTCCAAATCCACGATCTTCGGAAATGCAACAAAGAGAAGGATGTGGCGATCGCCCGGCTGACCCAGGCTAACACTGGCCTTGAGAAAAAGGTGGCCGACTCTGAGGCCCAACTTGCAGCTGTTCGGAAGAAAGATCAAGAAGATCTTCAAATGATCGAAGATCTCCGTGCTCGCCTCAGAGTTGCCGAGGACGAGAAGAGAGCGATGTCCAGCGAGCTTGCTGCTGCTCGCGAAGAGGCAACCACTCTGCAATCCCGTCTCACATCTGCTGAGGACGATTTAGCCACTCTTCGGCGAGAGTTGCTCGCTGTGAAGAAAGAGCGGGATGATAAGGCTTACCTCGCTGAATCTGGGGCTGCTTATGCAGTAGGGCTCACTGCCCACGAGCTTGTTCGACACTTCAGAGAAGTTCATCCAGAGGCGGACGTGACCCAGTTCGGCAGTTTCATTGATAATCTTCTCATCGAAGAGGAACCTGCAGAAGGCTCTACCCTCCCTCTGCTCGAGCTGGTGAACATAGGTCTCATGTTTCCTCGCCTCTTGGCGATGAAAGTTTACTTTGAGAGTCCGCCTGAACTCCCACCGGTCGAAGGGGGCGAGCAGAGTGCTCCTATCGAGGTGGTCGACACTAGCGAGCAAGATGCTCCGGTCGGAGAAGAGGCTGCAGAAGTTGGAGACCAACCTTGAATCTGCTCGGCGACCTCTCTCTTTCTGCTTTGTAACTGCTCGGCCATTAGGGCCTTTTTGTAGTGTTCGGCCTTAAAGGCCTCTTTTGTAATCTCAGCCTATAAGGTTTTTTTAATATGAATGAACTTTCTTGCTTATTATGTGTTCGTTTATTTTGAGTGATCGTCCTCATCACTGCTTTCAATTTACGTTATTACTTGTAGAGTTAAACCTTTCATTGGTTAGTGCTCGTTTATGTTTCATAGTGATCGTCGTCGTCACTGATTTGCAAGTATCTTTAAGAACGAGTACTTGTCTTTTTTAGAGTTAACCATTCGACGGTTGAACTCGTTTTTTATTAAATAGTGATCGTCTTTGTCACTATCTTGCAAGTATCTTTGAGAACGAGTACTTGTCTTTTAGAGTTAACCATTCGACGGTTGAACTCGTTTGTTTTAAATAGTGATCGTCTATGTCACTATTTTGCAAGTATCTTTGAGAACGAGTACTTGTCTTTTAGAGTTAACCATTCGACGGTTGAACTGGTTTGTTTTAAATAGTGATCGTCTATGTCACTATTTTGCAAGTATCTTTGAGAACGAGTACTTGTCTTTTAGAGTTAACCATTCGACGGTTTAACTCATTTCAGGACCTCTACCTTTCGTTGGTTTACGTCCGTATGTGTTTAGAGTTAACCATTCGTCGGTTGAACTCGTTTCTAGTTGGCTACGCAGAGCCTTATCTAAAAAACTCTAAAATTTGTCTAACACTTGATGAAACTTAGAACTTGGCATGTATTGAAATGAATCTAGATACAAACTATACAAATGTACGAAATTGAAATACTTACTGATAATATTTCTTGAGCTTGATCGCGTTCCACGGGTACTTGCTCGGCTTGCCGTCAAGATCTTCTAGCTCGTACGATCCGTTTTAAAGTGTGTGCGTTATACGGTATGGGCCCTCCCAAGTCGGGCCAAGTATGCCTATGGACTGCTCCGTCGCCCGTCGAAGTACGAGTTGGCCAATAGTAAATTGCCGAGCACGTACTTTGGTGTTGTAGTAGCGTTCTGACCTTTGTTTGTATACCACATTCTTCTCGTCCGCTGTAAGTCTTCGCTCTTCAAGGAAGTCCAAGTCGGCGAGTTGTGTGTCGTTGTTCAACTGCTCGTCATAATTAGCCACACGGAAGGTGGTGACCTGTCCTTCTGCTGGTATGACAGCCTCTGTTCCGAATGCAAGCGCGAACGGAGTTTCACCTGTGGAGTTTCTCGTGGTCGTCCGATATGCCCATAGCACCATGTGCAGCTCGTCGGCCCACTTGCCCTTCAATCCATCCAGCTTTGCCTTTAGAGTGTGCTTGATTATTTTATTTATGGCCTCTACTTGACCATTCGATTGTGGATGATAGGGTGTTGAGAATAGCTTCTTGATGTTCCATTTTGAGCAGAACTCCAGCATGTCTTGATTGTTGAACTGTCGTCCGTTGTCCGTCACGATAGCTCGTGGTAGGCTAAACCTGCAAATTATATTTTTCCAAATGAAGTTTGTCATTTGGGCTGATGTGATGGTCTTCAGCGCCTTTTCCTCCATCCATTTGGTGAAGTAGTCGACTGCTACAACGACAAACGTTACTCCCCCTGCAGCTGGTGGGAAAGGTCCGATGATGTCGATCCCCCACTTCGCGAAAGGCCAAGAACTATACACCGAGGTGAGCTCGTCTGGTGGTGAGTGTATGGGGAGCGAAGTCTTGACATCTCTTGCACGTCTGCGCGTAGTGGATTGCGTCCTTCTTCAGGGTAGGCCAAAAGTATCCCTGCCTC
Source organism: Galeopsis tetrahit (assembly GCA_963675135.1). Classification (NCBI taxonomy): domain Eukaryota; kingdom Viridiplantae; phylum Streptophyta; class Magnoliopsida; order Lamiales; family Lamiaceae; genus Galeopsis; species Galeopsis tetrahit. Next base: position 48,114,040 of record OY776119.1, on the reverse strand, counting down.
ATGATCTTTAAAGCGAGTGCTTGCCCCCCTGTGTGATTTCCACATACTCCATCGTGGATTTCATGCATGACGATCTTCGCTTGATCTTCTCCAAGGCATTTCAACAAAGGTATTGAAAAACCTCGTTTGTACAGCTGGTCGCCGAAAACAGTGTATCTGGCCGACATGAGTTGTAGTTTGGTCGCCTTTACCTTGTTTTCTGGGAGCTCGCCGGTCTTGATATACTTCATGATCGGCGTCATCCAGTCCTCGTCGCTGGTTGTTTCAACCTGCAAAATTTGACTTCTGCTCACTGATGGGGAAGAAATTTTAGTGATCGTCGCTTCTGAAAATATTGCCTCCCCCTCTGAAGTGGCCAGTCGAGCTAGGGCGTCTACTTGCGTATTCTCCTCCCTAGGGATTTGCTCGATGTGGATTTGATCGAATTGCTTGAGCAATCCTCTCACCAAGTCTTGATACTTTAACATTTGGTCGCCGCGAGCCTCGTACTCGCCAGTAATTTGACACACCACTAGCTGAGAGTCAGAATTTTTTTTTAGCTTTTTGGCACCCACGGCCATTGCCATCTTGATTCTAGCGACCAGAGCCTCGTACTCTGCCTCGTTGTTAGTCGTCTGATACTCGAACTCTATAGCTGAAGCGAAAGTCTGTCCGAACCGGCTATTGAGGACGATCCCTACCCCTGCTTTGGTGCTCGTCGAGGAGCCGTCGACGAACAGTGACCAAGGAAGTTCGATTTCCTTGTCTAAATCATTTGGGAAAGTGAGTTCCACTATGAATTCTGCCTATACTTGCCCCTTGATCGCCGTTCTTGGTGCGTAGGTGAGCCCGAATTGGCCGATTTCCACCGACCACTTCAAAAGTCTTCCAGTGGTATCTGGCCGATGTAGTGCTCGTCGCAAAGGAAAGGTCGTAAGGACGACCACCTCGTGGTCGAACAGGTACTGCCTCAACTTTCTCACGCTCATGACCAAGGCATAGGCTAATTTTTCCATCGGAGTGTACCTCAGTTCGACATCTCTCAATGACTGACTCACATAGTATATTGGCAAATGAGTGCTTCCCTCCGCTCGGACGAGGACTGAGTTGATCGCACAGTCAGTGGCCGCCAGGTACAAATATAAAATTTCGCCCGGGACTGGCTTAGATAGGACCTTCGGATCCGACAGATATTCTTTCAGCTTCTCGAAAGCTTTTTCGCACTCATCGATCCATTCAAATCTTCCTTTTTTCAAAGCGTCGAAAAAGGGCTTGCAGCGATCACCCGTTCGTGCAATAAATCTGTTGAGCGATGCTAGGCATCCTGTCAACCTCTGTACTTATTTTACATTTCTCGGGCTTTGCATGTCGATGACCGCTTGAATTTTGCTTGGATTCACTTCGATGCCCCTCTAGCTAACCAAGTGCCCCAGAAATTTTCCGGAGCCAACTCCAAAACTGCATTTCTTTGGATTTAGCTTCATGTTATACTCTTTCAGAATATCGAATGTCATGGCGAGGTGGTGTAGGTGATCTTCTTTCCGCAAACTTTTGACGACGATGTCGTCGATATAGACCTCCACCATCTCACCGATGTGTTTCTCGAACATTTTGTTCACTAGTCTTTGATACGTTGCCCCCGCATTTTTCAAATCGAAAGGCATTCTCTTCCAGCAGTACATGTCAGTCGCCGTCATGAAAGCTGTATGTCTCTGGTCGTCGGGATGCATCGCAATCTGATGGTATCCCGCGAAAGCATCCATAAATGTAACCATTTCGTGCCCCGCTGTATTATCTACCAGATGATCGATGTGTAGCATCGGAAAATGATCTTTAGGACATGCATCGTTCAGATTTGTGAAGTCTATACACAATCGCCATGACCTAGTCGTCTTTCGGACGAGCACTGGATTTGCCAACCACTCGGGACCAGTTCCAGCTTTCACGATTAACTTGTTGTCGATCAGCTTTCTCACTTCGACCGCCATAGCCGCATACTTATCAGGCCCAAACTTTCTTCGTTTTTTAGTGATGGGTATTTTTGTCGGATCAATGTTTAATCTATGACAGGCATGATCCATGTCGATGCCTACCATATCTTCGTGCGACCATGCGAATGCCCCGACGTTTTCTTTCAAAAAAGCGATCATTTCTGCCCTCAATTGTTCTGGAAAATTTGACCCTATGAACACTTCAAACTCTGGACGAGCATCATTTTGGTGGATTGTTTCGAGGTCCTCCGCTGGAGTTTCCCGCTCTTTGGGTTCTTTCCAACGAGGATCCTCAATACCGAATTCTGGCTCAAAACCTAACCTAGGTTCCAAATCTGGAACCTGCTCGTCGACCACCTCAAGAGGTGTCTGGTCATCAATTTGATCGTGCTCGTCGATCTCCATTGGAGTGTGCTCGTCCACCTTTGCTTGGTGGTCGTAAAAAATCTGACTTGACTCACTGATTTCTATTTTTCGATACTTGTTGGGAAATCCCTCCAAGTAGTTCAATTGTGTTTCTTCGTTAGGACACATGATATACTTTCCAACCATCGGAGATTCTTTAGAATGACGCTTAGAAAAACGGACGAGACACTCCCTCGCCCGGGGATGGAAACTTAATACAATAGTAATAAGTAGAGGCGGCCGCCTTGAACTCGTCAAAGAAAGGTCGGCCGAGGAAAGCATTGTACGACGAGGTCATGTCGACGATCATGAAGTCGAGCTGCCTCGTGTAGTGCATCGCTGGCTCTTTCGTCAATGCCAGCTCCAAAGATAGCCTAATCCTTCCGAGCGGAAAGGAGCGGGTGTCACCAAAACCCACAATGATGTCGTCACATGGCTCGACGTATTCAACATATCCACCGAGGGCATCCAAAGTATGCTTGAAGAGGACATTGGTGTATGCCCCGGTGTCGACCATCAAGCGATGGATGTTCGTCCCCATGATTTTCCCGGTGATAACCAAAGCATCGTTGTTTGGTTGTACCACGTCGTTGAGGTCGTCGTTCGTGAATAGGACTTGGTGGGATAAAGGCTTCTCAGCAGCCGGGGCGACGCACACTTGATGAACATTGTTTAGTGCTCGCATCTCGCTCTGCTGTCGGCGAACAGATAGAGCAGTTCCAGAATGGGTGCCCCCAGGGGACCTTCTATCACATAAAATTCTCCGCCCACAAAATCGATGTCGCCTGGAGGACCATACGGAATTGGGGGGAGCAGCTTTTGACGAGTGATTTGTTGGCGCAGATCCTGGTCGCCCTCGCCATCATCGCGACGCTTCTTCCCACGGTGGTCGTCATTCCCACCCCTGGGCTTGATAAACTCGGCAAGCTTGTCATCTATGTACAACTTGTATAGATTTTTCATCAGATCTCGGCATCCGTTCGTGTGATGGCCGATGGAATTGTGATAGTTACAGAATTTGTTTCCATCCAAGTTGTTCTCGTTCGTGTGCATCGGCTTTGCCGGAGGTAGCAAGTGCCTTCCTTTGAGTGCATCGAGGATGAACCTCAGATCAATTTTGAGGGTTTCCTTAAACTGGGTGATCTCCGGCGCTTCTTCAAAAGCTCTAAAGTTGGACGGACGAGCACTGTTGCCTTGATTTACCACCCTTTTTGGCTGAGAGGGCCCCCCAGTTGTAAAAGTCTTTTTCGGCCACACTTTTTTGGCCGCCTCAGGCTGCTCGTTAGCCTTAGCGGTGTCCAAAATTTCCTCCATCTGAATGACAATGCCTGCCGGGTTATGGAAATCCGCGTAGAATTCCGGGAAAATTGTATGCATAGATTCCCAGAGCTTGGAACCTATTCTTAGGCCTGAAACGGCTGAGATCAGCTTGGTTTCGTCATTCACGGTCTCCCCATCGATTACCAACCTGTCGAAGCGCTCGACAAAGTCCTTCGCTGACTCGGTTAGGCTTTGGCGAACGTTCGCCAAATGCTGCTTGGACGCTGGGCGAGCAACAATGGACCCGTAGTAGGTCAGAAATTGTTGCCCCAGGTCGATGAAGGAGCTTATTGACCCGGGTCCCAAAGTTGTGTACCAACGATGGGCCCGATCTCCTAAAGTCAAGGAGAAGTTTCTGCATTGTGTGGCCTTGGTTGCCCCGATTGAAGCCATGTAATTGGAGTACTTTGACAAGTGCACCCTAGGGTTAGACGTGCCATCGTACGCCGTCATCGAAGGCATCTAAATTTTTCTCTGAATGGGGGCGGTGAGGATCATGATGTTCAAGGGTGAGACGGGCAGAGTGATCGCCGGGATGTTTCCTCTCTTCGATGCGGCCACTTCTGCTCGCAAGTTTTCTACCTCCAGTTTCAGTTGTTTCTGGATTTCGGCGAATTGAGCAACCTGCCCCTCCTCGGCAGTTTGTGGTTTTGGCAAATCGTGCTCGTCACGATGGCTTCTGTGCGATGAGGCCGGCCGATCAGATCGGTTCCGATGTGATCGCTCAAGCGAATGATGGAGGGCTCTCTCTGGCCGATAGTTGTGAAAGCTTTTCCCAAGTGCTCGCTTGTCCCCCACGCGATCGAAGGCGGAGACTCTATCTCCCTGCCCTCTTTTTTGGTGGTCGCCCTTGCCTAGGCGACCACCCAAGTCAAAGTTTACTGGGGCGAGGAGCTCTACCATCCTTGACGCCCACCCTGTCAAAAACTGAGTTTCGCGAATCCGCCGTATGGGAGTGGGCTCTTTCTTTGCCCTCTCTATGGGGACTTATTGAGTATGAGTGGTATGAGTGTTCGCGCTCGTTAGCCTTGGCCTTGCGAGCTCTGTCAAAGGCCTGATCCTTGGCCTTCTCAAGTTCTTCGACCTCGTTCTTCCTCCTCTTTTCATTGAGGCAGTTAGTAAAGTCCCTCAGATGCTGCAGATCGTTTAAAATCTCCTTGTGATTTATGTTGGCGTTTAGATTGGCCGGAGCCGGTGGAGGGTGTTCGTTCCCTCCCGGAGGCGGAACTCCATCACGTTCAGTGTAATGAGACATCTTTGATAGTGATTTCTGGTAATCGTTTACAAAGATAAGAACATTGTTCTAGACTATGAAGATAAAAAACACAAGATTCGAGTTCTTACGCAGAAGAACGTGCTAAAACTACGAATTTGTGAAAACAACCACACAAAGTGTTAGAAACAGAAAATTAAGGAGATCAAACTCCAAAATAAGCCTAAATATTACAAATATTCAAGAACTTAAAAATAACGAAAATACGTATGAAATACGCAGATTATGTTTTAAAACCTTTCGACGGATTAAAACCTGAAACAAAGAGTTTACGAACATACCGTTCGATGATCGGTTGAAACTTTGGTGAAGAACACGTAAAAGGACCCCTTCTTCTAGCGCCAAATGTTGTACGTGCTTTTGTAGGGCTGACTTCGGATGTGAGCTTTTCGATAGCACTAAACAAACATAGATTATGATCGGGGTTTATTACGTGTTAATACGTGTTTATATGATGATTTATGATCTTAAAGAAGAACAATAAGAACACAAGAAATAGCTTCTTGGAGAAGCTAAAAGCTTAGAGCTTTGAGAGTAGGGATGGAAATAGGCTGGGCTAGGCTAGGCTTTACATGAAAAAGCTTGGGCCTGGTTTATAAATATTGAGCCTGAGCCTGGCCTGTTATCTATGATAGGCTTTTTTTGCAGCCTAAGACTGGCCTTTTAAGTAAATAGGCCAAGCCTAAGAGCCTTTTAGAAGCCTATTAAATATGAATCGTAGTTCAATATTCAAAGTTGAAAATAAAATTCACTACCAAAACAAATGCATTACAACGATGAGTTTAAATATAAACATTATAACGATTTCAAAAGTACTAAAATAAATTTAACTTACTTTAATTTAATTTAATATAAATGTTAAGTACTAATTTTTAAGAATGACTTATTATAAAATATATATAAATATAATATATAACCTTAAATAGGCCGGCCTGTTAGGCTTATAAGGCCTTATATAAAGCCTAAGCCTAGTCTACTTAACTAAATAGGCTTTTTAAAAAGCCTTCGCCCGGCTCATATTATAAATAGGCTAGGCCTAACAAGGCCCTTAATAGGCTAGGCCGTAGGCCCCTGTCGGGTAGCCCGGCCTACTTCCACCCCTATTTGAGAGGTGTATTGCTTTGGGTTTGGTAGGAAATTGTAACTTGAATCTTACAAATGAGCCTTCTAGGCATTATATACTACTTTCTTGGGCTGCCCAGCCTTTACACGTGGCAAACTACCACATGACCTGCTTTTCTGCCCGAAAAGGTGATGGGACGGCGCATTTAATGCTAAACCGCCTCTGGTGGTCGTCCTCGTCGAGATGTCGAGGAGCTGCCGAGGAGCTAGGCCACGGTGGTCGCCGGAGGACCTGGTCGTCCGGTCATCTTCATGGATAGTGGTCGCACTAGCCGTGCCGACCACACTCTATACCTTCTCCCAAGGCTACAACACATTTCTTCTAACTTAGCTAAACATGTGTTCGCCAACATCTTTGGGCGAACACTCATAAATTACATTTTCTTCATATTGTTGACTAGTTGTCGCACGACTTGGTTGACTAGTCGTCGCCACGCGAGCTGGTGACTAGGATTGACTTGTCAAAAATTGACTTCTTTGACTAGATGTAACAACAAGAACAAATATGTATTCGCAAGGACGGAGCCACGTAGGGCCCAGCGGGGGCAGTGGACCCCCCACTAATTTTTTTTTTATTATATATATTTCTTCCATTTTATAATTATTTGTATACTTCTTCTTTTTTATTTAAGACGTTTCAAAATTATTTGTACACTCATAATATGTAAATAATCTACAAAATTAATATTTTCACTACATCATTTTATTTTTAAAATTGTCACTCATTTTAATCTACATTCTTCCCTACATCTCTCTAAATTTTTTTAACACCTCATTAAATTCCTTTTATACCTTACTAAATCACCAAAAAATTCTCATCATTTGTTTGACCCCACACCTTATTAAATTCACATTTCTTAAAAAGTGAACTTGTCAACGTATTCAAGTCATTACGGGATGGAGGGAATATATTTTAAGTTATACATCTGTCTAATAATTTTAACACCGTTTCACCTATTATGAGTCGGAATAATCAAAATTTATAATGAATTAAATATAATATTATTTTGTATTTATAGTAATGTAAATCGGGCCCCCCAATCTAAAATTTCTGGCTCCGTCACTGTGTATTCGTATCCTTACATTATCATATATATATTTATCATTATAGTATCTAAGATATTCAAATTTGTGTTAATATATGAACACAAAAGTGTTACTGTGAGGAGAAAAACATGCTACTGCATTATCAAAATTAGTAAAAAAATGCGAAAAAAATATCTACATTTAATTAAAGGAACGAAGAATAAAAAAAGAAAAAAATTTGAAGCTAATACGAGAATTACTAACAAGAAACTGAAAACATGGAGAAGGAAGAGTTTGCGTGAAAAAAAAAAAAAAAAATTCACCTATTTTAATATGTGCAATATTGTATATGAGTCTTTGTGATGAAGAAGTTAATTTATCTCCCAAGAAAATTTTGTAATCATTGTGCAAAACCCAAATACGGAGTAGCTCTTATATGGAGACAAGTGGAGTATTAAATTTGTAATACCCGTAATTTTATATATATATATATATATATATATATATAATTATTTAATGAAATTTTACAAATTTATTTTAATTCATATCCTACTGAAATAATGACTCAAAACTTTGAGATTTTAAATTATGATTTTATTTTATTTATGTCCAAGTCCGAGTCAAAATTTAATTCTAAGCCCAACTTCTATTTACGTATAAATATGACATCTTGCCCTAAACACATTGACAAAATCTCAATTTCAATGACATGATCATTAGAGCCGCCGCAAACATTCTCTGTGCACAAAATTCATTTTTGGAATTCCATTTTCTCGTCAAAAAGAAATTACGACACTTTTCCCCTTTTATGCATTTATTTTTGGTTCTTGAAATTTCTCATCCACAGTTAACTTTTCTATTCTTATATAGTTCTTGAGTCTTAATTAATGTGTGTATTAGATAATTGGTATTATTAAATTCAGTTATCTTCAAATCAATTTTATTCAGTGTTAATTTGTTGGTCAAGTATAGTTTTGATGTAAGATTAGGGATTTCATCATTATATTTAAACTAGGTATTAATTGATTGGTTTAGATTTTTAGTCTTCATTTGGGGAAATTGCGATTTTTCATTCAATCAGTAGGTGGGTTTATGTTAAATCATATGAACTCAATCTCTTTGTAGATTTGATTTTATGCAATTCCACAACGAGTACGAGGATTATTCATGCCAAACTTCTAGCTATCACTCTGACATTCATTATAAAGGTGGGGTTTAATTACTTTAATTTTACAGTGTTTAGTAGTGATTTAATGCATTGTATTCTTGAAAAAAATGTTTTAAATAATTTATTGAGGTGCATGTTTTTGTAAGTTGATTCATTCAATATTCAATTGACAAAATTTCTCATAGCCAGGGACCCTAATGGGGTCTGGGATCGACGGATCTTCGGGTTTAACCCGCCATGCTCCATGGAAAAGTTAAATTCTACGTGTGGAAATACCTGAGTCACTAGAAGGGCTTTGGGAAGGTTCACAAACTCTACGTATGGAAATACCTAAGTCCCTATCAAACGGCTTTGGGAAGGTCCACAAACTCTATGTGCGGGAATACCTCAGTTATTAAAACAACTTTGGAAAGGTCCACAATACTTTAAGACAAAGTATCAAGGGCAATATTGACAAAGTATCTATTGGCAAGGTTTATATGGCAAAGTAAATATATGTAGATTTTTAATTGCCTAGTTTTTCTTAATTGTTCAATTTTAGCATTAATTTATGAATAACTTGGCCTAAGTGAGTATGCTTGCATGCAGGGGCGGACTAGGGGGGCCAAAAAAATAAAATACAGAGAAGATCAAATCCAAATAAAATTGATATATATATATATATATATATATATAATGATATAGAATTCGATGCTATGTTTTTTATGAAACCACATACGTACATAAATCATATGTGCATCATGTGATTTATGTACGTATAAATGTTTTATGCATGTGGTTGCAGGTTTCATAAAAAATTACTATCTAGTTTCATATTAAAACTGTATATATACGATCGACTAATTCGAGATATCAATTTCACCGTTTAATATATGGGGACCCAATTAAAAACAAAATAAAACTATATATGAACTTTTTTTATTAAATACTTATATATATATATATATATATTAATCATATGATTATTAGATGATATATTTGCATGTTTAATATATTATACTGTACATAAATATATATATATATATGTATATCTCATTCAAGAAATCCTAATACATACTATATATTAGTAGTAATTGGCCAAATGTTGAGGGGGGCCAAGGCCAACCCGAAGCAATACATGCGTCCGCCCCTGCTTGCATGCTCACCCCATCTATTTAAAATTTCAGGTTAAAGAGTTGGACGGGCGAGGAGTGGTAATGGGGCAATCTTTATTTATTAAATAATAAAGTATTAAATGTTTATCTCTAATTTACTTAGAATGTTATTTTCTATAAGGGTTTTTAGTTGTAACTCAAATGTGAAATTTTTACTTGATTTTATTATAGTCGTTGCGCTCTCTAGCTACTTTACCGTTGTTTAGTCAAAGATTCGATTTTTGGCATGTTCAATTAGTTATTTCAACTATTTTCTTAGAAGTCCGTATTTAAAAAAAAAAAAGGGTGTGACAAAATTACTACTCCCTCCGTCTTCGAAAAGTTTGAGCACATAATTTAAGAAAAAAGTGTAATGATGATAATGTTGTGATGGTGGAGATTATGATGATTATTTCTATTTTGTGGTATACAAATTTTTTAAGGACAAAAATAAAAAAAGTATGAAAAATTTTCAGGATCGGAGGGAGTACAATTCAGGTTTTCTGGCATAGTTGAAATGGTTTTAAAATGAGAGCGGAAATGTTTCTCAACTAAGCTAGCAATTATCGGTAAAGTAAATTCACGACAAACATATAATTTATACAACAATCGTTCAATTCAACTCATTTAAAACATACTGTATTTTACAATTTTTATCCTCTCCACAATTCTCAGGAGGTGTGAACCTCAATGAGTGTGGAACACCAATTTATATACTACTATTACCTCTGAGTTTTACGGTCTCATTTACTTAAAATTGAGTTTCTATTTGTCTTTTACTTGATTAATATCAATACAAATTTATCGTGTTTCTTTAGTTGCAGTCGATAAGCAGCGTATATTAGTCATAGGCCTCCGGATCCTCATCCATCTAATTAGTTACTCAATCCCTAATATCAAGCCTCAAATTTGTGGGATTTACTAGCAGATTATTAGGCCATTAATTGTATTCTTTATGACTAAGTCTGTATATATGTATTGCGTACAACATCATTAGAAATCAATGAAAACAAGTATTATACTTTGTATATGGTATCAGTAGGGTTCCGGTCACAATAAACCATGTGTCTCCTTTATTTCTTTTTGTTTTGATCATGTCGATCGGCTCTCAAACCGGCCTCCGGATCCTCATCCATCTAATTAGTTACTCAATCCCTAATATCAAGCCCCAAATTTGTGGGATTTACTAGCAGATTATTAGGCCATTAATTGTATTCTTTATGACTAAGTCTGTATATATGTATTGCGTACAACATCATTAGAACTCAATGAAAACAAGTATTATACTTTGTATATGGTATCAGTAGGGTTCCAGTCACAATAAACCATGTATCTCCTTTATTTCTTTTGTTTTGATCATGTCGACCGGCTCTCAAACCACCCCCACTGCCGCTGCTTCACCATCCTCAACCACTCCGACGATCGTTCCTATCTCGGTTCGGCATGATCTGCCTATCAAGTTGTGCAACAAGAATTATCTCTCCTGGCGAGCACACCTCATCGCCCTCTTTCGTGGTCACAACCTCCTCGGTTTCATTGACGGTTCATGTCCCCGTCACAAACGTCTCTCCGACGGCTCTAATGCATCGGAGGTACTGGCCTGGACCCAACAAGATCAATTGCTTCTTGCGGCCATTTTTGGATCCTTTGCCGCTGAAATTCTCCCGATCGTCTCCTCCTCCTTGACATCGGCGGATGCTTGGGCGATCTTGTCCCGCATGTTCGCTGGCAAATCTCGATCGCGCTTGAATCAACTAAAAAAAGAGCTCCATCGCATTACCATTAGTGATCGATCGGTTACTGAGTTCCTTCACTACGTCAAGTCTAAGGTCGATGAATTAGCCTTAATTGACCAACCTGTCCATATTGATGATCTGACTATGTTCGTCATCAATGGTCTCGGTCCCGAGTATGCGACCATTGTTGGCTCCATTCGGACCCGTGAAACTTCTCTTCGATTTGAAGAGCTACATGGTCTACTCTTTGAACATGAACTCGCCTTAAAATCTCAGGAATATATTGCTCGCTCCTTAGTCGCTACAGTCAATATCGCTAATTCTCGCCCAAGTCAGTGCCCCTTTCGGTCTCGTGGAGGTGCCCCTTATGGTCCTAATCGAGGTCATGGCCCGGGACGCTCTCACTCATCCTTCTCAAGATCCCCCTCGCAGCAGTGGCCTACTAATTCTCGCCCTAACTCCTGTCCGAAAAATTTGTCATCGCCTGCTCGCCCACCTATTATTTGCCAGGTTTGTGGTTTCAAAGGTCACACAACTATCACTTGCAATCGCTTGCCCACTCTCACTGCCAACTTTGCTCATTCCCCTTCTGGATCCAATGCTTCTTGGATGGTAGACTCTGGCGCGTCTCATAACATGACTACAGACTTGAATAATTTATCCATCCATTCTGAATATGATGGTACGGATGAAGTACGTATTGCTGATGGAACTGGTCTTTCGATCACTCACACCGATACTTCTTATTTATGTTATCCGTCTTGCAAATTTGTTCTTTCGAATATTTTATGCGTTCCCAATGCCAAGAGGAATCTATTATCGTTTAGCAAGTTTACAAATGATAATGAAGTTACTATGGAATTTTTTCCAACATATTTTCTTGTTAAGTATCGGAGAACGGGGGCGGCTCTAACTAAAGGCTCTTGTCGAGACGGTGTCTACCACTTGCCAAACCACTCCCTTGCTATTGCTTATTTTACCTCGGTTGATGTTCGTACAAAGACATCAAATTGGCATGCTCAACTTGGACATCCGTCTGTGGATGCCAATCGTTACATTATTCAAAATTTTAGTTTACCTACTTCCAATAAGTCCCAATTTTTTGGTGACAATTGTGTCTCTTGCCGTTTGAGAAAATCATCTAAATTGCCATTTAATAAAACTTCATTTACTGCTTTACATCCCTTACATTTTGTATATGCGGATGTGTGGGGTCCAGCCTCCCCTGTTTCGGTAGATGGATCGAAGTAATTTCTCTTGTTTGTTGAATTATTCTCCCGTTACTGCTAGTTGTTTCCAATGAATGCCAAATCACAGGTTGCTTCTATCTTTCTCAACTTGCGTCCGTTGGTGGAGAATCAGTTTGGGCATAAAATAAAGAACTTTTATTCAGACAATGGGAGGGGTGGGAATTTCAGGCACTTCAATCATCTCTTATTCATTTGGGCATTAGTTGGTTCACTACTGCTCCACATACTCCGCAGCAAAATGGCATATGTGAACGACGAAACAGGCATATCTTAGAGGTTGGCCGAGCTCTCTTACATCATGCTAATTTATCAACAAAATTCTAATCTTATGCACTACACTCTGCAGTTTATTTAATAAATCGCATGCCTACCCCAATTCTTGGTCGTCGTTCACCCTTCTCTATTTTGTTTGGGAAGGATCCAAATTATGCTCACCTCAGAGTCTTCGGTAGCCTTTGCTTTCCATGGTTACGTCCGTATATTCCTGGCAAACTATCTTCTCTTTCAAAGCAGTGTTTGTTTATTGGCTTCTCCACATCACAGAGCGCCTATCGCTGCTATGATATTGATATGGGGCATATTTTTATTTCTAGGCATGTTCGGTTCATGGAGTCTACATTTCCGACCATTCCCGAGTCTTCCAGCTCCATACATGACACTTCGGATGGCTTGAATTATCTGCATATTTTATCATTTGAACAGCTGCCCACTTCTGGATCCTCTTCATTACACCCACCATTGCCTAGGTCTCCGGCGTTAGCTGTCCTACTCCAATCGCCTGAAAATTCAGCCCGCTCTCATGCTACGCCTATTGCCTCACCTACTCGGCCACAATCTCCTCCTGGACCGCCTTCGTAACGAACATACATAGGCCTAAGAAGTTGTTTGCTACTTCAAAACACCCTCTTCCAGATGACGACGAACCCACTTCGGTGAAACAAGCACTAGCTATTCCTCATTGGTGTGCTACCATGTCTGAGGAATTCACAGCTCTTCAAAGGCATGGCACGTGGGACCTTATTCCTCATCCACCTCATAGGAACATCATTGGTTGTAAGTGGGTTTTTCGCACTAAGCGCAAGCTGGACGGCTCCATTGACAAATACAAGGCCCGCTTGGTCGCAAAAGGATTCCACCAACGCCCCGGAGTAGACTTCATAGAGACATTCAGTCCTGTCATTAAGCCGACCACCATTCGAACGGTTCTTACGATTGTTGTTACACGCCACTGGCCTCTCCAGCAACTAGATGTGAGCAACGCCTTTTTGCACGATAACCTTGATATTTCAGTATATATGCAGCAGCCCCCTAATTTTCATGATTCGACTCACCCATATCACGTGTGCCTCCTTCGTCGATCTTTGTATGGCCTTCGTCAAGCCCCCCGAGCTTGGTATGATTCACTTTGTGCAGCCTTTGTGTCATTTGGTATTTCTCGATCCAATGTCGACTCCTCCTTGTTCACTCTCCATAAAAATTTAGAGCAGTTGTTTGTTTAGGCTTATGTTGACGATCTGATCGTCACTGGTTCATCTATGGTCTTAGTTTCTACACTCACTCGCCATCTTCAATCCATATTTAATGTTAAGGACTTGGGCTCCCTATCTTACTTTCTTGGGATTGAAGTCATGTCATGTAAGGAGGGTCTGTTTCTATCTCAGCACAAATACTTAATTGATCTCCTCTGTCGTCACAAAATGGAAGGTGTCAATCCTATTTCCACCCCGGCATCTGTTAAATCTTCCTTGGCATTCGACGTCGTTGATCCTTCTGAATACCACAGTGCTTTGAGGGCCTCCAGTACTTAACCATGACTCGACCAGACATAGCCTTCACTATTAATCGCCTAGCTCAACACATGGCTGCTCCTACATTTGAGGTTTGGGCCTCGGTCAAGCGGCTGTTTTGATATCTAAAGAACATGCTACATCATGGTATTTTACTCCAACGTACGTCCTCTCTTACATTAACAGCCTACTTTGATTTTGATTTTGGGGGTGATCTGTCTGATTGCAAGTTTACTTCTTCCTATATCGTATTCTTGGGGTCGACACCAATCTCCTGGCGCTCTCGCAAGCAAAGGGGGGTCGCTCGTTCCTCTACGGAGGCGGAGTATCGTGCATTGGCTACTGCGGCTTCTGAAGTTTGTTGGCTTCGCCATTTATTCCAAGATCTGTGCATTACACTTGTTGCTTCACCAAGAGTGCTTTGTGACAATATGGGTGCTACTCGTCTTTCTCTAAATCCGGTTCAACACTCTCGAATGAAACATATAGCTGTCGACCTTCATTTCGTTCGGGACCTATCCTCAAAGGGCATCTTTACCGTCGCCTATGTCAACACACAAGATCAATTGGTGGACCTTCTTACAAAACCACTTGCTCGCCCTCGGTTTGAAGATCTTCGTTCTAAAATCTCTGTTGCTGAGGGCACGTCGATTTTGTAGGGGCGTATTAGTCATAGGCCTCTGGATCCTCCTCCATCTAATTAGTTATTCAATCCCTAATATCAAGCCCCAAATCTGTGGGATTTACTAGCAGATTATTAGACCATTAATTGTATTCTTTATGACTAAGTCTGTATATATGTATTGCGTACAACATTATTAGAAATCAATGAAAACAAGTATTATACTTTTTATAGCGTAAAGTACGTCTTTATTAACTCGAGAAAAAATACAATAAAAATTACTTAAGATTCTACCAGTTAATTGTATCTCATTATGTCATTTCTTCTTAGTTAACATTCATTCATCTGATTCCTTCTTTTGACCAAAATGATCTACAGATGCATCCTCCTTGGTTATCAGAACAAATTTTTCAGATTTTATGTTTTTTTTTATTTCTTTCGGTTGCATAGATATTTAGTATCTTTCTGCTTCTTCTCCCTCACTTCTAATTCTTTACATTTGGAAGCTTCTTTCTTGTCAGCCCTCAACTGGATATGAGCTTTTGTGGTTGTAGCAAGCTGAGTTGACTTAGAAGTTAGTGCTCAACCTCTTCTACTGATCAGATTCTTTGGTTGCTCCTTGATTGTAGGCGGAGTGACTTGTTACGTATTTTGCGCAATTTAAAACAACAATACGATTCCCACAAGCGTATGGGTTTGATTGTAGGATGAAAGTACGATAAAGTAGTTTTTTGTTCCAAGGACCTAATTGAGTGTAAGTGAAGCCCCAAAGTTACAAGTTTTCATGCTATTGTAATAACTAAACGGTTTTTTTGTTTTTTTTTGAAAATACGAAGGCAAGTATCACTAAAATTAAACTAAGAAACAAACAATTGAAACAACGATTAAACTAATTACGATGAAAATTTAAGGATGAGAAGATTTCTTCGGGTGCTTCCATTTTGTGGGCTTACTAATGAATTAACGAACTAATCACAATAATTAAGTCTAATGTCTTAAAATTATGCTAAAGGCTATCACATATATGTGTAGACTTATCCCTCGTGAGGCTTAGGTGAACACGCGCACTAATTAGCAATTATGAGATCTAATTAGACCATAAGCTCCTAGGATAGTGGCCCGTAAACACTTTCAACACGATTACTAATGTTTACGACTCGCCCTCTTACTAATCTCATAGACGACCTCTAATCAATTAGTGTTTAATGTTGTTGATCTAAGCTATCAACCCTCTCGGGTAAGCTAATTACTATTTAACTATAATATTAACCAAAGCTCACACACACCAATCATGCAAACTTAACTCTCGTTGCAATTAACTTAATCGAAAATGCTAGTTAATTAGGATTGATCAACCAATTAAAGCATACAAATTACAACACTAGAAACATTCAACCAACAAGACATAAGCTAATTATTTAATTACTTTATTAATCCACTAATCACCCAACAAAACATCCACACCCAAAGCAATTCGAGTTTAGCCCATGGTTATACTAACAAATTCCATAGCTAAAATAACAACATAAAACAAACCATGTAAATTAATCAACAAAACTTGAAATGAAATAACCAAACAAACTTGCAATAAATGGATAAAAATGTCACATTGTTTGTTGAATTTAGCTACAAATTTGAAGTCATAACAAAGCCCAGAATTCTTGGAAGTATAATTCCATCGAGAGGTTTGAGGCAAGGTGACCCACTATCACATTTTCTTTTAGTGCTTTGCTCACAAGCACTTTCAGCAATGCTTGGAAATCTTTTGCAAAGTGGGAGGGTGACTGGAATCCAAATTGCAAGGGAGGCTCCACTTATTTTGCACCTTCTTTTTGCGGATGATTGCTTGATCTTCTTCAAAGCAATATGATGAATATCAAAGGTTAAAAGCAGCTTTGAAGGACTATGAGGAGGCGTCGGGGCAAAAGGTTAATTTTCAGAAGTCAGCTATCGTTTTTAGCCCCAAAACAAGTAGAAATATGCAGGGGCTGATCAAAAATCTTTTGGGAGTCAGAATTGAACAACACCATAAGGTCTATTTGGGTTTACCAACAATATCCGTGCGTGCGAAGAAAATCTAGTTTGGTTTCATCATGGATAAGGTGCAGAAGTGGCTGCAAGGATGGAAAAACAAAGAGTTCTCTATTGGGGATAGGGAAGTTCTGATCAAAGCAATTCTGCAGGCTATCCCAACTTATACGATGCAATGCCTCCGCCTTCCCATGACACTATGTGATGAATTGGTGAAAATGTTATGCAGGTTTTGGTGGGGATCGAAGGTGGAGAGTAAGAGAATACACTTGAAGTCTTGGGATAAGCTTTGCAAACCAAAAGATGGAGGAGGTATGGGCTTTAGAAAAATGACAGATTTTACAAAGCTCTCCTTGCAAAACAAATTTGGAGAATGTGTCCTAATCCGAACACATTGGTCGCAAGAGTTTTCAAAGCCAGATATTTCAAACACACGGACATCATGGAGGCAGGTGTGGGACCGAATCCATCTTTTGTTTGGCACTCTTTGTGTTGGAGTATGGATATTATAGAAAGGGGTACTCGATGGAGAGTTGGGAACGGAAACTTGATTCACATTTTCAAACACACGTCGGTTCAGCATTTGGATGAGGGTCGAATAGGCTCAAGAATTGCATCTGGGTCGACAGTGAACCGATTTATACACAACGATGGAACATGGAATAAACCTCTTATCTCTGATGCTTTCCTTAAGTTTGAAGCTGAGGCAATCTGCAGGACCCAAATTGTAGGGGAAGGTGTATCGGATTCGAGATATTGGAGCCAGAATGCAAAGGGGGAGTATACAGTCGAATCGGGATATGTGTTGGCTTACAAGGAACATTTCAACGATAGGCATAGACTTGCCCACGGTTCACGAACCGGCGGTTACGGTTCGGAACCGCCGGTTCGGCGGATTTGGAAAGATGGAACCGGAACCGGACCGGCTAAATGGGGGAGGCGGTTTCGATTTCGACGGTTCACGGTTCGGAACCGCCGAATCCGGTTCGTGACGGTTCCGGTTCAGAACCGCCAGTTTTACGGTCTGAACCGGCTAGTTTTTTTTTTTTTTATGAATTCATATTTGCCGGAGATAAATTAAGGAAGAACTAATGTAATGTGGGCCGTGCCGCCGTGGGGACATATAGGCATTACTATAATTTATATAACTATGTTAATGATATATTGTTATATTTTGCAGTTTTTATACACACAGAATATGTATATATATATATATATATATATATATATATATATATAATAAAAACTACCCTGAAGAAGATGAAAACATTGAAAATAGGAAACAAGTCATATTTTATGTTTCTCTTTCATAATTTTGTGTGGGCCCTATAATTAAAGCAAAACTTGAAAATAAAAATAGGACAATGCACCCTAGTTTTAGGCTTTTCTTCTCGACTGTTGTGCATAGGCAACTTAGGCACCACATGATATGATACATACATATGATACATGTATCTATACTTTCTCTGCAAAATGTAAATTAAGCTTGTCAAGGAAGATGAAGATGAAAAATATGTAATATTTCAAAACTAAAAAAAAAAAACATATATTTGGAACCGGCGGTTCAAACCGTGGAACCGTCGGTTCCGAACCGTCGGTCCCAAAACTCGTGAAGGTCGAACCGGACCGTGAATTACACGGTCTCGGTTCATGTATGGGGCGGTTTCGGTTCCGACGGTTCCGGTTTCGGTTCCGACGGTTCCGGTTTCGGTTCCGAACCGTCGAACCGCCGGTTCGAACCTCCGGTCCGGAACCGTTTGGGCAACTCTAGATAGGCATAGGGCATCACCCTCTAGCGGTGGAGGGGGGAAGAAATTCTGGAGAAGTATTTGGAAGCTTAACCTTCCTCCAAAGGTGAAAGTATTATGTTGGAAAATGGCCAATGACCACATCCCAATTGGTTACAATCTGATTAAAAGAGGAGTGCAAACGCACACTTTCTACAATATATGTTTGGCTGAGGATGCCACGAATATCCATACTTTGCGCCTATGTAAACCAGTTAAGATAATGTGGAGGAGATTGGGGATAGGTACGATGGGCTTCAAACAGTATAATAATTCAAGGGATTTCCTAGAGGAGATGTGACAAAAATGTGATCAAGAAGAGATTGAAAAAATTGTTATGATTCTTTGGGGAGTATGGAACGAGCACTGTAGGAGAACCCATAGGCCTATGGGGAGGATGAGGATTAAATAATTTACGGGAGAGGTTCAATGGGTGCTCGACTATCTTAAAGAATTTCAGCATACGAACATCAAACATAAGCCCATAGCTACACAAGCCAGAAGCCTTGGAAGAGGGAATTGCTCGATTATTGAAGTCGATGCAACCTGCAATTATGCATCGAGACAGTATGGAGTGGGCATTTGTGTGAGAAATAAGGATGGGAGAGTTGTCTAACAGATAGCTCGTAAAATCACGGAACCGTGTTGGGCGCAGAATTAAGAGATATTTGGGAGGGTATAAATGTGGCCATTGACCTTAACCTCGATGAATTTTGTCTAAGGTCTGATTGCCTTGAAGCTGTGAATTTGTGTGAGTATCAAGGAAGGGTTTTGTCGCCCGAAGGTATTTGGTTGGAAAGAATTAGGGAGCGGAAGACACAAGTCGTTGTGTGCGACATTAGTCATCACCCAAGATTGCATAATCGACGAACCCACAACTTGGCTAGGGCGGCAGCCTTAGCTCCTTCCTCGTACGATTGAGTTTAGAGAACTTTTCTTTGGTAGAACTTTGACCTCTAATTGGATAGATGATAGGGCTTTATGTATTATTTGTAATATCTATCTATGGTTCTACCCTAAAAAAAAAAAAAAAATAGCCAATGGTAATCCTTGCTTGGAATGTAAAGTAGACACTAATTTAAGCTAAGCTATATATGAAAACTGAAATTAAACTAAGAACATCTAACATTATATGGAACTATGTGTATTTGATCTTCAAAAGGGGTGGAAGATGGGCAATAATCTGAAAATGGGGGTTTATATACTCATGGGGTAGGGTTTGGATGTTGATTTTGCAAGTACGTCCCTAAAAAATTTGAAAAATAGGCAAAAACCGCTGAAAAACAGGGCTGGCTCGGCTACCCGGGTGATTCCACTCGGTCGGCCGAGTAGGTTGTGGCATGTATTCGGCGTGGCCGAGTGAGGCCGCCCGACCAAACTACATGGCGCTGAGTGTTGGTCGGGAAGGGTGCCCCGGTCGAGTCCCCCGATCGGGTCGTCTCCCCTGTCCCGGCCCATTTTTCGAGATGAATACAATGGTGCAATCCTATTTTTGGTTCAGCGATATCCCGACACGTGTTTTGTCCCGAAATCATAGTTTTTTCTACAAACATCAACAACACACTACGTTTCTCACAATTAAGATAATTTATCCATAATTGATCAATATCATATGAAATCATAAGCAATGTAAGCTCCAAATGTGCACTAAAATCATGCAATTTTCACCCCAAATCACGGAGGTGTAGTCAAAGTAGCCGAGTATTGGGCAATTTAAGTTGTTGGTAGTTGAACAATCTTCACCAAAGTTGATTCAATAGCTGATAGTTTTTTAGCAAACTCGGTTTGTGATGCATTTTCTTTCTTTTTGGCATCAATAACACAAGAGGAGAAAGTATGAATCCATTTATCCAACTCTTCTTGAACAATCATCTTGACATCGTTCACGGTGGAGATGATCTTTCAGCTATCTTTGCATCTGAAGTAGATGCAACAATCTCCAGCTGTCTCGCCACAACTGAAAGACTCTCTTTTATTGAATCAACTTAAGCTAGCTTGTCATCTAGTGCCTTAACTTGTTCAGCGAATAGGTCCAATTTTTTGTTTACTAACCTCGAGAAGTTCGTGTGCCTCTTCTGATCATTCTTAATTTCTTGTTCCACAAGTTTGGTAGTAGTCTCGTCTGCTACTTTGAGAGTTTCAGCATATGTCTCTTCCAATCATTTAATCATATGATATCTTTCTTCATTAATAGTTGCTTGCATTTTCTCCACAAGTGAAGAAGAGAGACTAGACGTGAAGTATTTCTTCAAAGTTATCTTGACTTGAGACATTAAAACTTTCACAGACACGTTTTCAAGTCCTTCCACACACGTCTCTAAATTTCAACAAAAAGAATGAGCTGATCAAATATCAGATATGAAAGATCAATGGTGAGACGAGCAAGCACATGTAAGTTGACTTTATTCGCACCTTTTAAAATTTTATACGTATCATCCTTTGCTTCCGAATAGATAGACAGGTGTTTGATCCATTCTTCCCTAAGGGCGGCACCATCTGGCACATCGTCCGCTCTTGTTGGGATGAACTTGCCCTTCTCAATTTTTTTCAAAAACACCAGGTTTATAACCTGTCCTCTAAGTTAACGAAATCAATAAACCCCTCGTTGTCTGATTCAACCTCAGAGTTTTTTTTCTTTCATCTTCAACTTTCTCATCCACGTCATCATTGCCACCAACTGTTGCCATCTTCTTCTAAGCCTTTGGAGAGTTGGTTGGTTATTCACAACTTTTAAAATCTTTGAGGTCCTAAGGTCGAGGGTTGTGAGGACCTAGGTGCAGCATTTGATGGATGTTGAACATTGGGTAAGGTGTCCTCCTTCTAAGAGCTTCTTTCTACCATAACTCGGTCTTAGTCGGATCAACCTTTGATGCCTTCGGGTTAGACCCATCTTTTATTCCTTGCGCAAGATCCTTGCCTTGACAACTCAATTGTCGAACTAGCTAAGTTAGTGTCTTTGGGATCGACTAATCAATTTCTGTCACGCCCCAATTTTCATAATAGTTAATTTTACGAAAATACTTGACAATAAAAAAATAAAGGGCATGAATTGAAGTTTTAACTAAATAAATGAGTTTTACAAACCTACATACCAATAAAATCATTAATAAAAGCGGAAGACTCTGAGACAATAAAAACATCTAAAAATGATTTTTAACTTAAAAGTCTCAATATTAATACACTTGATTAAATAATTCAAATCATAAAATAAAATATGATGATTTGACATCCACCGCCTCTCCTCGCCATCAACTCATGAACCTGAATCTGAGATGTTAAATGTATGGTATGAGCAAAACCACTAGCTCAGTGAAGTCACTTTGACAATATTAAATACTGACATACAAATAAAATGTATATCCACATAAAATCATGTAATTTACAAAAAGTCACATAAGCACCTTTCATCTTACATAAACTCTTTTCATCATACTTTCGATTAATTATTAATTACGTTTCACGGTTATCCCAAGGATCTCTTTTAAATCCCACTGGGTCCCCCTCAAAGACCTCTTTTCAGTCCCGAGTTCTTTTCTTGTGCACGGCGGATCCCCCAAAGATCTCTCTTCAATCCCGGGTTCACCGAGGACCTCTTTTCAGTCCCGGGCCTCTTTTAAGCCCCTGGCCTTTCATAAACTTTTACATTAAATATTCACTCACATTCAAGTCATATCACAATGCACATAAACAGTCTATTCATATGAAGCAATTAATAAAGGCAAAGAAACCACACCTGAAATAAATGTCGTGAATGCAATTGATGCAATCAAAATAATCTTAATCCTTTTGGACTCGACTTTCATAAACCGCGAGTAGAATAAATAAATTTAGAGTTTTGTGTGAAAATATTATGATGTGTGCTTTTGCTTTGTAAAAATGGCACTCTATAGAGGAGAAAATAGGTTTTCTTGTGAGAAAGAGAAAATCTTATATGCACACGGTGCACCAACTGAGTATCGGTGCACACGCTTTTTTAATTGAAAAATATAAACAAGTGGATACCCTCACTATATCCACCTCTTCACTCCCGTCTCCTCTCTCTCTTCACGCTACAAATCATACTCTTATCGGAATCCACCGAAATTAGACAGTAGGTTTCGTCGGTAAAACTCAGCGTAAATGACGACTCAAAAGCTCTCCATCTGGCTTCCCTAGGTGCGAAAGTCATCATCAATTACACCTCCAACTCAACCGAGGCCGATTCAGCTGTCGCTCAAATTAACAAGCCTCCGCGCCGTCGCCTTCAAAATCGACATATCCGATCCGGAACAAGTGAAATCGCTCTTCGACGCGACGGAGACGGCCTTCAAATCGGAGGTTTGGGTACTCGATTCGAAATACCCTCATTTGCTAATACCACCGTCAAAGATTTCGATCGAACTTTCAGTATCAACAACAGAGGCGCATTCTTATGCTGCAGTGGGCCGCCAATAGGTACAATAATTTAACTTCTATTAAATTTTAATTTAGACAATGATATAGGGCAATTTCTTGCAATTATATTGATTAGGATTAGTTGATTTCATTAGACAATTATTAGTTGTTAATTAAACCGTATTTGTTACTGAAAAGTTACTTGGTAAATTTTGTTACTGAAAGTATAGTTCTTTGTTATTGAAAATTTTACTGAAAAGAAATTTTTTTATTATTGAAAAGTTGAAAAGTGGTAATTGTTGTTACTGAAAAGTGTGATTCGTATTATTGAAAAGTGGTAATTTTTGTTACTGAAAAGTGGTAACTATAAATATTGAAAAGTGTAAATTTTGTTACTGAAAAGTGGTAACTATTATTAATGAAAAGTGGAAATTTTGTTACTGAAAAGTGGTAACTATTATTAGTGAAAAGTGGAAATTTTGTTACTGAGAAATGGTAATTATTATTATTGAAAAGTGGAAATCTTGTTACTGAAAAGTGGTAACTATTATTATTGAAAAGTGTAAATGTTGTTATTGAAAAGTGGTGGTAATTTTATTATTGAAAAATTGTAATTTTGTTATTGAATATTTTTTTACTGAAAAGTGTAAGTCTGGTAACTATTATTATTGAAAAGTGGAAATTTTATTACTGAAAAGTGGTAACTATTATTATTGAAAAGTGGAAATTTTGTTACTGAAAAAAAAAATAAAAAATCATGAGAGTCACAGGATTCGAACCTATGACCCCATGCGTACTAAGAGTATCTATAGCCATTCGGACATCAATCATTTAATTGTATGCTTTCACCTTTATTAATATTTAGAGAATTGATATGTGCATTAGTGTGCATGTGCACCCTATGCACAGGAGACCAACTCTGTGAGAAAAGTTACGAATTTAAAATAATTATAAAAATCTCAAGATTTGACTTACTTGATATTTATTTTCTTATATACGTTGACGTAATTTAAATAGAATTCATTTCAATAAGGAAAATTAGAAATTAATTATAATGATGATAATAGGCGACATAATTTAAATTGATGTTTGTAATTGGTTTTGAAACTAATTCACGTATATGGGATTTTTAGTAAAACAGTAGAAAGAAAGTAACATATAATTTAATAATAATAATAATTAATAAATAAGGAAATTAGAATTTCCGATTTAAAATTTTGAATTGAGGCTTAAATTATTATTTGAGAAGAATACTAAAATTTTGGAAAATAAGTCGGTGAAAATTTGGTAAGTTGGAAAATGGCACGTGAGTGTATATCTTTTATATATATTATTGAAAACATATCTTGCATTCCATTTAAAAATATTTTATAATATTCAAAATCACAATAAATCTATATATATATATATATATATTAATGAAAATTTAAATACATTTTTGGAATAACAAACTTGAGAATTTTAGGGGTCTTACAATTTCTCCACCAACCAAATCCTAGTTGTCATTCTTACTAGTTCCACACACGTTTCTATCACCGTTGTCGTCATTATCATTAGTTGGCTTTGTTGGACTAGTCGTAAGTCTTCCAAGCTTACGATTGACCAACTACACCAGTAACTCGTCTGATGCCAACACAAGAATTTCTTGAACTTCAGTGGAGTCCCTTTGTTCCATCTCCTAATACAAGAACTCAGCATATTTGCCCCTTGCATTTATAATCAGAGCCATATCCTTAAGAGGACCTAGGAAGACATTTTGCCATGTCCATATACTTAGCACGTCCTAAAATATTGTTGAATGTTAGGCGAGCACTATAAATCTTTCATGTAACATTGAGTCCGTTGTAACCCAAATATATTGCTCCATTGTGCATGGGTAACATAGAGCCACAAAAACTAGGTCTTTAGGCTTGTGGATTAGAGGAGTTTGAGGTGAGGAAGAGGTTGGGGGGAGTGAAGGTGGATCAATTGTTCGAATATCAAACTCAACTATCACTTTTGGTGGTTTATTTTCAACAACTTTAATTCGATCTTTGCAAAGATGGGAAAGTGGGATTGAGGTGTTGAACTTCTGTACTCAAAACTCCAATTGGTGGGAACAATGCCCAAATTTCATTGTTCATTTCATTTTTATTGATAGGAACAAATAATATTTCAGATTTATTTATTTGCACTCTTAGAGGGGTATACTTATTTCCTTGACCCGAAATTTGTCCCTAAGGAGGGTTTTCCTGGGCAAGGTTGTAATGACACCCCGACCTCTGGTTCGGCTTGTGAACTTATGACCTTTGTATTTATATGTAAATTAATATAACAATATAATATATGGAGCATGTTGTTATTTATATCACTACAAGAAAATTGACATATAATGTGATCATGAACATGGTCTCGTCATTATAACCTCTCTAGCTTGAGAATTTATAATATATATTTCAATTAAATGTAACAAAGATTAGGTTTTTTAGGGTAAAAAAATAGTTGAGATAAAGATGGCAAATAACGACTCTAAATATGCTCAAATTAAAGGATCATTAGAAAAGCCAAAATCTTAACTTGAACTTGACAACATAATGCATATGTTAAGCACTTTGTGATTTCCAGTTCTGCTAAGTTACCTTCAAGGTGTTTCCTCGGGGTTCAAAATGGGTCAACAGGTCCTTTAACACGTGCCACCAAAACCTAGCCAAAGCGCTCCCACCGATTTTTAGGAAAAAGTTGTCAAAAAATCAGTCAAATTTGATACAACATCTAGCACTCTTATAAATTATATTTATATAAAATTAAACAATATCACCCTAAGAAAATTTCAAAATGCAACATTTTCATAATGTGTGGGTGGACTACTTAACGACTCGCACAAATTTAAGCCTTTACTAACAAGATTCGTCGGGCGTGACGTGACACTTTCATTGTCCAATTTAACTCTTATCTACCACTTTTGATTTTTTATCATCTAGTCTAGATCTTATTTATACATACACACAATAGTAATTAATTACCTTTAAAAAATGCACATATCATGAGTAACATGGGTGCACTAGTTTCATCACACAACTATTGCACAACTAATATTGTTCAATGAAAACTTCAATATTTTTACAACGTTGAATATTTTCAGTAATTGTTATTGTCGTCATGAAAGATACTTATTAGCGACAAAACTAATTATTAATGGAGAAAGAATAATATTATTTCCCAATTTGTAGTATTTAAATGACGAAAATAAAATTTGTTGCTTTTGACGATTTTAGTATTGTTGCAAAAATTATGGCCATGGAATTTTGTCAATAATGACTTTGAATAATTAATGATGAACAAAAACATTGTCATGAACATATAGTATTCATCAAATATCGTTATCAATTATTATTAAAATAGACGTCAATTATTATTATGACAAAAGAAACTACCATTAATTATTTTGAATAATTAATGAGGAAACATGGCATTGACATGGCGAACGAATCACATTAATGTTCCAAATATCTCCATGGAAGTTAAATAAGTAAAATTTTAATAGAATCTTACGTTCCGTGTATAAATTAAATTCATATGCATAATTTATTTTTAAATATAATATATGTATATGTAAATAAATATAACAATATACTAATATATGTCTTTATTTATATCACTACAAGAAAATTGACATATAATGTGATTGATATCATTGACATGGTCTTGTCATTATAACTTCTCTAGTTATATAATTGATAATATAATTTTCAATTTAATGCAACAAAGATGAGATTCTCTAGGGTAAGAAAATTGCTCAGAGAAAGATGGCAAATAACGACTTTAAATGTGCTCAAATGATCGCTTTGAAAACCCAAAATCAAAATTAGGGTTTGTATTGTGAATGGCAGTGAGGGAGCATCTGGCGACTCGAGATCAAGGGTTTGTATGGTGGAATTAGGGTTTGGAGTTGAGGGGGTGTACTTAGTAAGCTGGGGGTGCAATGGGGCTGGACGTTGGGCTGGGTGTACTAAGCGAAACAGGGGGTGTAAGTAACGGGGGAGGTGGAGATGTATTTAGTAATCTGGGGTGCAGCAGAGTTGGAAGATGGGCTGGGGTGTATTAATCGGGACTCTATATCTCTAATTAAGAAAAATACTTTATCTCCCTCCGTCCCATACTTGAAGATCCAAATTAATTGGGCCCGAGTTTTAATGAATGGATTGTTTATTAGTATTGTGTAAAATAAAGTTGGGGTACTAAAGATTTTTCAACTTTATAAATAGTAATAAAGTTACTTTTTAGTGTAATAAAGTAGTGGCATGTATTGTAATGTTGTGATGTTTTAAGGAGATTATTTAAAAGTGTTTTTTCTATTTTAGATAAGTGTCTTCAAGTATTCGACACCCAAAATGGTAAGGTAAAGTCTAGTATGCACTCGAGTGCATGTTGTGCACCCTAGTCCATGTGCACTTTTCAGTTTATTGACTTACACTTTTTGTTAAATGGTGTTGCACTTTTCAATTATTACTAAAAATATTATTATACAGTTTAATAATTGAAAAGTGCAACACCATTTACCAAAAAGTGTAAGTCAGTAAACTGAAAAGTGCAAAATGGACTAGGGTGCACAACATGCACTCGAGTCCATAGCAAACCAACCCAAATGGTAAAATGGGTTTTCAAGTATGAGACGGAGGGAGTACATGTAAGCAGACTACATTATGGGTTTTCAAGTATGAGACAGAGGGAGTACATGTAAGCAGACTACATTACCACTGAGTCCTTGTTGAGTCGTTGCCGAGTCACCAGTATTTTCAGAAAATATAACTTTTGAAAATAAAAATCAAAATTAACTACAAATATCAGAATTTTTTTTCGAGAAAGCCACAATTTTTTTTTTTTGCTATTCTTCATCCCAAATCATTATTCAACAGAAAAAAATTGCATTTCTTAATCAAAATAATATCAAAAACCTAACCTGTTTGTCAATAAAACCCAAGTGATGAAAAGAATCGTGTTCCAATTAACGGTATCTAGTTCAGACATTCTATCAAACACCTAATGTTCATGCTTAATCTTTGAAAAACTCGTGTACACGTCGATTAAGGTAAAATCCCACGAACACATCCAACCCAAATCCATAAACAATTGAATGACTATGAAGCAAAATTCCAATTTTCTCAGATATAGATGAAGGAACTTTTCGGAGTAAACTTTTAACTGGGGGAGATATTGGGGCCGGGCGGCGGATGATTTGAAGAGGGAGGCGGGGGGCGAGAGGACGCTTTTTATTAAGGCGTGTATTCAATTGAGATTCTATTGGATTTTTTTGGACTTTTAAAATCTGTGGGTATTCAATCCGAATTTTTAAAAGTCTTTTAAAATTTTGAGGTATTCAATATGGATTTTAAAAAGTCTTTAGAAATCTTTAGATATTCAACAATCTATGGATTTTAATACTCTATGGATTTCATTGGATTCTCCTTAAAAAATATAAATAAATTTCACTATTCAAAATCTCTTCTAAAAACTAGAGATTTCCACGAATTTTCTCAAAAGACTCTGAAAGAGAAGAAAAAAAAACTTTGTTGTTTTTCAAACAAAATTTCAATGTCCATCTTCCTTCCTACTCTTCTTCAAACAAAAATCTTCTTCAAACAAAATAAAATCTTCAAACAAAATTTCAATGTCCATCTTCCTTCCTGCTCTTCTTCAAACAAAAATCTTCTTCAAACAAAATAAAATCACGTAACTATGTTCTTTGATAGATTCTTCACCACCATTATTATCATGAATATTGGCATTATTAATTAGGAATATAATTTTCAAATCGCGATTCACAATTTTTAAAACCGCACCGTTTCCATTTCAAACACAAGCAGAGTTAGTAACCGTGATGAAAATGAAGATGAGAATAATAATAATGAATAATATATATTTTTTTTTGAACTAATATATTTTTGGTATTTTTTCTAAATAATTTAGATAATTTTTTTTATATACGTTTTCATCAATAGTTTTTTAGGGGCGTAGTCTATAGAAATCCATATAAATCAATAAAAAAAATGTGTATGAAATCTATGAAAATTCATATAAATCAATAAAAAAGTCAGTTAAACTCTGACTCTACTCTAGAGTCAGTGGATTTTCTAAATTCACTGATCCAAAAAAAAATCCAACAGAATTTCAATTGAATACACCTTCTAATTGGAGAAAGAATAAGTAGGCCCCCTATAATAATATTTTAATGCATAACAAATATAGGGGCGAATTGTTAGAAAGTGATTATTGTGTTTATATATATATATATATATATATATATAAAAGAGAATAAAATAAAAATGTTACATCTAAAAATTTATAGATTTACAATAAAAAAAAAAATATTATACCAATAATTTAATATAAATTCACAAAACAGAGAAAAGAAAAAAAAGGCTGGAAAAAAAGAAAAAGAAAAACAGCAAGCAAGAAAAAAATCATAAAAATTGAATTGAATAAAATGAAAGATTTGATTGATTGAAATGAGAAGAAATGAGTTGATATTTATAGAGTACAAATAATTAGTGGGTTCGTTGAGATGTTTTGGCAAAAATTATGTTTGATTTAAAATTAATAAAAATGAAATTAATAAGAAAAAAGAGATTTTGAACGGTTAAGATTAATGATTAATAATATTAAAAAAATTAATAATAGTGAAATTAATAAAAAAAAATAGATTTTAAAATGAATTTATTTGAGAAGAGAAAGATTGTGATAAACCAATCATTTTGGGATATGGTTATTGAAATATATGATAACTAGTGCAAGACCCTCGAGATGGTAAAATAAATATTACTCAGTATTTAATAAATTTTAATATAATTATTAAATAAAATTATAATTATAATTAAAAAAATTTAAACCAAAGAAGAAGCAGAAGAGTGTTAAAAAATTTAAACAAAAACAGTTAAATTTTTTTTAAAAAAATTCTATAAAATTAGAAAAACAAAAATGGAGAAAATTTGAGATGACACGTAAGAAAGAATAGATTCAAAATTAGTATATAAGGGTAGATTAAGATATAGATTTATCGAATCGTATTAATTACATTTAATCCATATAGATATATACAATATTAAATTTTGGTTTGCCCATTCCCTTTCTATTTACTAATACATATACAAATTTGTTTAATTTTTTTTTTTTTTAAAGATAAATGCTCAAAAACCAAAATATACAAAGTATAATTGATGTATAGCAGTCCCTATTCGATTTTATAGGAGAACAAGATTTTATAATTAATTTGGAGAATTAATTTATTCAGTCATGATATGAATTTATTTATGTAGTGTCAATTTGATGAATTTGTACACATGCATAAGAAAATTGATGCATGT
Source organism: Galeopsis tetrahit (assembly GCA_963675135.1). NCBI lineage: Eukaryota > Viridiplantae > Streptophyta > Magnoliopsida > Lamiales > Lamiaceae > Galeopsis > Galeopsis tetrahit. Next base: position 48,083,696 of record OY776119.1, on the reverse strand, counting down.
GATTTAGTGAGTTGTAAAGTGGAATTAGTGAGATATATATTACTATAATGCAGGTAAAAGGTAAAATGAGTGACAACTTAAAAAAAAAAATTATGTTGTAAGGGTATTAATTTTATAAGATATTTTTATATATTGAAAGTATGCAAATAATTTTGAGACGTGCAAAAATAAAAGTAAATATGCAAGTAATCATGAAATCGGAGAAAGTAAAACAGAAAATTAAACAATGAATATATTCAATTTTCCATCCCCTTTCAATTTTCCCAATCTTAATTTAATCGTGATTTATATATAAAGATATCTTCCATAATTTTTTTTGAACCAGAATGTATACTTAATTTGTATTATTGATTTGGTACATAAATAGTTGTTGGTCCTGAAAGGAGTATATAACAAGTGTAGGGGGGGGGAATACACTTGTTTGCAATTCTTTTGCTAACTTTGATCAAACCAGAGTTCAGCAAGGTTGTCTTGGACAACTCTGCTGAAGAAGATTAACTCTTCTAAGATAATCAAACTACTAAGTACTATTGAGTACTTAGTTGAATAACTATCTAGGGGAGTTATATGTGCGGAATAGTGGTTGGCCCTTTATGTTTAGACTCCTTTAATTTCTGAAATCACTTAGTCAATGCAACACAGTCCAGTTTACAGGGAACTTGTCCAAAAAGGTTTTTGCACAGTCTTTGAAAGTTTATCCTTGAAAGATCAGTTTTGTGTGCAGTGTTGAATGTATGAAAGTACTTGGAATGTAAATCAACACAAGAAGTTATAGTGGTTCAGAGACTCAAGCTCCTACATCCACTTTCCCTGATTTAACAGGATAATTCCTTCACTCTTGGAATTAACTTGTTTTATAGTGCCAAGGTGCACTTGATCAAGAACACCACTCCTTGGTGAATTGATCCCTAGGATGTCTAGAGTCCTAGTACCCTCTTCTCAACTCAGAACTGAACTGTTCTTCTCTCAACAGTCAGCTCCTACCACTTCTACTACTACAACCTTCTCACTTTCACTCTTGAAAGATGTAAGGGTTGAAGTAAGGTTCCAACTAATGAGATATCCTTTACAATGAAGATTAGTGTATAAGGATAGGATATCTCTCTAAGCTTGTGTATGGATATACAATGAAGTTCAGCTTAGATGAAGTGTTTGAAGACTAAGATAGTCTTTGAAAGCTTTGAAAGCACTCTAGCTTGTAAGAACTTTGGGCTTAGTTGGATTGTGTTGAGGTGCTCTCAAATGGTCTTCACACTTCTGTATTTATAGACAAAATGGAGGATTTGCCCGTTGGAGAGGCAGCTCCAAATTGCTATAAATGTCTTCCTTGAGTTCTTCAAACTGGAAGACAGTTTCTTGATAGTGACATGTCCTCATTTGGGTAATAAACGGCTTGTAAGACTTTGTCTTCATTCTGCAGCACTTTTCCCAATGTTTGACTTCTTGTTAGGACTTGGACATGGCTTCTGAAGGTTGATCCAATGATAGGACAACATTCCTTATCAACTGGACAACTCTTCTTATCACTATCAGCAGTTTTGCTTTTCAGCAAGGTTGGCTTGCTCTTCTTCAGATGACTTGGCTCTTTCCCTTTATTTCACTCCAAGATGATCTTGGCATGTTGCATTGTATTTCTTTAGGGTATGGTTGTCTCTAATTCTTCAGCATAGTTGACCTTCAACCTTTAGAGCATCTGTTCTGAATCAATCATGCTGAGACAACTCTTCTGGACAACTCTTCTGATCAGCATATTTGGTCTTTTAGCATCAGAGCACTTTTCATACAAAGTTGGCTTCTCTGGACAACTCTCCTGATCCAAAGCCTTTGAGTAGACTTGTCCTTTTGAGCTAGGTAAAGTTGTTCTTGCATATGGCTAGCTTCTTTGGACAACTCTCCTGATCAGAGCTTTTGGTTTTCCATAGAATGTCCTTGTTCTTAAGTGATTGTTCCAGAATTTTGAGCCTTGAGGGGACTTGATCTTGATCATCTTCAAAGCATAGGTTCCCCCTCAAATTGTGCATCTAATTGTCTAAGAGCTGCCTAACATTTCAGCTTCTCATCTAGCCTATAATCTATATTGTTGGGATATGAATCCTTGAAACAATGTTCTAGTTGATGAAAGTATGTTTTGATGGCCAAAAGCAACTTAAAGTTAGTGATATATGTGGTTCTAAGTCATCTTAACTAAGTCATCTGAATCTAAGCTTACTAATCTGATGAGAAACTTAAGATTGAGTTTACTGATCTTAATGCTAACTGAAGTAAGTTTACTGATCTTATTGAGTAATATTAAGAATAAAATTACTGATCTTAACTGAGTCATGTGAAATAAGATTACTGATCTGAGTATGGAAACTGAGAATAATTTTAGTGATCTTATATGAGATATTTGAAAATCTGAGTTACTGATCTGATGTACTTACTGATCTGATATGCTTACTGATCTTATGTGTAAGTTACTAATCTTAAATGTTTACTGATCTTAGATATTTACTGATCTTATATGGAAGTTGTTGAACTTATATGAGTTACTGATCTTATTGGTTACTGATCTGATATATGAACTGTTAGGAACTAAGCTGATGTTTTGTATTGTATAGACAGCTTATAGTATAGGACTTAGATATACTCATCTGTATATAGTTCAGTTGATGTATATATAGGTTTTATATATGTAAAGTTGTATTCTATTTGTATTTAGCATTGTAAAGCTCAGAACAGTAAAATCAGAACACTAGATTAGGACTAGATTAGATGAAGATCAGAAGACTAAATGAAGACTCAGAGGACTACTTCAGAATAAGAAGACTTCAAGAAGAGTTGAAGAAGAGATTAGAAGAATTCTGGAGAAGTTTTGAACAGTTTTTGGTTACTGTGCTGATTGAATCAGAAGAGTAAAAATCAGCAGAGTAAAATCCGAAGAGTAAAAATCAGAACAGTAAGTTACTATGCTGATTTAGTGAAATTGAAGAATAAGTTTGGAAAGCTTATTTAAAGAGTAACTGAAGATTTATTGAAGATATGCTGACTTGGAAGTTGAAGGAAGTTACAAAGTCGGTTACAAGAAGAAGTTACAAAAACAGTTTTAGAGTTAGTTGAAAGTTAGTTCACAAACTGCTAACTGTCATACTAAGTTCTATAAATACTGTATGATCTCATACTTGAAGAGACGACTGCTACTACTGAAGCAATTACTGATCTTAGAGAATTCAAAGAGCAAGTCTACAAGCAAGAACTCACAGAGTTGAAGGAGATTGATTGAAGAAGAAGAAGCCACTGAATTGAAGAGAAGAATCAAAGGCTACTCAAAGAGAAGTTTTACTTTTCAAGTTTAAGTTTGTATTGTGTAAAACAAGTGTGCTAGTTACTTGTAGAATTACTAGTAGATCGAAGATATACCTGGTGGTATAATCGAAAAGATCAAAGTCTTAATCTTGGGACTTTAAGCCACAAGAAGCTCAAGAAGAGTAATAAAACTTCACAACTGGAGTTGTGAGAGTGGATGTAGACATTTGTCGAACCACTATAAAATTCTGTGTTCTTTACTTTACTGTTTGATATTTGTTTGAATTGTTTAATCAAGAACATTAAGAATTAACAAAGATAAAGATCTAGATAAAAGTTGAGTATAAACTAGTAAGGCCCATATTATTCTGAAAGTACTGATCTGAGCTGAGTAAGCACAGTACAGTACATAAGAAGACTAAATTCCGCATTGCATATTCTGATATTTTGAAAGATTTTTGAAAGTCTATTCACCCCTCCCCTCTAGACTTTCTTAGCTTACTCAATCTTAACTCAACTTTGGGACCAACAAGTGGTATCAGAGCAGTAGTTCATTGGACTGCTGTTTCTTGATAACCTTACAAGATCTTGAGGGATATTTTACTGATCTTACTGTTATTTCTTGATACTTGTTACTATCTGAATACCTGAAATCTATCTGCTATACTACTGATCCTATTTGTCTAATCAAACATGGATGACACTAATGTGAACAAGCTGCCTAAGTTCAAGATTGCAGATTATGACTACTGGAAGCTTAGGATGGAGGCCATCTTTAGCTCAACCCATGATCTGATGGTGTCTGTGGTGACTGAAGGACCAATTGTCATCATGGTGGAAAACACTGCTGTTCTGGATCCATCTAAACCAGTTGGTGCACTGGTCCCCAAACCCAGGTCAGAACTGACTTCAGAAGAAATGAAACAAAACAATTTGGATAGTCTTGCCAAGAACTATATTTTACATACCTTACCAAATGAGTATCTTGGTAAAGTATTAAAATGTAAGACTGCAAAACAGATGTGGGACAAACTGGCTATTCTTTGTGAAGGTACTACACTGATCAAAGAAAGCAAGTTATCCACTGCTGTCCAAAAGTTTGAATCATTTAAAATGAAGCCAGGAGAATCAATTGATGAGTTAGATACTCGATTTACCAAAATTATGAATGATCTTGATGTATTGGGAAAAACTTATACTGAAAGAGAGATTAACCTGAGAATCTTGAAAGCATTGGATGAAAGGTGGAAAATGGTCAAGATGATCATTAAAACCACACAAGACATTGATTCTTGGCCAGCAGAAACTATGTTTCAAACACTTAAGGCACATGAGTTTGAGTTAGATGAAGAAGATCCTATTTCTGTGATCCATAAGGATAAGGATGTCTCTAAGGACATAGCTTTCAAAGCCTCTACTTCAAAGGGGTCTAGATCATCTAAGACTAAGACTTCAAGCATAAAAGATGAACTAGATGGTTCTGATCTAAGTCTGAAAGATCAGATGAGCCTTATGATCAAAAGATTTGATAAACTGAACAAGAGGTATGGCAGGTACAAAAGATTCTATAAGGAATCTAAGGGTTCTAATAACAAGGACTCTTCTGTGAACAGAAGGGATCAAAACTCTTCTGAAAGAAGGGATGAGATCTCTAATGAAAACAGGAGAGACAGGAACTCATCTGAAAAGAGAGACAGAAAGTATTCTGATAAGAAAGACAGGAACTCAATTGACAAGCATGACAGGAACAGAAAGCATTCTCCTCCTAAAAGAACTTCTAACAATCCTGTTTGCTATAATTGTGATAAGCCAGGTCACTATGCATATGAATGTCCTGATCTGAGTTCTGAAGATCGAGAAGAAAGGAAAGCCAGAAGAGATCGAAAATATGCTAAGGGTAAGAAGGCAATGATGGCTTACAATGACTCTGATTCGGAATCAGAAGAGTTACCATCGACTTCATCTGACTACCCCTCTAGCAATGAAGATGAAGCTTTCATAGCAGATGATGGACTGGCAATGATGGCCAAAATAAATGATGAGGTATCATCTGTTAACTCATTTCAATCTTGTGACAATTCTGACACTGATGAAAGTGATGCTGCTGTTAGCAGTGTAGGAAGTAGTCTTCATCATTCCCATGGAGTGACTGAAGAAGACCTTCTACAAGCTAACAAAGCATTCATTGAAATTAGTGATGAGAATATATCTTTAAAGCAAGAAATCATTAGGCTAAAAGAAGCTCAGTCAAAAGTTGATCCTAATATAGCTATCATAAATGCAAGGCTATCAGAAGAGTTGTCTCAACTCCAAGAAAAGTATGCATCCATTGATAAACTATATCAGGGTATGCTTAAAACTCAAGCCAAAGAGACTAATGAATTCAATGATTTAAAGATTAAATGTGAAAAACTTGAAGAGCGCAATAGATTCTTAGAATCTGAAGTAGTGAGCCTAGATCGAAAGCTATCTGGGATGATTAACTCTACTAAGATTAATCAAACAATCTCAGACAGATATAGAGCTCCAAATGATAAAAGAGGAATAGGTACTGATCTGCCTAGTCCATCTACTTCAGAATTTAAGAACACTAATGGAGCTAGTACAAGTTCTTTGCAACTAGATAAAGGAAAAGAACCTATGACTTATGATGATGAACCAAAACTCAAAGTACAGTCTAAATACATCCCTCCTACTACCAAAAATGGTAAAATGAAGAATGTATTAAGACCAGTACAGTCAAGACCATACCAGAAGAGTTATACTCCTCTGACCAGATCAGATCAGTCCTGGAATCAGAAGGGACAAACTCAGAACAGTAGGTCAAGACAAGCACAGGCAAGTTGGGAACAACCTAGACCTCCTTTCATAAGGCAGTCTTAGCTGTATTCAACTAAACCTAGGAGATTTGTGCCTCATTATCATAACAAACCTGTTCTTTATCCTCCTCCTTTATCTTATGATTTCTATGGAGAGAAAAGACCAAAGCAAATCTATAAGCCTTATGGTCCACATGCTTTTAGACCATATTCAAACTATTACAGACATACTGTTCTTACTGAAAAAGGGATAGAACCAAGGAAAGGCTATCTCAGAAAAATAGATCCTAAGTCTGCTGATAATTCTGAACTGGTTAATAAAGTACTGTTCTGTGATAAATTTGGAAGGAAACTGAAGAGGTCCCACTTATTCAAATCCTCAATGTTCATTTGGGTACCTCTTGCTACTAACCCCCAAGGACCCCAATAAACTAGGGTACCTAAATTATTAAGATCACTACTTTGCAGGATCGACTGGACTTATACAAGAAAGGTGGTTCAGTTGGTGAGACCTGGTACATAGACAGTGGGTGCTCACACCACATGACTGGTACCAAGGCCTTACTTACTGACTATCAAGAGAAGGAAGGACCAAAAGTCATCTTTGGTGATAGCTCAATAGCAATCACAAAAGGATTTGGATTCATCAAGAATGGAGATGTTGAAATCCAAGATGTATCCTATGTTGAAGGTTTGAAGTATAATTTGTTATCTGTATCTCAATTTTGTGACAGGGGATACAAGGTTCAGTTCAAGACCAGAAAATGTGAAATAATTGATAAAAGGACTCACAATGTTCTACTTGTTGGCACAAGACAAGGAAGTATATACATTGTGAACTGGAATAGTTGTCATAAGAATGCCTGTCTTATTACTAAGAGTCCTAAAGAAAACAGTTGGCTCTGGCATAAACGCCTCTGCCATCTAAACTTTAAGATAATCAACAAGATTGCTAGAGAACATCTTGTTGAGGGCATTCCTAATGAAATCTATTCCAAGTCACAAGTATGTGATTCCTGTCAAAAAGGTAAACAGGTAAAGGTTTCATTTAAGTCCATTCCAACTCTTTCAACAAGCAGAGTTTTAGAACTCTTGCATATGGATCTTCATGGTCCTATCAATCCTCCTACATTGAATGGAAGAAGGTATACTCTAGTTATAGTAGATGATTACTCTAAGTTTACTTGGGTAGTCTTTCTACACAAAAAGAGTGATACACAAACACTACTTCCAGATCTATTAAAGAAATTGCAAGTTGAAAAAGGTCATCCCATTGTCAAGATTAGGAGTGACAAGGGGACTGAATTTATTAATTGTTACATTTTTTACTACTGTTCTAAGTCTGGCATACAGCATTTGACAAGTGCAGCCAGAACCCCTCAACAAAATGGTGTTGCAGAAAGGAGAAACAGAACACTAAAAGAAGCTTGCAGAGCCATGATTGCAGAATTCAACACACCTCAGAAATTTTGGGCAGAAGCTATTAACACAACTTGCCACTCTCAAAATCGAAGTGCTCTTAATAAGGTACATGGTAAAACACCTTATGAGGTATGGAAAGGTAGAAAACCAAGAGTTTCTTATTTTCATATTTTTGGTTGTAAGTGTTTCATACATAACAATGGCAAAAGTAAATTAAACGCTTTTGATGCAAAAGCTGATGAAGGGATATTCTTAGGATACTCTTCTGTAAGCAAAGCATTTAGAGTGTTTAATTACTCTACCCTATGTGTAGAAGAAACACCCCATGTTGTCTTTGATGAGAATGTACAGGACTCTGCTGATCATCAGCTCAGTAAGAAAGTTGACAAACTACAGCTTCAGATCAACAATGAAGATGATGATACAGGAATATATGAATCTGTACAAGCATATAATCCTTTCCTGAAAGTTCTAGATCAAGATTCTGATAAAGAAAAGGTAAAAGACAAAGGTGAGTCATCTAAATCTTCTGAAATAAAAGAATTGAATGACTGCTCTCCTGTGAACAAAACTGCTGATATAAATGATACTGATCTGCATGATGATTTGCATGATGTAAATGATGATACTGTTAAGAATAGAAGGACATGGAAGTCTGCACATTCTACTGATCTGATTCTAGGTGATTCTAGTATAGGTGTCAAAACTAGAAAACAATTGTTTGATTCAAAGGAAGAACCTAGTAAGTCTTTATTTTGCTGGTGTTGTTTTCTATCATCTATTGAGCCTAAAACTGTGATTGAAGCTTTAAGTGATAGTAACTGGATTATAGCCATGCAAGAAGAACTTAATCAGTTCACTAGAAATGAAGTTTGGGAACTTGTTGATAGACCTAGTAATCATAATGTTGTAGGCACTAAGTGGATTTTCAAGAACAAATGGGATGAAAATGATCTTGTAGTTAGAAACAAAGCTAGATTAGTTGCTCAGGGCTACTCTCAAGCTGAGGGTATTGATTATGATGAAACTTTTGCTCCTGTAGCTAGACTAGAAGCTATAAGATTGTTCCTTGCTTATGCTGCACATATGAAATTTACTGTATATCAAATGGATGTGAAAAGTGCATTTTTGAATGGTATACTTGCTGAAGAAGTTTATGTAGAACAACCACCTGGTTTTGAAGTGAATAGTCACCAAGTATACAGGTTAAAGAAAGCACTCTATGGATTGAAACAAGCTCCAAGAGCATGGTATGATACTCTTTCTCTATTCTTACTTGAAAATGGTTTTACAAAAGGCAAAGTTGATAGAACTTTGTTTAGAAGACAAGAAGGAAATGATATATTACTTGTTCAAATTTATGTGGATGATATTATCTTTGGATCACCCAACAAAAACTTGAGTGAAAGCTTTTCTACACTCATGCAAAGTAAATTTGAAATGTCTATGATGGGAGAAATGACATATTTTCTTGGTCTTCAAGTAAAACAAACCTCAGAAGGTATCTTTATAAATCAAGCAAAGTACACTAAGAATTTGCTAGATAAATTTGGTATTAAAACCTGTAAGACAGTTGGTGTGCCCATGCAACCTACATACAAAATGGATCCTGATGAAGGAGGTAAGTCTTCTGACCAACCTCACTATCGTGCTTTAATTGGCTCTCTACTCTATCTAACTGCCAGCAGACCTGATATTGCTTTTTCTGTTGGAGTATGTGCAAGATTTCAAGCAAACCCCAAGGAAAGTCATCTGGAAGCTGCTAAAAGGATATTGAAATATCTAAAGGGGACCATTAATCGAGGATTATGGTATCCTGCAGATGATGATATATCTTTAAGTGGTTATTCAGATTCGGACTTTGGAGGTTGCAAAATAGATAGAAAATCTACTTCAGGTTCATGTCAATTCTTAGGAACTAAGCTCATTTCATGGTTTTCAAAGAAACAAACAAGTGTGGCAACTTCTACTACTGAAGCAGAATATATGGCTGCAGGAAGTTGTTGTAGTCAGCTTCTTTGGCTAATACAACAACTCAGAGACTACAATGTTGTAGAATCTAATGTACCTATATATTGTGACAGTAATAGTGCCATTGCCATCACTCAAAATCCTGTTTTACATACTAGATGCAAACATGTTGATATTAGGCATCATTTTATTAGGGATCATGTTGAAAAGAAGAATATTAGAATGGAAAAGATTCATACTGATATTCAAAGAGCTGACATTTTTACAAAACCATTGGCTGAAGTGAGATTCAGAGAATTGTGCATTAGTCTAGGATTGATAGATATGGATTCTGTGTGTATATAGAACTGTGCTAACATTTCAGGTACTGATCTTACACCAAGAGAAAGATAAAGCAGAAAATAAGAGACAATCCAATGTCAGATCACTAAAACAGGTAACAAGGTTACTAGAGTGACCTTAATCCCAATGAGGAAGCTGGTAAAGCTGAGGGACACTGAGAATATACATTAAGGGGGAATCTGTGATTTCTTAAAGATCCTTTTGTTGACTCAGATCACTAAGTCACTTTAGCATAAACCTTGATGTGATCATTAAATTATACATATTGTTACTAATCTGTACTGTTTTACACTTATATCTCATGAACTAACACTTCTACCAAGGTGAAACAGGCACAGAAGAGGAATTCTCCATTGAAGGGGGAACTGATCTGATTACAGTTTTTAAATAGTCTACTAATCTGATCTGATTACAGGTTATATCAGTCTACAGATATATTCTGATTAATACATTGACTTGTCTACAGAACTGTGCTGATTACAAAGTTTCTTTGTCTACAGTACTGATCTGATTACAATTCAGCTATTCTACAGAACTAATCTGATTACTGACTAATCTGTCTACAGAAAGACTTGTTTACTACTAATCTGTCTACAAGAAATCTACTGATCTGACACAGTACTGATCTGAGGATTACTGTGCTGATATCAAAAAGATGAAATCAGGGAATTTGGGTACTGATCTGAGGATTACTGTGCTGACCCATCTACTGATCTGAAATCTACTGTGCTGATTCATCTACTGATCTGATTTCTAAAAGGGTTACTCAGCTGATCACAGTACTCAGCTGATCCAGATAAGTGAAACTTTAGTTAAAAATAAGTAAGAAAATGAAGTGAAATTGTTTTGGAAACTACTGTGCTGATCTGCATCAGAACAGTCTTTTGGTTTAGATTACTCTAAGTCAAATATTGTTCAAATTTTTAGATTACTAATAGAGAAGATTAATACACTCTTCTATTTATAACCTAAAAATTGTGGTGTATTTATCAAACACTAGTTGGCTCCAAAAATTAAGAATGTTACTAGAATGTGAACAGTTATTGTTTAACTCGAATTTCGAGATTTAATCCCAACCATTCTTTATAATAATCTAATTCAATCCTAGCCCTAGATTGGTTTTGAATTATAACAAAAACAATCACACTTCATCTTCTTCATTCTTACGAATTCATTTCTGGATAATTCTTAACTTCTTAACTTCTGCAAAATTTGATTTCTACAAAATTCTCAAATGGCAACTGTCAATATTATCAATGAAGCTAACCAAATAGCAGGAACTTTTGATTCGAATTTATGGATGCGCAAGAAAGGAATTTTCGTGGAAAACGCTGTCTACTTCAATGGCAGGCACACCGCTGAAAATCAAGCTATCTTAACTATGTGTGAAGAATGCGGACTACGGAAGTTTCTGGAGTCATTTCCTGTGAATGTCTACGAGCCGGAAGCTGTGGAATTCTATTTACAACTCCAAGGAGACAAAAATGGTGTTCACTCCATGCTTGCTGGACACAAAGTCACCATTACTAGGGACATTCTCGAAGTAATGTTGGACTTACCGCAAGGTCCAGTAGATATTATGACCTACAAGGCTGGAGAAGAAAAGGAGTGCGTGGGAAGATGGTCAGGAGTTGAAACAGAGACCTTGACGAATTTGAAGAAGGATGTACTTCCTACTGGGTTGCAGTTCTTGATGGATATTGCAGGAAAATGCTTGTTAGGGCAACATCATAGCCAGGATGCCTTATCGAGTTTTAAAATTAGAATTATGGCTGCGATCATCGACAGAGTGGAAGGTGATTGGCAAGGATTCTTCCTGGAAAGGTTATTGACTGAAAAGGAAAAGGTTTTATTTGATGAGGACACTTTGGAATTCTCACTGAAATCAAAGTTAGGGTTTGGAAACAAGCTGAGTTTCTTGCTGCCTCAGCTGGTGAAGAAACCTTATTGGAGTAATCCCAAGAAATTCCATCATGGGAAGTTCTTGATGAAGAAGGAGTCTGTTCAATTTGAACAAGAGAACCCCTTGGAACACTCTCAAGAAATTGAAGCAGAGGAGTCTGGAGCTTCAATGTACCAATCGGAGGATGATCAAACTGAGGTTCGATCAAAATCTAAGCATGATCCGAGCAGTACTACTTTAAGAAGAGGAAGGTCTGCTACTGCTGCCTCGGGATCAACAGTTCGTTTTGTGGAAACTGTGGTGCAATCGAGCTCAGATGAGCAAGAGGTTAGTGTTCCTAGTCCTGTTGCTACTCATAAGAGGACTAAATCAAGGAGTGTTAGGAGGAAGTTGATTGTTGTCTCCCCTACCCCTTCTGATTCTGAACCAAGCCAACCTGAACCCCAAAATCCTCAACCTTCATGTTCTGGAGGATCAGATCACTACTTTTCTGAGACTCAGAACACTCCCCATTCATCACCTCAGCTCACTAACTTTGAGCCTACTTCAATTCCTACCCCTCAACATCAAACTTCACATCAACCTTCACCACATCAATCCCCATTACAGGTTCATGCTCACTCTACTGAACATGAATTTGAACCTTCTTCTGAACCAATTGATATTTCATCTTCTCCTGAACCTGAATTTATTGCTCCTAAACCTGCTGATCTGATGGAGTATACTATCTGTGACAAAGAAGATAGAATCAGGATTGATTTAAGGATAGCACTGTTGAAACAATTTCCTGGACTGGATGAGAGCTCTGTTGAGTTTGAGAAACTCCTTAGGATAGGCACTTGGGTGTATCTTAAGAGGAGTACTTTGAAGGAAAGTTTAGCTATCATGGAAGGCATGGGAGGTGCTTCAATCTTTGATGATTGGGAAGCAGAACAAATGCAAGCAGCTGGTGTTAACTCTTTTCTTGAGTTAGTCACTCCAGAATCTGTTGTACTTCTTGTTGAGAGACTAACAGGGATCAAGTACACTGTTGAGAAGATTGCAACTCCTGTCTCTGATGAAGATTTGTTCAGTGAAGAGAAGGGTGTTGATGAAACTGCTGCTGAAGAAGATTTTATGGAAATAGATGAAGACATTGTCAATGCAACAGAGGTGTTTGAGAACACTGTTGTACTTGAAGAAACTGTTGTGATTGAGGAAACTGATGCTGTTGACACTCAGGATGTAAATGCTGAAGAATTGGAAAGCATTCCTATTCAATCTACTGATCCTATTGAGGATGTGCAGGAAGAGATCAGAACAGATCATGTTGAGAAGGATTCTGAGATTTCTGAATTTGAAATGCTGAAAAGGCAGAATGCAGAGCTTCAAGCAAAGTTGGAAGCTGTTGTTCAAATGTTTCAGGAAGCTACTGAAAGGATGAACAAGATACATTCTGAACACTCTTATGAAAAGGTCATGGAGTATACAATGTCCAAGATTTTTGACCTTCATAGAGTACAAGAGAAGAATTTGTCTCAAGTGTTGCATAAGAAGCTGGAGCAACACATATCTTCCTTGAAGGAGTGGCATGATGAAGCCAAAAAGGGGGAAGACAGGACAAGACAAGTGATGGAACAAACACAGTCACAACAAGCTCAGCTGGTTGTAAGTCAAGATGAATTAAGAGCTGAAATTCATATGTTGAATGAAAAGCTGAAGCAAAGAAAGCAACAGAAGCAACATGGTCAAGAGATTGTTGAAAAGAGACCTGAGATTGCAGGAAGTTCAAGTCAGAGGAAGAGGAAGTTAGTCCTATCTGATGAAGAACAACAAGAGGAAGAAGCTGAAAGAATGACTAGATCAAAGAGCAAAATGAAAGCTGTTATGACAAGTGAAGAAGAAAGCTTGAAAAAGAAGAAAGAAATGGATGTCAAGTTCTTGAAGACAAGATTTGATAATAGAGTCACAGCTTTGAAGAAAAAGATGAATGCTCAAAAGAAAACTGCTGGAAAACAGTTTGACAAAGATTTTCAAGATGAAAACTTTGTGGATTTCATTGTGTTGACTGAACATATGGAATACTGGAAAAATTTGAAGAAGAAGTGGCAGATTGCTAACTTCATTGTGAAGAAGTTTGGTGATCATTCTAGCAAAGAAGCAGAATTTGTTGATTTTGAAGAATTTATGCTGAACATTGATCAAGAATTCTGGGAAGACATAGCACAGGTTGCTAATCGTGCTGGAACAAAGATTTTGTGCCCTGAAGAACCTAATTGGGAACCTCCAAGACTGGAAAGTGGAGAACCTGATTACAAGGAGATCAACAACATTATTGCTGAGATTATTAAAGAAGAAGGAATCACTGACCATCAACACATGATGGATATCAAGGCAAGAATGTATGTGGCATTCAGAATTTGAAGATGCAGAATGAAGATGAAGGACAAGCTCAGAAGATAACATTTCTATCCTTAATCTTTATTTCTATATAATTTTTTGTTTCATATTCTGTGATTATTTGTAATATCTGATCTTATTTGAATATGAATCTGGAATTTCTGAATTGATGAACTGTTATGATTGACTACATACTTAACTACTGATTTATTAACATTTAAGTAGTTTTGGCTTCATCAAAAAGGGGGAAATTGTTGGGATATGAATCCTTGAAACAATGTTCTAGTTGATGAAAGTATGTTTTGATGGCCAAAAGCAACTTAAAGTTAGTGATATATGTGGTTCTAAGTCATCTTAACTAAGTCATCTGAATCTAAGCTTACTAATCTGATGAGAAACTTAAGATTGAGTTTACTGATCTTAATGCTAACTGAAGTAAGTTTACTGATCTTATTGAGTAATATTAAGAATAAAATTACTGATCTTAACTGAGTCATGTGAAATAAGATTACTGATCTGAGTATGGAAACTGAGAATAATTTTAGTGATCTTATATGAGATATTTGAAAATCTGAGTTACTGATCTGATGTACTTACTGATCTGATATGCTTACTGATCTTATGTGTAAGTTACTGATCTTAAATGTTTACTGATCTTAGATATTTACTGATCTTATATGGAAGTTGTTGAACTTATATGAGTTACTGATCTTATTGGTTACTGATCTGATATATGAACTGTTAGGAACTAAGCTGATGTTTTGTATTGTATAGACAGCTTATAGTATAGGACTTAGATATACTCATCTGTATATAGTTCAGTTGATGTATAGATAGGTTTTATATATGTAAAGTTGTATTCTATTTGTATTTAGCATTGTAAAGCTCAGAACAGTAAAATCAGAACACTAGATTAGGACTAGATTAGATGAAGATCAGAAGACTAAATGAAGACTCAGAGGACTACTTCAGAATAAGAAGACTTCAAGAAGAGTTGAAGAAGAGATTAGAAGAATTCTGGAGAAGTTTTGAACAGTTTTTGGTTACTGTGCTGATTGAATCAGAAGAGTAAAAATCAGCAGAGTAAAATCCGAAGAGTAAAAATCAGAACAGTAAGTTACTATGCTGATTTAGTGAAATTGAAGAATAAGTTTGGAAAGCTTATTTAAAGAGTAACTGAAGATTTATTGAAGATATGCTGACTTGGAAGTTGAAGGAAGTTACAAAGTCGGTTACAAGAAGAAGTTACAAAAACAGTTTTAGAGTTAGTTGAAAGTTAGTTCACAAACTGCTAACTGTCATACTAAGTTCTATAAATACTGTATGATCTCCTACTTGAAGAGACGACTGCTACTACTGAAGCAATTACTGATCTTAGAGAATTCAAAGAGCAAGTCTACAAGCAAGAACTCACAGAGTTGAAGGAGATTGATTGAAGAAGAAGAAGCCACTGAATTGAAGAGAAGAATCAAAGGCTACTCAAAGAGAAGTTTTACTTTTCAAGTTTAAGTTTGTATTGTGTAAAACAAGTGTGCTAGTTACTTGTAGAATTACTAGTAGATCGAAGATATACCTGGTGGTATAATCGAAAAGATCAAAGTCTTAATCTTGGGACTTTAAGCCACAAGAAGCTCAAGAAGAGTAATAAAACTTCACAACTGGAGTTGTGAGAGTGGATGTAGACATTTGTCGAACCACTATAAAATTCTGTGTTCTTTACTTTACTGTTT
Source organism: Galeopsis tetrahit (assembly GCA_963675135.1). Classification (NCBI taxonomy): domain Eukaryota; kingdom Viridiplantae; phylum Streptophyta; class Magnoliopsida; order Lamiales; family Lamiaceae; genus Galeopsis; species Galeopsis tetrahit. Next base: position 48,067,845 of record OY776119.1, on the reverse strand, counting down.
GATATTTGTTTGAATTGTTTAATCAAGAACATTAAGAATTAACAAAGATAAAGATCTAGATAAAAGTTGAGTATAAACTAGTAAGGCCCATATTATTCTGAAAGTACTGATCTGAGCTGAGTAAGCACAGTACAGTACATAAGAAGACTAAATTCCGCATTGCATATTCTGATATTTTGAAAGATTTTTGAAAGTCTATTCACCCCTCCCCTCTAGACTTTCTTAGCTTACTCAATCTTAACTCAACTTTGGGACCAACATATATGTTCTAACATTCCTAGAACATACTTATCTTGGCTTAGGCATGTCTTAAGGGGTTTTGGTATTTGATCAAAACATATCTCATTTTATTCCCAACAATTTCCCCCTTTTTGATGATGCCAAAACCTACATTGTTTAAGCAAAAGTGACTTGTCTACACCTATTACATGTATCTTCAGAAGACATGACTAAGGTCAATATTCCTGAAAAGATAATGTGTTAGTGTTTCCACTGTTTTTGTTGCAAGTAGGTTTCAAGATAGGCATAGAGAGATTAGTGTTTCTTGATTCAAAATAAGTTCAACTATCATTCATTCAAAGATCATTACAAGCATGTTGATAGTTGAATTTAACATATCAGAGCATGAATCAATAACACTTAAATACATCAGAGCATTTCATTTTAACAATTCAAGACAAAAATAATATTTTCAGCATCAGAGCACAGAGCTTGCATCAGAGCAATCCATAACAAACCAGAGCAAACAGATTAGCACATCACATCAGCAATCTTGATCATATTTCAGCATAGTTGATCAATCAAGAAAGGTCAGAAGACTTAGCCATTTCAAAGATCGTCCTCATGGGGTGGCAGCATTCCATACTGTGTCCACACTCTTCTTTTCAATGCCATGGCTTCTTGGTTGGTTCCCTTAGGTCCAAGAACCATCTTGTTTAGCTTAAGGATCTCAGTGAATTCTCTCAGAATTCTTGCTTGGTCAATCCATCCTTCAAGCTTTGGAGGCATGTATATGATTGGCTTGGGAGCTGTGAGTTCAATTCTTGCAATGTCAGCAGCTGCAAGTAGTTGTTGATACAACTCTCTATAGTATTCTAGCATGAACTCAGTGAAGGCAGAGTTTGCATCTCCTCCATTCCATCTGTCAATGACATAATAGTCATAGACAAACTCCCTTTTGGCCTCTTCCCATGTATCATTCAGCTGAATTGGTACCCATTTATCCAAGTGTGGATATTTGGTGTCCATTGGGATTAGAAGCTGAGGCTTCATCTTGCTATAAGTTGCTCTCCTCCTTCTTGGTTTCTGAAAGTTTGCTCTTCTCTCATCTCTTGCTCTGTTGGCTTCTTCCATCAGATCCATTTTCTCTTGGGCCCTCATCATGGCCAATTTCTGTTGTGTTTCAGGGTCTTTGCCATACCCTTCATGAAACAGCTTTGATGGATCAAGAGCTAGGACTGTTGTCTTCTTCTTAGGTTCAGGTCCAAATCCTTCAGCAAATAACTCTTCAGTGTCTTCAGAGGACTTGGTACCTTCAGCAGAGGACTTGGTACCTTCAGCAGAGGACTTGGTACCTTCAGCAGTTTTGCTAGATTCAGAAGATTTGTCCTTTTCAGTAGATTTGGGTTCTTCAGCAGTTTTGGCTTTCTTTGATGTAGGCTCATCATCAACAACTCTGAATTCAGGTGGAAGATCAAGGCTGTTGGGAAAGTCAGTGAATTTCTCAACTTGTCTCTTCTTTCCTTGGGCCTTCTTGATTTTTCCTCTAGTTTGGACACCTTCAGCACTCTTGTCCAAACCTGATACTTCACCACCTGGTCTTTGTTGTAACCTCATCCTCTCTTCTTGAGCTGAGGCCATAAAATTCTTCAAAGCAAGTGCTAATTGCTCTTCTTCATTCAATTCTTCCAAATTCAGAACTTCAGGCTCTTTGCCTTTTCCTTCAGCAATGTTGTCTTTCCCTTTGACTGGGCTCCCAATCACCAAGGCACCTTTTGCTCTAGCTCTTTCCCTTTCCCCCTTTTTGGCAGCATCAAAACACTGGGGCTTGAGGTCACTCATAGTTGAGGCCATCAGGGATTGGGCCTGGTTTAGGGACTTCATTTCTTCCAACAAATATACATTCTCATCATGTATATTTTGCATCTTGTCACTGCTCAAGCTAAGAAAAGCTAGAACAGGTTTCATTTTGTGTAGAACAACCTCCTCCATGGTTGCCTTAAGAGATGCATCCAATTGGGTCTTCAGAAGCTCAGTGAGGTTGGCCACTGCTCCTTCAGCAATGTTGGCCAACACTTCTTGGGAAAACTTTTCTGAGGCAGCTTTGACCATAGCTAGCCTTTGCTCTTCAGCTCTTCTCTTTTGCAGTGCAGTCTTCTTTCCAATAGCTTGTTTGACAGTTAGCCTGAGAGCTTTGACATTTGCATTGTGATTGTCTCTCAGCAGCTTTTGCTCTTTCTTGACCTCCTCTGAGATGGCTTCCATGGTTGATTTGGCATTTTGAACTTCAGTGGAGATGGTTTGGAGACCAGATTCCACACCACTGATCCTTGCCTCAAGGGTTGGTAGCACAACATCTTCAGAGCCAGTGAGCCTCATTTCTACAGATGCTAGAGTTCTTCCTTGCTCATTTAATGCTCCTGAGGTTTCAGCATGAGCAGATTTGACTTGATGAGCCAAGGAGTCCAACTTCTCTGATTGCATCCCAAGTAAGGCTTGAGCTGAGCCTGAATCTACTTGGATAGGTGCATCTGTTAGGAATTCATCTGCAAAAATTTGATCAAGAGAAATACCTGCAACATCAGATAAGTCAAACAAGTTAGGAAATAAGCACTCATCACCCTCAATTTCTTTTGTATAAGACTCTGATACATCAGCAGTCTTCTTCTCATTTTCAACTAGTTCTTTTCTCCCTTCTTTAATAGTGTTCTCACTCAAGGAATCAGGCCTCCTTTCATCAAGGGATTCTTGAAGTTCAGATTTGACTTCAAGAATAACCTGTCCTTCCTCACTTATTCCACCCTCATATGGTGGTACACTCACTATCTTAGTGATGACTACCTCTCTTTCATCCTCAACTCCCTCTGATTTTTCAACTATTCTCTCCTTTTCAACTCCTTCTCCTAAACCTGCAGCATCTTCACCCTCAACAGGGTTCAAAGATGGCAGTTGTGAGGAGATCACAGTGCTTATCTCAGCAGCCACTGAGTCATCCTGAATGATTAAGGGCTGATCAGTGTCCAACTCTTCTGACACTGAATAGGCCTTAATCAAACTAGCCTCTAGTACAGGAACCTCAACATCTTTAGGCTGTGCCTTGGGTTCAGAAGAACCTTCATTGGCAGATGTGTCTTTGGTTGTGTTACCACCCTTGGTCAACACCTCTGAAGATACAGAGCCTTTCCTATGATAGGTTTTAGGAGGGTTTGAAAGTCTGTTTGCTATAGAAGACTTGGGTTGAAAAGGTTCAGGGATGTTGGCTTGAGGGGTTTCAGGAGGGTTGGGATTTGAAGGGTTTGAGGGATCATCAGGGGAATCATCATCATTTGAGCTACTGTCAGGGTGTTTGATTCCCTTGGCTTTTCTTTCTTTCTCCTCCTCAATCTTATCAGCTACCAGCTTTGCAAAAATCTCCTCATCAATGAGAAATCTTGTCTTTGAAACTCCAGCAAAGTGTAGCAATCAGTTTTCCTCAATCTGCCACCAGTTTGCACCCTTATCTTGGATGACTTGTGATATCTCTATCAAGGATTTGTCTTTCACATCAACAAGCATCCTTAAATCTTGAAAGGCTTTCTGAATTCTTGGAAATTCAGCAAGTTGTGGATACAAACTGTCCACAGTAGCCTTGGCTCCTCCTCTGAGCATACTTTCATAAGTATACTCCTCCTCATCTCCACTTGAATGGGGACTTTGGGTTATAGGGGAGTTGGCTCTGGGTTCTCCTAATATGGCTTCAGGCAAATTAAGTGCAGGGATGTTGGCTTCAGAAGGGTTGGGTGCAGTAGAAGGATCTTCAGTTGCTTTTGAGAGCAATGGGTCTGAAGGGGTTTTACTCAAGGGGGTTGGCTCATTGAGTGCATGCTCTAAGAGTTTTGAATAATTGAGCATGGATGAGTCAAGGGGAGACAGGAGTCTTGTCTCATCTACTGCTAAGTCAGCAAGCACATCAATGCCACTTCTTTGCACATTCCCTTCTGGAGAATATCTCTTAGTGAGATTTACAGGGGTAATGGGTTGGTTGGAAGGGGTGACATGGGTTTCAGGGGAGTTGGGCTCAAGGATCTAGGTTTCAGGGAGGTTGGCCTCTATAGGTTGACCTTCAGGGACTTTGGATTCTGGAGTTCCAGAACCAGAAGAATTAGTCCTTGACATGGATTTGGTCCTGCTTTCAGCTCTGCTTTCCCTTAGAGCCAATTGAAGAGACCTTTCCTCTTGAAGCTCCAACACCTTCTCAGTAGGCTTGGCCCTTCTCTTGCTGGCCCTACTGCTTCCACTTCCTTCCTTCTCAGGGACAACTTCCCTGATTCTCTTATCACCCTTCTTCTTTTGCCTAGTCTCATTGTACTTCCTCCTCAACTCTTCTGAGTGGTCAGAAGGCACACTCACTCCCTCTTCTGCCACTGCATCAACTTCAGTTGATGCTCCTGAAGCTTCTTTTGAGGACAATTGAGACATTTTTCTGGTTTTGACAGCCCTGGCCTTTGTTCTCTTTTTCATCTTGGGCTTCTCCTCCTCCTGTTCTTCAGCAGGCTTGGCCAGTAACATCCTTCTTTTCTCAGTTTTCTTGCTGAGCTTTCTGAATAGGATCTTTTGGGCTGGGAGGGGCTTTGCAAAGGTTTGCATCTGGGAATAGTGGGAAAACCTCTCAATCAACAAGCTTGCCCTGGTGCAATACTTGATTTTCCCTTCTAGCACCACCTTATTGTGGGTTTTCACCTTAAATTTAGCCTTCTCCTTCATCATCTCAGACATGATGAAGGTCCTCCAATCAAACTTAATGCCCTTATCACTGGCATCAATAATGGCAGCCATGATTCTGATCCTTGGGTGACTAACCTGCTCTAAGCTTCCAGTGTTGCTTAAGAGGCTCTTAGCAACTACCTCAAAAAGATTGAGAAACTCTAGCTTGAGAGTTTTCTTGTTTTGAGTTGAGGAGAGAGGGCCTGGAACTAATAACCATTCTTGGGCTATCTCATCTTCATGGCCAGTGCCATAAGTTTCTGGATTCCTTCCCTCATAAGGCAGTCCAAAAGCTCCTTCCAGATCTTCTGAGGAGAATTTTACTCTGGAATCTCTCCTCCTCCTCTCCTTCTGCAGTGTAAGATAATCTGGTTGATACTTCACCATCCTCAGGTTTGCCTCTCCACTTGAGAAAGGCAAAGAATTCTGCCATGTAGCTCTCCAAGCAAGAGCTTGGTCTTTCTTCCAAGAACTTTCGAAGACCAGCTCTTCTCAACCACCTCAGGGTTGGAGTAATCTCAGGATCTTCACTTTCAAAGGAGACTATTGGCTCAAAGTGAAGATTGTTTTTGTTGCTTAGGTAGGCAAAATCCAGGTCTAGATCCTTGTTAGAGAAATCAACAAGTATCTCAGGTCTAACTTTGGGGGCCATTGAAATTTGCAGAAAGAGTTTTGAGAGAGTTTGAAGAAAATTGGAGTTAGGGTTTCGAATACTTGGGGAAGAAGTGTTTGTGGGGATCTTAAGATTTGTGAATATTCTAAAAAGAATGTTTGTCAATGAGTTGGTAAGGTCTTGAGGCAATTCAAAGATGAGCAAAAATGGAAATCCAAAATGGACGGCTAGGATTGATTTCAGGGGAGTTGTCCATTTTTGATCCAATGGTCAAAAGCCAATGTAACAGTGAAATAACTGTTTTATTCTAAACGTGGGTGGTTTTTAATGTTTGTTTAAGGCTGGGGGTTTTTCGAGATAGATCATGTCCCAAAAAGTTTAATGCAAACAAGAGTTAAATCTTGGCATTTAATGCATGGAAAGTGACCTTTTGAGTGGGAGACAAATTAAATCCCAGAAAGGTGAAAACTGTATTTCAATGGGACAGATTTCGAAATAGGTATTGATCACCAAAAATAGGTGCTTATCATACCAAGATTTGGTTTGATAGCTGGGACAACTTATCTGACCCTACATGGACAAGTGTCCTGAAAGGCTGTGGACAAGTGTCCTGAATTTCAAAGGACAAGTGTCCTGAAGAAGTAAGGTCATGTTTCTGAGTTTCAGTAGACTTGACCAAGTCTGCTGAAGTTTGAGTTTGTTTCCCCCTTAATCAATGAACTTCTTTGGACTCATTTGTCCAACTTCCCTGGATCAAGAAGTCCCAACTCTGCTGATAATTCCAGGAACCTTGCCTCTGCAAGTGGCTTAGTTAGTATATCAGCTTTTTGATGGTCTGTGTGAATTTTTACTAGCTTGATATACTTCTTCTCCACATGATCTCTAATGAAGTGGTGCTTGATGTCCACATGTTTGCATCTTGTGTGCAAGACAGGATTTTGTGATATAGCAATGGCACTATTGTTATCACAGAAAATTGGCACTTCAGTAGAGTTGACTTTGTAGTCTCTGAGTTGTTGTCTTAGCCAAAGGATTTGAGCACAACAACTTCCAGCTGCAACATATTCAGCTTCAGTGGTGGAGGTGGCTACTGTATTTTGTTTCTTGGAGAACCAAGATATGAGTTTGTTGCCCAAGAATTGACAAGTCCCTGAGGTGGACTTTATGTCAATCCTACATCCTCCATAATCAGCATCTGAGTAGCCAGTTAGCTCAATATTGTCATCAGCAGGGTACCAAAGGCCTAGATTCTCAGTGCCTTTGAGGTACCTCAAAATCCTCTTTGCAGCCTCAAGGTGGCTTTTCTTAGGATTTGCTTGAAACCTTGCACAAACACCTACTGCAAAGGTGATGTCAGGTCTGCTGGCAGTGAGATAGAGGAGTGATCCAATGATTCCTCTATACTCAGTGGAGTTGGTTGGCACACCACTCTCATCAGGATCCATCTTCCAATTGGTGTTCATAGGGATCCTTACTGGCTTGCTAGTTGTACACCCAAACTTTTTGATCATTTCTCTGGTGTACTTAGCTTGGTTGATGAAGATTCCTTCTTTAGATTGTTTGACTTGTAGACCCAAAAAGAAATTCATCAACCCCATCATGGACATCTCAAACTTGTTTTGCATGAGCTTGGAGAATTTCTCACAGAGCTTCTCATTAGGGGATCCAAAAATTATGTCATCCACATAAATTTGGACAAGCAAGATGTCCTCTCCTTCAGAGATTCTGAAGAGAGTTCTGTCCACAGTTCCCTTGGTGAATCCATGATCCAAGAGGAATTGTGACAGTGTGTCATACCAAGCCCTAGGGGCTTGCTTGAGTCCATATAGAGCTTTCTTCAGTCTGTAAACTTGGTTTCCCTCTTCAAAACCTGGTGGTTGCTCCACATAGACTTCTTCTTTCAAGACTCCATTTAGAAAGGCACTCTTGACATCCATTTGGTACACTTTGAACCTCTTGTGGGTTGCATAGGCTAGAAAGAGCCTTATTGCTTCTAGCCTTGCCACAGGTGCAAATGTCTCATCATAGTCAATGCCTTCATGTTGGCAATACCCTTTTGCCACTAGTCTTGCTTTGTTTCTGACAATCACATCATTTTCATTTTTCTTGTTCTTGAACACCCACTTTGTTCCAATAACATCTTGATGTGAAGGTCTATCCACCAGCTCCCATACTTCATTTATGGTGAATTGGTTCAGTTCTTCCTGCATGGCTGTGATCCAATTGGCATCTTGAAGTGCTTCCTCAATATTATTTGGTTCTTGCTCTGACAAGAAACAACAGAAAAGAGCACTTTCACCATGAAATCTTCTTGTTTTGACTCCAATACTTGGGTCACCAAGTATTAGATCAGTAGGATGGTCAGACAACCAAGTCCTTCTTTTTCTGATCTCTTCAGTAGAGTTGTCCTCTACTGAAGGTGAGTCATTTTGATCATAGAATTCAGGAAAATTAAATGCAGGATCTAATTCAGGATCATAATCAGGGGTGTTGTCCTCAATGTCAGGGACATTGGCATTTTCAACATTTTGAGTTCCCCCTTGATTATTTGATCCATTAACTACCTTAGCAGGAACTGCTTCTTCATTGGTAGTTGTTACCTGGATGTGAACTGGGATTTGTTCATTCAGTTCACCATTTCCATCTGCAGGATTTGTCTCAGGAGGGTTGCCTTCAGGATTGTTGTCCACTGTGGGTTTTTCAGGCAGACTGGCTTGGACAACATATATGAATTCTGTGTCTTTGTCTTTTAGGCTTAATCTGGTTGTCCTCTGTGTGATTTCCTCAGGTTCCAAATGGTCATTCCTGATCTCAAAAATAGACTCATCAAACACAACATGAGGTGTCTCTTCCACTATAAGGGTTTTCTTGTTGTAGACTCTGAAAGCTCTACTGATTTGAGAGTATCCAAGAAATATTCCCTCATCAGCTTTGCTGTCAAAGGCTTTCAACTGTTCTTTCCCATTATTGTGAATGAAACATTTACAACCAAATATATGAAAATATGACACTTTAGGCATTCTTCCTTTCCAGAGTTCATAGGGGGTTTTGCCTTGCCCCTTAGTGATCAAACATCTATTTTGAGTATGGCATGCAGTGTTTATAGCTTCAGCCCAAAACCTCTTAGGTAAATTTGAATCAGCAATTAAAGTTCTATTCCTTCTTTCTGCAACTCCATTTTGTTGGGGAGTTCTAGCTGCTGAGGTTTCATGAGCTATTCCATTAGTTGTGCAATACTCATTGATGTATGAGTTAATGAACTCAGTGCCTTTATCAGATCTTATCTTGATAATGCTAAGGCTTTTCTCATTTGACAATCTCTTGAGAAGTTCAGGTAGTTTGACTTGTGTTTCCATCTTATTAAGGAGAAATACTACCCATGTGAACCTAGAGAAGTCATCTACTACCACTAATGTGTATTTTCTACCATTTATGCTTGAAGGGGTAATTGGTCCAAACAGATCCATATGTAGAAGTTCAAGTACCCTTTCAGTGGAGATGACTGGTTTTCCTTTGAATGAGGCTTTAATCTGTTTTCCTTCTTGACATGGATTACACACATGTTCTTTAATGAAAACCTCATTAGGTAGTCCTTTAACTAATGCATTTCTAGCAAGTTTATTCATAGATTTGAAGTTCAGGTGGTTTAGCCTTTTGTGCCATAACCAACTTTGTTCACTAGAACTTTTAGCAATAAAACATGCAGCATCAGTAGACTTGTCCCAGTCTGCAAAATACACATTTCCCTTCCTAGTTCCAGTCAATAGTATTTGTTGAGGTTTATCCTTAATTAGACACTTTCCACTTGAGAACTCAACATTAAAGTCTTTATCACAGAATTGACTGATACTTAGGAGATTATATTTGAGACCAGCCACATAAGATACATTGGATACTTTGATGTTACCAATCATCAAAGTACCATAACCTTTTGTTGTTGCTTGTGAGCTGTCTCCAAAAGTAACATTTGGGCCTTCTTTTTCAATGAAGTCAGTGAGGAGTTCCTTGTTTCCAGTCATGTGCCTTGAGCATCCACTGTCAAGGTACCATGCTGTCTTTTTGTTCATGCTCCTCTTCTTGTGGCCCACTGGTACCTGCAATTAGATAGGTTTAGGTACCCTTTGAGTTTTGGGTCCTGAGAGGTTAGCTGTACCTTTGGGAACCCAAACTTGCCTAATAACCTTGATTGATTCAAGGTGGCTAAGTTGATTTCCTTGTGTGTCAACATACACTGTCTTTCCTTTAAATGCCTTTGGGAAAGTATGTGTGAATGTGTTAACTCTATAAGTTTCAGGAGAGTTGTCAAATCTCCTGAACTTTTGAGTTCTTTGTGCTACTTGAGGGAATCTTTGAGGAAAGGCTTTCTTTTGACCATTACCCTTTGGCATGAAGGGTTTTGGTTGTCTTATTTTATTCTGCCTTAGAGGGTAGCTTTCCTTGGGTCTATTCAGCTGAGGCTTTCTCAGATGAGTTGGCCTAGGCTGATTATACCTTGGATAATTCCTCTGAACATTGTTCAGGAGAGTTGCCCTTCCATTGGGTCTACTCTGCTGACCAACATTCCTCTTGTGTTCAGGAGCCTTGACCTTTTCCAAAGGTTTGGGTCTAGTCTCCTGAAGCACTTGAGTAGGCACATCATCTATTTTGCCCTTTCCTTTGTTTAGTGGCTGAATCACTTCATTTTCAGTTTGTGCCACTGACTTAACAAAGATTCTCTTAGTGTTACTTACAGGAGCAACACTAAGACAAGGTGAAGATTCAAATGGATCAAAACCTAATCCACTTCTTTGAGCCATCGGTCTTTGATAACTTTGAATTTCCTCTATTGCTCTAGAGGATTTGTTCAAAGCAGACATCTTTAATTTCAGGCTTTCTTCACTTAATTTAAGAATATCATATTCATGTGAGAGATTTTCAAATTTGGCATTGAGAATTTTAAGTTCAAAATCTTTTCTCTTCTGAGAGAGAAGTTGATCATCAATCTCCTTTTGTTGGTCAACTATCCTGAGATTTGCTTCCTCAAGCTCTCTCAAGATTTGTTGATACAATTCAGTAGATTTGATATCAGCAGCTACCTCAGAATTTTTGGAAAGTTCAATAGCCAATCTTTCATTTTCTTTCACACAGTTATCATGAAATTCTTGTAATCTAGTGAAATCTTCCATCAACTTTCCCAAGGAAAGTTTCAGGTTAACCTCACTAGTGTTTTGTGAGATGAATGATGGTGAACTAGAAGTAGAGGATACCTCATCATCCTCAAGAGCCATGTTGCAAACATCATCATCATCATCACTGTTGGAGAATAATCCATCAGAGGAGTTGAAACTTTCAGCACTATCAGATTCTTCACCAGCCATCATGGCTTTTCTATTGGTGAACTTTCTGTCCCTTTTTGCTTGTCTCTCTCTTCTTTCTTTAGAGCTCAATTCAGGGCAGTCATACTGGAAGTGCCCTTTCTTTTTACAGTTATAGCACAGATCTTCATCATCTTCTTTCTTTGATTCTTCTCTTCTTTTTGATGATGAAGGTTCAGCTCTACTGGATCTTCTCCTATCAGAGTACTTGTCCTCTGATCTTTTCTCTTCAGGCTTTTTGACTTCAGCCTGTGTTTCAGGAGAGTTGTATCTCCTGAATTTGTTGTCCTGGTAGAATTTCTTGTATCTACCAAACCTTGAGTTCAACTTTTCAAACCTTCTAGCCATCAAGGCTAGTTCTTCCTTCATTTCAGTCTTTGAGACTGTCTTTGATGATCTGGGGGTGGGTTGCATTTCTGGTTCAGCAACTTTGGCTTTGAATGCCACTCCCTTAGTAGGATTTGAAGGTTCCTCAACAGGCTTTCTTCTATTTAGATCAAACTCATAGGCTTTGAGTTCAGAGAAGATTTGTTGCATGGGCATGGTGGAAAGATCTTTGGTGTTTTGCATCATTACAACATAGACATCCCACTTTTGAGTGAGACTTCTCAAGATTTTCAATCCCACTTCTCTCTTGGTGTAGACCTTGCCCAATGAGTTAATTTCATTCATCACATCAGTGAATCTACCAGCAAATTTGTCAATGGACTCATCAGTTTCCATTGAAAATTGTTCAAACTTCTGCACAGCAACTTGGAGCTTGTTCTCCTTGATCTTTTCAGTGCCCTCACACATTTCAGCAAGAGTATCCCAAATTTCTTTGGCTGTTGTGCAGTGGTAGACTCTTCCCATGACTGCATCTGGAATTGTTTGATAAAGGGTGTTCATTGCTAGATAATTCAGATTATCCTTCCTCTTTTCATCAGCAGTGAAGTCATCTTCATCTTTGGGAATCAGTTCCCTTATATCTGCTTTTTGCTCAGCTGTCACTCTGGGGTTAGTTTGAGTAAACACAAAAGGTCCTCTTGTGATTACTCTTAGCATATCAGTATGGAGAGATGCAAGATGAGCCCTCATTCTAATTTTCCAGAAATCATAATTGTCTATTGAGAACATGGGCAGTTTGTGATGAGAGATGTGGTTGACTGGATTTGTGGCCATGTTGTCTAATCCTTGAACAGCAGGTGGAGGAACAGCATTGTTGTTGGCCATTTCTCAAGAATAATCAGTTAGTCAACAGGTAATAGATTTCAGATAAAGATCAGTTCAGTGACCACACAAATATGAGAGTTTTGAAAATCAAGATGGATTTTCAGAAGCAGTGGTCTTTGAACCCCTGCTCTGATACCACTTGTTGGTCCTGAAAGGAGTATATAACAAGTGTATGGGGGGGGGGGGGAATACACTTGTTTGCAATTCTTTTGCTAACTTTGATCAAACCAGAGTTCAGCAAGGTTGTCTTGGACAACTCTGCTGAAGAAGATTAACTCTTCTAAGATAATCAAACTACTAAGTACTATTGAGTACTTAGTTGAATAACTATCTAGGGGAGTTATATGTGCGGAATAGTGGTTGGCCCTTTATGTTTAGACTCCTTTAATTTCTGAAATCACTTAGTCAATGCAACACAGTCCAGTTTACAGGGAACTTGTCCAAAAAGGTTTTTGCACAGTCTTTGAAAGTTTATCCTTGAAAGATCAGTTTTGTGTGCAGTGTTGAATGTATGAAAGTACTTGGAATGTAAATCAACACAAGAAGTTATAGTGGTTCAGAGACTCAAGCTCCTACATCCACTTTCCCTGATTTAACAGGATAATTCCTTCACTCTTGGAATTAACTTGTTTTATAGTGCCAAGGTGCACTTGATCAAGAACACCACTCCTTGGTGAATTGATCCCTAGGATGTCTAGAGTCCTAGTACCCTCTTCTCAACTCAGAACTGAACTGTTCTTCTCTCAACAGTCAGCTCCTACCACTTCTACTACTACAACCTTCTCACTTTCACTCTTGAAAGATGTAAGGGTTGAAGTAAGGTTCCAACTAATGAGATATCCTTTACAATGAAGATCAGTGTATAAGGATAGGATATCTCTCTAAGCTTGTGTATGGATATACAATGAAGTTCAGCTTAGATGAAGTGTTTGAAGACTAAGATAGTCTTTGAAAGCTTTGAAAGCACTCTAGCTTGTAAGAACTTTGGGCTTAGTTGGATTGTGTTGAGGTGCTCTCAAATGGTCTTCACACTTCTGTATTTATAGACAAAATGGAGGATTTGCCCGTTGGAGAGGCAGCTCCAAATTGCTATAAATGTCTTCCTTGAGTTCTTCAAACTGGAAGACAGTTTCTTGATAGTGACATGTCCTCATTTGGGTAATAAACGGCTTGTAAGACTTTGTCTTCATTCTGCAGCACTTTTCCCAATGTTTGACTTCTTGTTAGGACTTGGACATGGCTTCTGAAGGTTGATCCAATGATAGGACAACATTCCTTATCAACTGGACAACTCTTCTTATCACTATCAGCAGTTTTGCTTTTCAGCAAGGTTGGCTTGCTCTTCTTCAGATGACTTGGCTCTTTCCCTTTATTTCACTCCAAGATGATCTTGGCATGTTGCATTGTATTTCTTTAGGGTATGGTTGTCTCTAATTCTTCAGCATAGTTGACCTTCAACCTTTAGAGCATCTGTTCTGAATCAATCATGTTGAGACAACTCTTCTGGACAACTCTTCTGATCAGCATATTTGGTCTTTTAGCATCAGAGCACTTTTCATACAAAGTTGGCTTCTCTGGACAACTCTCCTGATCCAAAGCCTTTGAGTAGACTTGTCCTTTTGAGCTAGGTAAAGTTGTTCTTGCATATGGCTAGCTTCTTTGGACAACTCTCCTGATCAGAGCTTTTGGTTTTCCATAGAATGTCCTTGTTCTTAAGTGATTGTTCCAGAATTTTGAGCCTTGAGGGGACTTGATCTTGATCATCTTCAAAGCATAGGTTCCCCCTCAAATTGTGCATCTAATTGTCTAAGAGCTGCCTAACATTTCAGCTTCTCATCTAGCCTATAATCTATATGTTCTAACATTCCTAGAACATACTTATCTTGGCTTAGGCATGTATTAAGGGGTTTTGGTATTAGATCAAAACATATCTCATTTTATTCCCAACAATAGTGATGAGATTTTATTACATAAATGGAATTATGTAGTGGTGTGCAAGAAATGATTTGAATTGAAAAAATTGACCAAACTTAACAAAAATATGAAATCACATTACACATACTGTATCATAAATTCTCACAAATTTTATATTTTATTCCTAAATCCCTTATTACCATATTACCAAACATATTTTGTAACTTTTCTTGGGTTCTCCTCATAGTTTTCGATCATATAACCAAAAATCAATGAATTATTTTCTCCAAATACATTGATATTTTTGTTTATCTTACTTTTGAACTCATAGTACACATTCTTTATTTTTTTTATCCTTTCCTTGATAATTGCATGAAGCTAATAATAAAATGACTGGAAAACTTTTCAGTCTTGGAGAGACTTGAAAAATAAAATCCAGAATTTTTTAGATATATCATATGAGATTAATCGTGAAGGAGCAGATAATACGATTCAATCAGATACTTCAACAACAAGCTGAGATAATGAGCAAAATGATTCAGAATGAAATTGTTACCACTCCTTTGGCCAATGGATCGCAGATACAACATTCAAGTAAGTTGATAATTTTTAAATTCGTGATATTGATGTTTGGTTAAAAGTTTAGTATGCAACAAGCATTTTTTTACAAAAAAAAATTCATGTTTGTTGCATACTAAACTTTTAACCAAACATCAATACCACGAATTTAGAAATTATCAAGCTTATTTGAATGTTGTATCTGCGATCTATTGGCCGAAGGAGTGGTAACAATTAATTTCATTCTTAATCATTTTGCTCATTATCTGAACTTGTTGTTGAAGTATCTGGTTGAATCGTATTATCTGCTCCTTCACGATTAACCTCATAAAATCTGAAAAATTTTATTAGTTTCACGCAATCATCAAGGGAAAGATAAAAAAAATCAAGAATGCGAGTTCAAAAGTAAGATTAACAAAAATATCACTGCATTTGAAGAAAATAAGGCTAAGATTCATTGATTTTTGGTTATATGATCGAAAACTATGAGAGAAATCTCAACAATGAAAATGAATGGAAGTTGAATTATTGAGTTCAGTGGCTGCGGGCTTAATTTCTGCTCGTGGAATAGTTTATTCACTATTTGTGGAGGATACATGTAAATTTGAAGGCCCTTTCAATAAGATCTTGAATCTGATCATTCCAAACTAGTGAAAAACTTGAACTCAAAATTTGGGGTAAAGATCAAACTATTTGAAAACGAAAAATATAAAGAATTAGGGCATAGAGCTTACCAAATGTACATTGCATTTATGTCACATCCCGATTTTAGGGCCTAGATGAAAACACCATACTTCTACTTTGAATGCTAATTAATGTAAATCGAATTTATGAAATTATTAAAAAATTTACAACGAAAGTAAATATTAAAATACTAAAAATTTTAGAACACTAACCTCAATCCCTCGAAAATAATTAATTTGCTTCAATCAAAAGTAAACAATCAAAGAAGTGACTTTTATTAAATGAAATACATTAACTCTTAAACTATAAAGTCAAATAATATATGAAGTAATTAAATTATAATCGTGTACAAAATTTAACAATATTAAAGACTACTAACCATCAATTAGTATACTCTAGCCAATTAAGTACACCAAGAGCAAGACAATCAATTTCTTACACAAAACCTCCATGATCAGTACGTATATATATAAATTCAGTAAATATTAGGATGTCATTACGGGAATCAAATAATACTATCAACATATATAAATGGTATATATATGCAGTTTTATAAGATGATAGAAATTAGACCTGATCTTCAGATACAGATTTAATACCCATGCACAAACAGTGAGCGGGGGAATGGCAAATCGTAGAGAAGAAAACTAGCAAACCCAGAGCAGACCACCTTCCACAACTCGATCGCAACATTAATATTTGTTTTTATTTTACAAATAGCTAGGGACTCTATTTATAGACGATAGGGGGAAAATAGCTAGGTTTTCTTGTGAGATAAATTAAATATGGAAACAAAATATATAATTAAAGATATTTTGAATATTAAAAGAAATAAAAATAAGTTATCTTTAAAGTGAATATGTTTTTATGGAAAAAGAAAGATTTAAAACAATTACTTAAAAAATTATCTCACACGCGTATACATATATCCTCCCTGTAGTTGAAATAAATTTATAATATATTTTAATTCTAATTTATTAATTAAAATTAATATATAAATTTAAAATAGGCAATATGTTATGTTTATAGAATTAGTTGTCTATTTCCTAATACATGAGAATTTATTCGATTTCTTTAATTTGGGGTGATTTGAATATTTTTAACTATATCAATTTTTAATGAAAGTTATATTCAATTTTTTAATTAAATTAAAGAAATGTTTAATTATAATTTTATTTTTATATTAAAGTTTGAAAAATAATATTAGCAAATAATAAAGACAATTACGGAAATTGAATGTTATAAGGTAGTATGTATTTATTTTTATATTAAAGTTTGAAAAATAATATTAATTAGCATATAATAAAGACGGTCACCGTGTATTAAATATGTTATGTTTATAAAATTAGTTGTCTATTTCCTAATACATGAGAATTTATTCGATTTCCTTAATTGAGGTGATTTGAATATACTAATATTTTTAACTATATCACATCCATGTCATGGAGATTTTTAAGATTTTTAACTATATCACCCCAGAAAAGTTACAAAATATGTTTGGTAATATGGTAATAAGGGATTTAGGAATAAAATATAAAATTTGTGAGAATTTATGATATGCGGTAATGTGATTAGGGATTTAGGAACAAAATATAAAATCTCAATTGTATTATATTAATTCGGTTCGATTTGACCTATTTCATATTTTTGTTAAGTTTGGTCAATTTTTTCAATTCAAATCATTTCTTGCACACCACTACATAATTCCATTTATGTAATAAAATCTCATCACTATTTATGTACTAAATCGGTAGTACAAATTAAGTATACATCCTGGTCCAAAAAAAAATTATGGAAGATATCTTTATATATAAATCACGATTAAATTAAGATTTCATGAAAATTATAAAGATTATAGAAATTATAGAGTATGATTTTTCCAGTCAAGTTAATTATGTCTAATATACGCCTTTTTAAAGGAGAATATACGAAAATAATTAATTGCATTTTTAATTTTGTTATAATCACATGGCGTATTTATTACGTGTCCTAAAATTACACGTTTGTATTGAATTTATTGCACTTTCAAATTTTCTTCCTAAAAAATTAATGTATAAGTATAAGAGTGCTTATGTCTCGTTTTTTATATTAATTTGACTGAGGCGTTGATATCTTAAAAAATTACATATTTGTTAAATGTAATTTTATTGATTAATTTTTATAAGTGTAACCATTATTTTGTGATTTTTTTTCCATATATTAAAATTGTATTAAATTCATAAAAATATAGAAAGTTTAACTAGCATAATATTAATTATAATCAAATAATTAATGTTACTAATTGCTTAAAAAAATAATGAGATATATACATTTTATTTGAAAAAATCATTACTTATTTTATTTTATTTTCTTTTGCTTAGTGTAATAACATCCCCTATATTATTAATAGGGAGTTTATAATACTTAGGCTCCGTTTGATAGGGTAAATAAGGAGTTTTTTTGTCCTATATAACAGAATGTGAGCTGTTTGATAGATTAAATAGGCTTATATATCGGTCCTAAATAGAAACAAAAGTTTCATACGTACTAAAAAGTGTTTTTTTGGTCTTATTTAAATCTTATATGTCCAAATCACTGTTAATTTGTGTTAATTTATGAACTCAAAAGTATTGCTGTGGGGGAGAAAAGCATGTTACTAAATTATGAAAAATATCTAGATTTAATTAAAGGAACGAAGAATAAAATAAGAATTTTTTTTTGAAGCTAATACGAGAATTACTAACAAGAAACATAAAACATGGAGAAGAAAGAGTTTGTACGAAGAAGAAAATATTTCATCGATTTTAATATGTTGCAATATTGTATACGATCGAGTCTTTGTGATGAAGAAGTTAATTTATCTCCCCAAGAAAATTTTGTAATCATTGTGCAAAACCCAAATAGCTCTTAAATTACTACTCGTACAATTGTTTTCTGCCATAGTTGAAAACAACATCTAATACAGTTTAAATTTAAATAATATAACCATAAGGGAAATTCTAAATAATTATATAAATAAAAAATGAGAGCGAAAATGTTTCTCAACTCAGCTACCAATTATCGGTAAAGTAAATTCACAACAGACATATATACTCCAAGTCTCCAAGTGTCATATAAAGTGGGCATACTTATTAAGAAAAATGTGTAATGAGTAGAGTGTTGAGAGATAATTTTGTAAACTTATATAAATAAAGTAAATAGAGTGATTGAAATAAGTGTAAAAATAATGATATTTTATGTAAATATGTGAATTTTGTGAGGGTGGGGTTTATGAAAAAATATCATTTTTAGGAAGTGCAAACAGTTGTGGGACGGACGAATAAGGAAATAGTGCAAACAATTTGAGGCAGCGTGCATGAATCAAAAGAATGAATAACAACAATCGTTGATTCAGCGAAGGGTAACACTTGCGTACCCCCTAGTTTTAATTTGGGTTAATTGCAAAATAAATCATGATCTTTAGTGTTTTTATCAATTACAACATATATATCTTTTTTTTTTACAATTTGATACACCACCTTTTTAAGTTTTACAATTAAATACACCTGTAAATTTTTCGGCCAATTTTAGTATGATGTGGCGTTGGAAATACAAAATTCGTCACATTGTTGCCACGTAGAGTACCATTATTTATTTTTAAAAAAAATTGATTTTTAAAAAACATTTCTGAACTTATTTTTAGTTTAATTTATCCATGACTCTCTCGCTCAAACTTTCAATTTGGAAAATAACTAGTTTAGTCCAATAATGTAGTAGTATTATTCACCGTTCTTCTATGATCATTAATCACACAACATTAGCACACGAAACTTTATTTTTCTGAGTTTTATTTTTTTCTAACGACGCACAAAGTATGCTTTATGGCAAAATTTGTCCCGTGTATAGGGATCACATACACACATTCTTCCAGTTTTATTATAGGGATCACATACACGTTCTTTTCTGCGCCACGTCATATTAAATTTGGCCGCAAAATCAATCGATGTATTAAATTGTAAAACTTAAAAAAGTGGTGTATCGAATTGTAAAGAAAAAAAGAATATGTTGTAATTGATAAAAACACTAAAGGTCGTGATTTATTTTGCAATTAACCTTTTTAATTTTAATTTTTTATTTATATTTTATCTGCACTTGTTAATTTAATGAGTTCACCGCCAAATTATCTTTTTACTACAGTTATCTGCACCCGCTCATTTTATAAGTTCACCCCTAAATAATTTCTTTTTACCACGATTATTTGCACCCGCTCATTTAATGAGTTCACCCCCAAATCATTTCTTTTTACCACGATTATCTGCACCCGCTCATTTTATTAGTTCACCCCCAAATCATTTCTTTTTTACCACGGTTATCTGCACCTGCTCATTTTACGAGTTCACCCCAAATATATATTTTTTAAAAATAATTACATTTAAAAGACTATATTATCCTTTTATTAATTTACACAAAATATAATAAAATGAACCATAATTTATACATTTACAATCTGCAGCTGAGTTATTGTCGAGTTACCGTCGATTCACCACCAAATCACCCATATTTTTAGAAAAAAAAATCGTAAAAACTTAATTTTTTTAAAAAAACTATCGAAATTAGCCACAAATCTCGATTTTTTTCTTTTTAATTTTTCTTCCCCCTCCTCTTTTTCTTTTTTCTTCCCATTTTCTGTTTTTATTCCAAACTTTTTATTTCTTCATTTTTTTTTCTTTTACTTTTTGTTCTTGCCTTTATTTTCCATTTTTTTCATGTGTATTTTTTAAATTTTAATACAAAATAATATTATAGATATGATTTTATTATAGTCAGTAATACAATAAGTAATAAGTACTCTGTAACTAGTAATACCATAAATAGTAATCGGTAATACCATTAACAGTAATTATTAATATATTATACAATAACAAATAATTACACACATCTAAATATATTTAGTAATACCAAAATTAATTATTAGTAATACCACGAACAATAATCAATAATACCATGAACATTAATCAGTAACATTTTATACAATAACAAATAATTTCACACATCTAATTGTATTCAGTAATACAAAAAACAATCATCAGTAATACCATGAACAATATATACAATAACAGATAATTCCACACATCTAATTATATTCAGTAATACCATGAACAGTAATCAGTAATACCATTAACAGTAATCAGTAATACCATGAACAATAATTAGTAATCAATAGTCGATTATAAGCACACACGAGATTTTAGCGCACACCTCGTACGATTAAGACACACCCCATGAAAGACCGAAGATGCCCTTCTCCTACATAACCATAATTCTCCCTTTATTATCTCAAACCATATAGCGTGAAAAACAAAATACGCCGCTTGGGACACCCACTCCTCTCCTAGCCTTGTCGGTCGTCGCTCAAAGCTTCGCTGCCACAACCTTTCTTTGTTGCCACACAAAGTCTCGCCGCCATAGGCTCGTACGTCGTCGCCGCATTTGTTTTAAGTGCATTAGGGACATTACTAAACAACAAGTGTAAGATCGGAGTTAGTGAGAAAAGGAAGGACAAATTCTGATGTTGTCATAAGTGTTGGGAACATTAGTTACAACACTCGGCTGTAAGTGTTGGATCATTATACAAAACACTTATTCCAACATCAACATTCTCCCCCAATTTGACCTTTCTACATCAACACTACTGATGTTCACACAACATAAATATTGACTAAGAATTTAACACAATATATATTTCAAAAGGTTGAAGTAGCAGTTGTATTAGACCAAAATAATAAAAACAACATCTAAACCAAATAACATGTTTAGATTTTAATAACATAACCATAAGGGAAATCCTAAATAATTACATAAAGTAAAAAATAGTGTTTTAGAAATTTAAAAACAAATATAAGTACAAAACTTTACAACCAAGTGAACTGAATTAACATTGTGGGAAAGGATTGGGCTGAAAACAATTCAGCTGCATCTCCATAGTCTGCACAAACTCCCCCATAATGTAAGCTCCTCCGGTCTTCAAGCTCTGCATACATCCAGATCTCCATATAGATTCGGGATATCTTGGTCTTTTCCCTCTTATTCAACATTCACTACAAGAAACAGGGGGAATAGCGATGAAAATTTTGCGACAAATCTAAATTTCATCGCTAAAATCACTTTTTAGCAACGAAATAGAAATTTTTGTCGCTAAATTCTTAGATTTAATATTTGCAACAAAATTTATATATTTCATCGCTATATTAACAACAAATTGCTTCATGTCATTGTTAATAATCAAAATAGCAATGAAAATTATATTTCGTCGCCAATATTTTGCAACGAAATAGAAATTTTCGTCGTTAAATTCTTAGATTTAATATTTGCAATAAAATTTATATATTTCATCGCTATATTAGCAACAAATTGCTTCATTTTGTCGTTAACAATGAAAACAACAATGAAAATTATAGTTCGTCGCTAATATTTTGCGATGAAATAGAAATTTTTGTGGCTAATTTCTTGAAATTAATTTTTGCAACAAAATTTATATATTTCATCGCTATATTAGCAACTATTTGCTTCATTTTGTTGTTAATAATCAGAACATCAATGAAAATTATATTTCGTCGCAAATATTTTGCGATGAAGTAGAAATTTTCGTGGCTAATTTCTTGAAATTAATTTTTGCAACAAAATTTATATATTTTATCGCTATATTAGTAACAAATTGCTTCATTTTGTTGTTAATAATCAAAACATCAATGAAAATTATATTTTGTCGCTAATATTTTACGATGAAATAAAAAAATTTGTGGCTAATTTCTTGAAATTAATTTTTGCAACAAAATTTATATATTTCATCGCTATATTAGCAACAAATTGCTTCATTTTGTTGTTAATAATCAGAACAACAATGAAAATTATATTTCGTCGCTAATATTTTAGCGACAAAATTGAAATTTGTATGACTAATTTTGTGGATTTAATATTTGCGAGAAAATTAAAATATTTCATCACCTTATTAGCAAAACAATATTTTATTTTATTGTTAATAATCAGAACAATAATGAAAATTATATTTTGTCTATAATATTTTAATGATTAAATAGAAATTTTCATGTTCAATTCTCATGAATTAAAAATGGTTGTCGTTTAAATATAATAAAGGAAAAAAGTTTGAGTGCATGCATAGTGTGAAACAATAGAGACTATTCCAACGCTATGATGTTTGAAATAATAGGATCAATATAATTTCATTTACACTCATTAATTTGACATATTAAGTTTTTTGTTTGATTTATTTTGGGGTATAATTTCCTAATTTCATTAATTATGTACAATTTGTTTTATGTTTTTCTGTTTTCTTGATTTCATTAATTATTTGTTGTTATTCGAAGGAATAACATTTCAGCTATATCAGATGGAAACGGGGTGACATGGACCAAAGTGGAGGATATCGAGAGGGTTTTTCGGGACTATTTCATGAAACTATTCACTCGCCAAGAGAAGATTGATATGGGGGGAAGCCGTGGGAGCTGTTGATCGAAAGGTTACAAGTGAGATGGAGGCGGCTCTATCACAAGAATTCACAAGGGAAGAAATTACAACGACACTTTTTCAAATGTTCCCCACTAAGTCCTCAGGCCCTGACGGTATGTGTACTCTATTTTTTCAAAAAATTTGGAATACAGTTGGCTGTGATGTGATTAATTGTGCTTTGAATGTGCTTAATAGAAGTGTGTGTCCATCCCCCATTAACCATACCTACATCGCCCTAATCCCTAAAAAGAAACTCCCAAAGAATCCCGCTGATTTTCGACCCATTAACTTGTGTAATGTTACCCTGAAAATTATTACCAAAGCCATAGCGAACCGTATCAAGCCATTCCTCCCAGAAATCATCGATCCATGCCAATCAGCCTTTGTACCTGGAAGAATCATCACTGATAATGCCTTGTTAGCCTATGAGATTTTCCACTACATGAAATCGAATAGAGCTAATACCAGAGGTACCTTTGCCTTCAAATTAGACATGAGTAAAGCCTATGATCGTGTTGAATGGGATTTTCTAGAAGGTGTTCTCCTTAAAATTGGCTTCCCCACACACCTGGTTACTGTCATTATGCGATGCGTTAGAACGGTCTCTTTTGGGGTATTAATTAATGGCTCCCCATCGGACACCTTTTATCCATCACGGGGTATCCGACAGGGTGACCCGTTATCTCCCTACCTATTCTTATTGTGTATTGAAGCTCTTTTAGGTCTTATCCGAAAGAAGGTAAATGAAGGGCTGATTCACGGAGCGTGCATATGCAGGCAGGCCCCACCAATATCACACCTATTTTTTGTAGATGACAGCATCATCTTTGGACGAGCGAACGAAAGGGAGATTGGTGTGATGAAACAAGTGCTACAGGTATACGAGGCTGCTTCAGGGCAGCAAATTAACCTGAGCAAATCTGATATATGTTTCAGCTCTGGGATCACAGTTGAGCGTGGGAGAATGTTAGCTGAGATGCTGGGTGTTAACAAAGTAGACAAACATGCAGTGTATCTGGGGATACCAACTACTGTTGGGAGATCGAAGAGCGCAATATTTGGGACACTTGTACACCGGATAGAGAAAAAATTAAAAGATTGGAAGAGCAGACTCCTATCCCAAGCTGGGAAACTAACACTAATTAAAGCGGTGGCTCAATCTATACCCACTTATTTAATGAGTGTTTTTAGTATCCCCCAGGGTATAGTCGATAAGATGGAGAGTGCAATTAATAGGTTTTGGTGGGGGCAACATGAGGATGAAAGAAGGGTGCACTGGCTGGACTGGAAAAAAATGTGCAAAACAAAACGAGAAGGTGGGCTAGGTTTTCGTGATATCACAAGCTTCAACAAAGCTATGCTAGCGAAACAGGGCTGGCGCATCCTTCACAATCCGGATGGCCTTCTAGCGAGGTGTTTGAAAGCAAGATACTTCAACAGGGGGTCTTTTATGATGGCAACAGAAGGATACAATCCAAGCTACACTTGGAGAAGTATTCTAGAGGGTAGAAAGGTGCTAGAACTGGGAGTGGTGTGGAGGGTAGGGGACGGACGGAGCATAAAAGTTTGGAAGGATCCGTGGATTGATGATGGTGGTAGCCCATGGGTAACATCGCCACCGAGGGACGCCCCACTGGAAATGACGGTACGGGACCTAATCCAAAGTGATTACACAGAATGGAATCAATCAGCCCTCACAAATCTGTTCAGTGAAGGGGAGGCAGCCAGGATCGGAGCCCTACCGCTCCTTCGAATTGATTGCCCAGATATCCCGTGTTGGACATTCTCCTCCAACGGAATTTACAGTGTTCGAACAGGTTACCACCAATTGAGAACAAGAAACAGACCTGAAAGGGGAGGAGAGGAGACTGAGATAAGAGACTTCAGATGGATTTGGAAGCTAGAGGTCATCCCGAAGGTGCAGGTCTTCATTTGGCGGTGCATGAGAGGAATCATCCCAGTTTGCATAAATTTGGTGGGGAGGTTTGTGGATGTAGACCCGATGTGCAAGCGATGCGGACAAGACATTGAAACTATGGAACACGCCCTCCGTGACTGTGAATGGGCCGAGAAATTTTGGTCTGATTCGCCACTAGACAAGGAGTCGACACTTCAGCCTTACCCGACATTTGACGATTGGGTGAGAAATTCAATTCAGAAGAGGACCAAAGAGGAAGGAATTGTGTTTGCAGTGCTCCTCTGGAAGCTCTGGTTCGCACGAAACAAACTGTATTTTGAAGGAAAATCGATGGAAATTGGATACTTATACCAATCGGCACTAAGCCTCATCGAAGAATTCAAGAGAGTGGCAAAAAGAAGGGGGGAAAGAGGCACTCATAGGAGGACAGTAGCAGATGGAACTTGGAAGCCACCGGAGAGGGGGTGGATGAAAATAAACACGGATGGAGCATTCAAGAAAGGGGAGGCGACTGGACTGGGAGGAGTAGCTCGCGACGAGGAGGGGCGAGTGCTTTGGTGTTTCGCAGAAAAATCCCGACCAGCAAGACGGGCAGAGGAGGTCGAGGCTCTAGCTATTCTCAAAGGGGTAACCATTGCAGCAGGAATGGGGATGAGGAAGATTATACTTGAAACAGACTCCAAGATCTGCTTTGAACTACTTAAATCGAAGGCCCCAGATTTCTCTAGAATTGGGGACATAATAAAAAAGATAAGGAAGGAGTGCACATCTTTTGAGAACTTTACCTTCTGCTGGAACAAAAGAGAAGGCAATGACGTGGCTCATTCTTTGGCCACATATGCTATCACTATTAATAGTCCTATTTTTTCTACAACTTTGCCACTTGAGTGTATGACTGTTTTACGAAACCTTAATGATTATTAATGCAAGTTTTCCATTTCAAAAAAAAAAGCATGAGGGAAGTGTACTACTTCAACTATGCATATTAAATCTAGAAAATCGGTTTAAATGTTTAATAATTCTTCAAAATTTTGTGTCTTATATAAATCAGTTTGAATGTTTATAAAAATATTTATAAATATCAAGATGCAAATGAAGATGGAGATAAAGATGAGAGGATGAAGATTGGATGTAATATTTATTATTTTTTTGGAATTGTTAAAGTAACATTGATTTTTTACAATTGAAATTGTTTTTAAAATTACAATATATATATATATATATATATAATTGTTACAAGTTAAAATTTAATCAATTAATATATGTGAAATAAATTAATTAAATGAGTAAAATTAACTAAATTATTAACAATTGAATACATATATAATTAATATTAAAAACTGAAATAAAGAGTTGTCTGCCCGAGTGGTGGTCGCCCATCCACCCGGGATCAATTCCCATAAAGACCAAATAAATAGTCATTTAAATAAAATGGAGAGGGGTATGCAGGTTGGGTTGGATCAGGTTGGGTGTGGGTGAGGGTCGGTTCGGTCAGGTTGGTCGAGTGCGAAAGCGGGTTTAGAGAAAAATTCGTAAATAAGTTATCCATAGCCAAATATTAGCGACAAATATATATGGGTTTCATCGCTAACATTTGCAACGAACTTAAAATATTTATCGCAAAAACTTAGTTACGAAGTAAGGAGCTACTATTTTAACCACGGAAAATTTTTGTCGCTAATTCTAATATTTTCGTCGCAAATGTGAGTTAGCGATGAAATAATTTAGTCGCAGGATTCGTTGCTATACACCCGTCGCTAACGTGTTTGCGAAAAATGTTTGATTTTCCTCGCAAACATTTTGCGATGTAACTCATATTTTCGTCGCTAATATTTTGCGATGAAACTCAAATTTTCATCGCTAATATTTGCGATAAAATTAATTTTTTTTGTCACAAACACGTTAGCGACGGGTGTATAGCAACAAATCCCGCGACAAAATTATTTCATCGCTAACTCACGTTAGCGACGAAAATATTAGAATTAGCGACAATTTTTTTCACGGCTAAATTGCAGTTTTCTTTTAGTGATTGGTCTCCCTTATTCAAGTGTTAGTAGCATCACCATCATCTCTGTCTAGAACATCAGGTTCTCCATCTACAGTAGGAGGTGCAAGGTTAGTTGGTTGTGGAAGATGAGAACCATCAGCTACTCCCCCTATTGAGGTAGAAAGAAGATCCATCCAAAATCATTTTTGGATGAGAAGATCCTTAGTTACACTCTGCAAATTAGTAATTGAACCCTGCAAAATGTCAATTTGCCTCATAATATAGTGTGAAGATAAGTACACAGAGGCAACAGCTCCTTCTGGAGGCAATGTTGTGGAATGGATGAGATCATTTCGGGCATCATTCCTTGGGATAGAACTGGGACCTGCTTCTTCATCATTCCTTCGAAGAGGCAAATCCACTACTATTTCTACTGCAACCCTAAACTGATTTGATATACTGAACCCTAGAATATAGTTGTTGATCACTTCATCATTTGTTCTTGGGAAAGCTTTGTCCAATAGAGACTTATACAACAAACAAGGGTATGGTAGTATACCTATACCAGTCATATTGCACTTGAAGGTCATCAGGTTATTGAAGATAACATGTCCTATGTTAAATCACTTCAGGTGGCCTATCTTGTACACAAGTACAGTCTGTTCAAGTGTTAGGGTAGTGTTGTTCGTGGTTGGTAGCCAATTAAAGCAAACTAACTTGTGTAGGACAGAATACAAACTTGTCAATTTAGAGGCAAGTATCCTTTGTCTCCATTTTGTGATTACTCCCCAGTCAATATGTTTATTGAAAGTGTGCTGGGGTGTATAAAAGTGTTTAAGTATAAGTAGATAAATGTTGCACAGAATGTTGAGACAAATAGTGCAACACTGACTCTAACAGAATATCAGAGATTAGGATACACAGCGGAAGACTTGAAACACTAAAAACAAACGAGACACAATGGAAATACTTTTAACATAGATTTTATAAATAAAAATCTATGTCTGCCTTATGGCGTAAAATCAATACTTATCTTCAAGTACAAATGTTGTGTGAAATGTTACAACAATAACTTTCACAACAAAACTATAAACGAGGCAGGTGCCAAGTCTAGAAAACGAACTAAGTGTATAAATTATACACTGTCGAAATGCCTAGTCTATCTAATGATTACACTCTCAATAGATAAGAAGACACACAGCCATACGGGTGGTATACAACGTATGATCTAAAATGTAGAACTATTGGCCACAATTTCCTAACAGGGATGAACGCTCGGTCTAGGATATTGCTCGAATAGAACACACTGAATTATGAAGCCTTCAATCGGTATTTATAGATGTGGGATACGAATTCTAGAGGCTTCCACATTGAGGTCCTATTTTTTAGGAACTCAACTTCCACAACTTCCATGATCTTTCTAGATCCTTCTTGTATGCTCCAGGTCGTTCTAAATGGTTCCAGGCTACTCTAGCATGTTCTCCAATGTTCTGGAATCTTCCAGGTTCCAGATCCTTGTAGAAGCTTCTAGATCCTGCCAGAAATGCGACAACATTTAGATCAACATTTAATGTAGCATTTCAGAAAAGACTTAGAAAAAATCTCGGAAGGTCAAATTAAGATGTTGTTGATAATGTTAAGGCATTTAAGAATTAACAACATCTACATTTATCATAACATCATGGTTAGTGACAACTGAATTCTCCATAATTTTGGTTTTTAGCATGATAGTTTATCAACCTAAGAGTGATCATTATCTTATTCCCCCTAAACCAAATATGCCCATATCTAGTAGAGTTAGGATCTCTAGTGAGTTCAGTGATATTAGCATAGAACTCATATATCCAATCAACAATATACGGACAAGCAAATTGAAGAGTGTTAACAAATATCTCTCCCTAAACCAATCTAACAGATTCATTTCTTCAAAATCAGGCACTTTGATCAACCTTTCACTTAAAATATGTCTATTCCTTCTATACTGCACATTAGTATTATCATGATATTCTTCATCAGTGTCATTATTTCTATCATCAGAAGAAAATAGTACCTCATTTTCATTTTCTGATGAACTGGATGACGATTCTGGGTCGGATGGTTCTGGTGTTGCTATCGAAGAGGCAACACTAGCGGCTTTGCGGAGTCTTTTTGACCTTCGAGTGCGAACCCTTGGAGTGTAATCATTTTCCTCATTTTGTTCTTCAATGTCCTTAGTGATGGAGATATTGATGGGAATCAATATTAATATTTGATTAGATATTTATACTTATATATATTTAGGAGATTTGTTTCGATTTCATTATATTTAGTATTCATATGTTTCTTATTCTCCAAGTATTTCATATTATAAATAGATAAGTTTTAGATTGCTATTAGGGAGTTGAATTGAATAAAAAAAACGAGAGTTTATCTCAATATGTCTTTTACGGTATTCAGTGTGAATCAGCGTATTTGAGTTTTGCCACTTTTCCGAGTATTCGTAGAATCAACGGATAGTGTGTGTTCTTTTGTGTTCTTCGTATTTATTCATTCTTTTGTACGCTCTCGCTGCTACATCAGTTGGTAATCAGAGTCTAGGTACGATTCTCGATGATGGTTCCGAGATTTCAATCGGTTTACGTTACTATTCGTGATGAGCAATCAACGTATGAAGATGATAATATGTAGATGGGTTATGGTGAATATAATAGACCACCAATTTTCGATCAATATTATGATGAAGATTGTGGTTATGATGGACCTCCAATTTTTTATAAATATTTTGATGAAGATTGTGGTTACGATGGACCACCAATTTTCGATAAATATTTTGATGTAGATTGTGGTTATGATGTACCACCAGTTTTCCATGAGTATGTTGATATGTTGGTCGATGATGTTGATGATGGTTATTGTGGTCCCCAAATTTTTTATGAGGA